>OY728137.1:486942474-487542474 GCA_963277665.1 Viscum album | reverse complement strand
CTTTACAAACATCATTATTGGAATTAAATGACCATTTAAATCCATTAAAATCAATTACTATATTCTATTTATAAGCCAAACCTTTGAATATAACCTTCACATATGCCTTATCTTTACATGTTTTATAAGTGTTCTTCCTTTTACATCGAGAATACCCCATTGATTCAATGTTAATTATATATTTTTTAACCATCCATGTTCTCTCTAGGAAAGCGTAACAATTATTTTATCAATATTCATAGTATAAGGGAAATTTATTTTCACTATATATAATGTTATTATAATACATATGATTATGGGAAAAATTGCATTTTATAGTTTAACTAATGAACTTCTCTATCCTGATGGGTAATGATCATATTATGATTTTACTAACCTCTGAAAATTTAATGACATTTCATATGTTTTTATTCTAATATGTATAATTGTTGGAAAGTTTACATTGAGATTTTTTATGATCCTCCATCTCTATTATGATGGGTTATGATCACTTCAACCCATTTATTAATATGGGGGAAATAATTGGAAATTTGTAATTCATTATTACAAAATGAATGATTATTATGAATTTTTATTATGAATTTTTAATTAATTTTATCATATGATGAATGCATTATAATTAAAAAAATGTTCATGCGGGGAACAATAATATATATCCCTTTGATGCATCATTAGTTCTCATGTGAAAAACATTTTTTGTTATATTCGTATATTTTATCCTAGAGAAAATGTATCCTTATCAGTAAGTTCATGATGTCTAAGATCACGATATCTTTGCTTATGGTATGGAATTAGTTGTTCGACATTATAAAATTAATCTTTGATGAAATAGTAATTATTACACAATATATATATATATATTTATTTTTGAATCCATGGATATATTATTATCTCAGTTATAGTTGATTATGTCTTCATGTGGTTTATTTATTACTTCTACATCACTTGTGACCTATTTGTGTAATCAAATATATTATATTATGCGACCCATTTCAGTGCGTCTAAGCTCAAAATTATTTTTCCCCCAATAAATACTGATTTTTTCAATTGTGATTTATGAGTTCATTTAGTATTTTAAAACTAAAAATCCATGAAATTCTGCAAGAACTATTCTATTCTTTACTAATAATTTAATATAAATATTGTCTCCATGTTTCAAGATTTTGAGATGTTATAGATGGAATTGTAGCATGTTTAGAAGGAAACTCAGTTACTATTTTTAGATTAACCTAGTTTGATAGCCTAAGTACTATAAACACCCCTTAGGATTTCTTAGAGACACCATAGAAAACATAATGGGAATTTTATTTAATAATCCAATATAATGAGTTGAAAATGTGAATACCATTTTAGAAATATGGCGAATAACAAGATGAATGGGAACCATATAAATTCCCGGAGTTAATGACTGTTTTTTCCTATAATAAAAATCAATGAGTATATTTTTGAGTCTAATCATATGATATTTATATTAGGGAATCTATCCTAGGTAATAAGAAACAATCATTCTCAAATAGAGTGTCTTGTTGTTCCATAATTAAAAATAACTATGTCTAATTGCTTCATGTGACCAAAACCTCTATAATTCAACGGAACTATTAATCCCTTGGTATATTTAGAATTGGTCACATTTATAGAGATGATCACCCTTTCTTCTGAATGTTGTAAAAATGAAAATTTCTTTGTGGTGGTCTATGTTCACAATGGTGATGCGGAAAAATAATGGTCCCTAATTCAAAACATTAATGAGGAAGATGATATACAATTTCTAGAATGAGAAAATTTTAAGGATGAATAATATGAAAAATACTTTCCTTGTGAGAAAATGAAATAAATGGAAAGGCGGTTCATAAATCTTTAAAAAAGGAGAATGAAAATGCTGATGAATATGTTTCTAATTTTAGAAGGTTAGAAAACCATGTTTTAAGCTATGCGCATTGATGAGAAAGATAGATTTATTGTTTGTATAATGTGAAAAAATAGATCCATTAAAGGGTGTTGGAATCTCGTATATTTTATTCATATGAGGATATATTCTTAAGCATCATTTGGTTAAAATCTTTAAACTTCTTTAAACTCATTCTTAACACATGACCTATATCTAAAACTACCTATATGATGGCCCACATAGATTTTATGGAGTTAAAGTAAAAGGTTCATGGGTTCCATGATATGGGATGTATACACCCGTATGTCTCTCTATGGAGAGAAACTCTTTTATTCATGAAATAAAAGATTGGCCTTTGGGACTATGCATCATTATATAGAGATCAATTCCATTACTTTAAAAAACATGTACTGTATAACATACATTGATGGCTTATATGATCAACTTTCAGTTTCCCATTACATTTCAAATATTTATGTATTTCTTGGTTAACATTAGTTAAGGGTAGTGAAGGGTGATATACAGAATAGAGCATTTCAAACAAGGTATAAACATTATGAGTTTTTGATAATGACTTTTGGATTGACGACCATATTATCTCCAAGGATGGAATATTTGGAGGCCCTTAAAATTTTGACCAAGATTTTCCAACAATGATGAACATAACCAATATCTAAAATTTTCTAATTTTAGTAGGTTTCTATAGAAGTTTGTCCACAATTTTTCTTGGTTGGTCCAAAAATTATCAATGTTAATTCATAAAGTGGTTAAATTCTCATGGTGAAGGGAATGAAAGTTATTTTTTAAATAGGTGAAGAGAATAATGATTAATGGATCATAATTAAACCTAGCATCATGGAAGTATGTATTATATATATATATATTGATACTAGGACATTGTTGTGTCATTATGATGAATGATAAGGTAACATCATTTGTGTCAAGGGAATTTAAAATCCATGAATAGAACTATCCAAATAAATACCTCAAGCTGAAAGTTGTAATATTGTATCTAAAAATATTTAATCACTACCTCTATATTGAAACATGTTATATATATAAAGACCAAGAGAGTGTTAAGAATATCATATCTCAAAGGGAGATCAACATGAGGTGAAGAATATAGTTTATACATTCGATGACTACGATTTACAGATACTCTACCATCCCTTGAAGGAAAAAAATGGCCTATTATGCATTGAGTTGGTGGTACTATGGTGTTATTACAATTATGTGGAACAATGGGGATTAAATATACATTGAACTCGTAATGATGGAGATAGTGATTTTTTTAAAGGGGACCACCATTCCTTTTTCAATAAATTTGTAAACCGCCAATACTAAAAATGATAGGTATGTCCTAGAAATATGATGTGGAATGAAAAATATATATTAAATTACTAAATGATGGTAAATTCAAATATTTAATCTTTTTATATATATCATTTTTGTTTAGAAAGTGGTTTTGTGTTCCATACGTATAATAATAGTTAAAGAAGGATCTTTTTTATGAAACACATAGCTTAAATTTCCATATACACCATAGTAGCACAAAGGTGTTTATAGATTTAAGAAAACTTTACAAGTTGTATGGTATTACTAATTCAAAAAATCACTTTCTATAATTTCTATTGTAAATCAAAATCCACTTATTATATGAACATATGTATCTAACATTTTTCATTTACAATATATGAAGTTGTTGTGTAAAAATGTTTTTTATTATACTAGATAGAGAATATTAGTCGTATCAGTTGGATTCCTACCAATTATAATAGAATAAAATACAAAATTTACATCATATGGATGTATATAAACATACTCATGGGAATTTTTTATGAGGTGTCCGACCCATCCTCGGGGACCGTGCCGTGACTACCCCAAGCCCACCTTCCATAGGCCAGGGGCTGGCGACTAGCACCAAAGGTGTAAAACCCGATAAATTGGAAGGCATTGCTTTTAATAAGTAAACAAAAACAACCAACTAAGCAACTGGAAGTAAACACTAAGTAATTATGTATAAAAAATAAAGTGTTGAAAGGGAAGAGGTCGGAAATAGAAGACCAACAGTAAAGTACAGTACAACTGAAAAGAAAGTACAACTGCAGTAAAGTAATACAGCAACTACTGAGTCATCCTCCGAGAATCCCACCTCAAGGCTGGGTACAGATGGCATCCTCAGCACCCCGGGTCTATCCGTCTGCTTCGTGTACATCTCGCTAAGTGGTCCACCTCTGGGTATCATCCAGCTATACAAGTCTCTATCTCAATCAGTGTTGTCTGTCGTCTGCATCCAACACAACGTAGTGCAGGCATATCCCGTGTAGGGGTGAGTATACAATACTCAATAGGGACCCTGAGACCCCTGAAGGTCTCCCAGAATCCACAAAGGATAATCTAAAAAAGAAAGATACGATCATAGAGTATCATCCAACTCTACTTAGGTATATTCCCATACATATACATAAGTTATCAATCACAGTTGTCTCCAACTCTCGAGGCCAATCACAACCTCGTCCACACAGGAAAGTAAGTCAATCACATCGATGATAATGATTAAAAGTGAATACTAAGCTCACACCAGGTATACACAACATAAAGAGAGTATGATATTTTAGTTGTATCCACTAAATCATCTTTCACTGTTGAATGGAAGATACCCGCAAAAACCTAAAACAGCTGTATGTCATTGCTATCAAACACACAGAGGATTCAGTCCATTCTTGTTGATGTCGAACCCACGGAAGATTCAGTCCAGTCTTGTTGCTGTTGAACCCACAGAGGATTCATTCCAGTCTCATTGCTGTCAAATCCATGGAGGATTCAATCCAGTCTCGTTGTTGTCGAACCCATAGAGGATTCAGTCCAGTCTTGTTGCTATCAAACCCATGGAGGATTCAGTACAGTCTCGTTGATGTCAAACCCACAGAGGATTCAGTCCAGTCTTGTTGCTATCTAACCCACAGAGGATTCAGTCTAGTCTCGTTATTGTCGAACCCAAGGAGGATTAAGTCCAATCACGTTGCTGTCGCAGTCAGCTCTTGGGTTCCCGCACACAACATGATCGATTTCGGGAGGGTCCGCTCCACAAGCCAATAGTCGATATGTCAACTACCACGTAGTCCTAATTTGATGTATCCTAAAGTTTTGTCTCATCATAATGAACCCAACGCAACATACGGCGCATTAAACGGACACACAGTCTGAGAGTTATTGACATTTCTGTTCGAGGGGCCCGGTTGGTTTTTAAGCTAAAACCAACCCGACCTTACTCCAACAATGTCCACACCTCAAGTGTATTACTACAAAAGTAACATCTCATCAAAATGATTCAAACATAGTTGATGGCACGTCAATCAGACGTCTGGTCCTTAAGTTATAAGCGTTTCTACTCCGAGGGCCCGGTTGTAATTACGCTCATTCAAAACCCGTCCGTTTTCCAAAGTTGTCCAAAACTCACTTAGAGTATTTAAAAAGGAACACCTCGTCGCGGGGATCCCAGTGCCATAGATGGCGTGTCGATCTGACGTGTGGTCTAAAAGATATTCGAGTTTAAGAGAAACGGGCCCAGCCCGTCAAGCCCAGTGGGCTAGGGGTCGGGTCGTCCTGGTTCGGCGAGTTCGATCCGGCTGGGGTTTGGCCTGACCCAGTGGAGCGCGGTCCACCCGCGGACCCAGCCTGGTGCATCCGACCCCATTGGGGGGTCGGCCCAGCTCGGTGGGGTGCGGCCCACTCACGGACCCGGCAAGCGGTTGCGGGCCAGTTCGGTTCTCTCGGGGGTGCCGAGCGGTGCCACCTCTCCCTGCTGCCCGGCCTGCTGAATTCGGCCAGTTCGTCTGGCGCGAGTGGCCCGTGGATGCGGTCCACGATTCCTCCGCACGCACCACCAGCTGGTTCCATGGCTCCATTCAGCCCGGCAGGCAGGCGGCCGACCGGTTCACCGCCGAAGCGGCCCGCCTAGTGCGGGTCGTGGTTCCTTCACAGTGCGACGCCAGGGGGTACCGAGGGTCCTTCAGCCTGGCCGGAGGCAGCTGGCCAGTTCTCCCACCGAATGGCCCACTAAGCAGGCCACGGTCTTCCTGCAGCATAGTGCCAAGACGTGTCGCTGTCTCCTGCCCGGCCGGCTACGGCCGGCCAGTTCGGCTCGGCAAGCAGCCCACGGCTGCGGGCCGCACCTCTTCTGCACGACACCTGTGGGTGATGCGGTTCACCAACCCAACCGGCAGTATCCAGCCGATTCTTCAGCCCGAGCGGCCCGCGGTTGCGGGCCAAATTTTTCCTCCACATGGCCGGTGCGCGACCGCCACCTCCTGTTGCCGCCGCCAAAATAATCGAGAACCATTGGAGGGTCGTCGGGCCATGTTCGTCCGGCTAGTTCCCTCCACGTTATGAGATAGCGGATGGCCGAAGACAATCCAAAGGATTCAACAAGAACGAGATAATTTAATCACTTAAAATTATACCAAAACCCCCTACCTCAATTCCAAGAATGTTGCACGTCGTCGAGCTGTAGAAGATGGTGTCGTGGAAGTCGGGCGTCACAGAAGGTGGACGTCGATTCCGTTGATGTCGAGGTGCATCCGAAGAGGAAGGAGAAGGGAGATAACTTCTTTACGTTCTTCGTCAGAGAATGAAATTCCACCAAGGGTTTCTCCCCAATCCTCTCAAAGTTCCACCAACCCACTAAAATAATAGGCTCTCCTATTATTTTATTGCTGGAAATCCATTCAAAATTCAAAAACATAAATTAACTAATTAATTGTGGAGTTCAATTAATTAATAAAAAGGTGTTGGGAAATTTATGAGAGAGAGAAGTAGGTGGAGTGTTTTTATAAAGTAATAAGGGAGGTGGAATGGGGGGGGGGGTTAACCACATCAATGGGGTTTTCAAGAGAGTTTGAAGGGGAGTTGAGGGGTTAGGTTTGTGTGGGCCCCACCCTTAGTTATATCCTCCCATGGGAGGTTATGTGGGGTGTGGGCCACACCTCAAACCTCCCATTGGAGGGAATAACCACCACTTGATAAATAAAATTGTTTTACTCAACAATTTTATTTAATTTATTGTGAATCCCCAAATTATAACTTCTACTCTCGACCAAACACAATTGTGGTAAAGGTCCCCTTAAGAAAATACTAGCATTGAGAGTTCATCTATTTCCTCGCATTTCAATTCCGAGCTCCCGTTAAAAAGATAGAAAAACCTACACGTATGTTTACTAAACGTACTCGAAAAAAACTTCAGAAATAGATTCTGCACACACTGGGCCTTGGAATCAAGCGCTGTCAGAAACTGCAGTCTCGCAAAATTCCATAGAAATTAGGAAAAAAAAATATTTGAAATTTATAGGTCATTACATTACCCCCACCTCAGGGATTTACGTCCCTGTAAAGCTACAACACACACTAGGGAAACAAATGAGGGTACTGAGCACGCATCTGAGCCTCCCGTTCCAATGTGCTCTCATGGTGGTTCCCGTGCTGCCAGCGAATTCTCACCAGAGAAATCGACCGTCCACATAGGACCCTCTACTATCAATCCTCCATATTCATTGGGGCCTTTGTGAATGTTTCCTCATCATTGATGTCTAGATACCCGTGGTCAATGATGTGGGACGGGTCGTGCACATATCTTCTTAGCTGAGATACGTGGAAGATGTCATGCACCCGATGAAACTGTGGTGGAAGGGCCAAGCGGTAAGCCACCTCTCCTACGCTGTTGAAGAAGTGGAGAAGTGTCTGTGAGTGACTGAAGAAAGGATACTCCATCTCTATCCACAAAGGATACCTACAACACGGCCATCTTCTATGTCACCTCTCCTAGCAGCTAAATGCCCGATCTCCTGTTGAGACCATCTGCTACAAAATTCCCCTTCCCAGGAGTAGAGACTATCTAAAAGTCATAGTCCGGGAGGAACTTGAGCCATCACTGCTATCTCAGGTTCATGTCCTTTTGATAGAAGATATACATGAGACAATAGTGGTTGGAGTATACTGAAAAGTGTTCGCCCAATGAACTATGGGTGAGACTAGCCAATTTAAAAGAACTCATCTACACCCTTCTTCGCCTATGTCCTACAAGAGCTGTTAAAATTTCTCTTTTGCTGAAAAGCAAAATTTGGTCTCATCCCTGGGACGAACCACATCTATTGCCTAATACAGTAAATACTGACATGAACAGTACTATTTTATGCCATGGACGATGTCGTAAGACCTCAATGATACTACCAAGAGTTCCAACCATTACACTCACCTCCAAGGGTTAGTCACACTGTCAGCATCAGTGTGTGGTCACTGGGTCACCTCCAGTAGGAATATCAAATGTGAGGGTCAAGCCAACGGTTTTAAACAAGAACATCTCAGTATCAACACATAAAAAAGGGTAGGAAAGAAAATGTCACAATGAAAAGTGTCTTTTATTACTGCAGCTCAAAGTAAAAAGACACAATGCATCCACACACAACGACATCAACGAAGCTAGAAGAATAATTAACAAAGGACTCCAGGGCTGGAACTAGTCCCCCACCTGTCCACCTGCTCCCAGAGAACTATGGTCGTAGGCCTCAGCTGCATGAAGCTGAGCTCTCCCTTGTCCACTCATTCCCTGCTGTCGAGGTGGACCTCCTGGTGGTGGGGTTTGTGGGGCCTCAAAACGTCGTCCACTACCTACTGCTCGGTCAGCTTCTCTGCCAGGTCCGCTTCCTCTGGGCGGACCACCACAGTCAAACCTCTGATTCTTCCTAGGAGGTCCCTCTTCTGCCTGTTGCTCATCTGTTGGGCGGGTCGGGCAGTCTCGAGCCATGTGACCCTACCCGCTGCACGCATAGCACTACCTGCTCCTCATATGGCTTGCTCTAACTCATGTTCCCTGCACAACCAAACCTGTATCCTAGGGTCCCCCCACCTGTTGTCATAGTCTGCCTGGACCTCTGTGACATTTTTCTACCGTCGGCTGCAGAAGACTCCGCTATGGTTGGAAAGTCATGCAGAAAGAGCAGTAGCTCCTGAGCCCGCACAGAGCTTAGAGTTGTTGGTATAAACTGCGCCCTAGAAGGACCCTCGAAGTTTCCCCATGAGAGGGTCTCCACATCATAAAACAGAAGCATCAGGCTCCAACACCTCTCATATACTCCCTAAAAGAGACTAATATCTAGGTACACCATCAAGTCAGCGGGTGTCACAAATGTGTAGAAAACTCGTACGACAACCTCCAGCCATCACCCGGCCGTATGAAAATCTGTCTTGCATTGAAACATCAGAGGCCTCTATCACAGGAACCCATGAAACACGCTCAAGAGGCACGCACCCTCTACTACTGGGGCATGTAGCAATGGTAGCCCAACAGTTAGTTGTACCGTTGGTGCCTCCGCTATAATGGGGCCATGCACTGTGGCCTCACTGCTTGGTGAGCTTCCATCATGCTCTCCACTCGGAACCCGTGTTGACTGACTAGGTGAAGACATCCTAAAAAAGAAATAGGTGATCCACAATAAAAAATTATACCTGGTGATCTGACACAAACTAATCACGAAGAAAACTTTTCAAAGGAAATACACACGCAATCAATGTTTTTGTGCACGGAGTTGGAAATCAGAGGTCAGGGTCCTAGTGTATGGATACATTATCTTCCACACCAACACTAGACTCCCTGATCTGAAAACCACACTCAACACACTTAACACTATTGATTCACATAAAAGAATGATCAGAGTCCTGAGTTCTGCGGTAGAACAGACTCCTCAGATACCAAATGTAACAATTGGGTCTCGGTGACAACGCAACCACCCCGCCTTAACATGGTCGTTGGGTCCTGTCCCGCCTTGTACCACAAGTTTCCCCAAAAACACATGGTCCCCACCCCAGGGTCCACCCACACGACTGAACGGGTCATCTGACTAATGACAGTCCCCACAGGCCAACACATGTCCTTTCTAGTGTGCTTTGTCCTCACTCACACACACCCTGGGTAACTTCCCAAAAGTTCACCCATCTTGATCACTACTCCATGCTAAGAATGCTTAACTGTGGAGTTCTAATCAGGTAGGATCCTGAAAAAGAAGGTGCACCTTGTTGACACGAGTCAAATCATTTAGTCAGTTAACCCCTTATCATTTGGGGGTGTTACATGAGGTGTATCAAATATAGTACTAATTAGTCCATCAGTAAATGTAATACAATGTTTACCAAACATGTTTTGTAAGATTGAGACAAACAAGTCTACCAAAAGAACATTTATTATCCCTATCAAACAAATACGTAAAAAACACTTTAAGATGTTTTTCATTTCAACTAGATGGAAACTTAGTATCATTTTAATGGTGCTTTATCAATTGACCCCTGAACATATAGGTATTATGATAAACAAATTGAGTGAAGAAGATATTTTTCTAATATTGTGGTAACTAATCCCAAGAAAAGTGAAAAATGAAAATTGGAAGTCATCTATAAATTGAAAATAATATAGTGATGGATAAGGATCTAAAATAATAAAAGATAATGCTACTATGAGAGAGTAATAAAATATTTTTACTGAGTGAAATTTATATTTATCATTAGAGAGTTTTCTTATGACATAATTTTTGAGGGGTAATTTTTAAATTCATTTATTATTTTTTTGTATTTATTGTTTATCTGGTATAGTGGAACTAGGGATCACAAAGATTCAGAGATAATTTTTTTTGAATATTCTTGATCAAGGGTTTCTTTTGATAGGGAAATACAGTTTTTATAATCATTCAAATTGATGGATTCCTATGTTTAGAGAAAAATCCTTATAAAGGGATATGTTATATATTCCTAAATTCTAATCAAGATAATTCCTTAACTATTAAAGATTATGTTTTTAAATTTCCTACGAATTTTTATGTATGTTCATTATCGTATTTAATAAAACTAATATTAATTTTCTACATTTAATTAAAATTCTGTTGTTTCAAACTAATTTTATTAAAAATCGATAATAGGAGGACCCATTTTTTACATGGAAAGGTGAACCCCCATTAAATTCCATGTGGCCAAAAATTCATGTCATTGAGGGAAAATATGAAAAAGTAATAATGCACCAACGTCCCATTGACATGAAGTCAGAAATAATCTAGATTACCAATAAGATGAGGTCTTGAAAGGCAAATTTCCATGGAATAAAAATGGAAGAAACATATAACTACTAATACATTGTTCATTAACATTAAACTATCTCTCAACACCATGTCATTGTATATTCCAAAAATGGAACCACTATCATCTCCATTCAAAACATTTCCTACCTTTCCCAATTCCAACTCTAGAATAATTTCTATATCCAAAGACCCCCATTCCTATTATTATGTCCCCTAACCATGTACAAACACATCCTATTGCCGCTACCCTGATAATAAGAAGCAAAATATTATTCCTCTCAGACGTAGATGCAAGAGGCTGACGGGGACTACAAGGCTATGTGAGAAAACAATATAAGGATCCCTAATAAATGTCCGATTAAATCATCAAAGCCACCTGAAATTTTAATTCATGTACCATACTATAATAATATATTCTTGGTATAGTAATTTAAAATGAGATAAAACCATTACAACCATGTCGATGAGGTGAAGTGGCTAGACCATCACTATTATAGGATCCGTAGGGGAAAAATGTTGGCACACCCGAATCTAATGAGGTGTTAACCAATTATTACATTTTTCGTTGTTTTATTATGTTTTACATATTATCATTGGGTATATTTTTTTGAAAATTTTATATTAATTCTCATAAACTATTTAATACATGTTTTACAATGTCTATTGGTATAATTTTTTTTTTATAAGAATTCATAAAGGTGATGGATAATTGTATGTCTAAATTTTCATAAACTGAAATTCACCCATACTCAGATATTAAATTTTTATACTATTAAAATTTAACATTTTTTAACATATAATGTCTATAAACATATATATATTTCTCTATAAACATGTTTTTTGTGAAAAATAGATTTATTTTTCAATTGCATCTTTATTTATGAGAACTCATCAAAATTTAATTCCTAGAAGGGAACACATCATTGATTAAAAAGACAATGAATATGTATATTATAGAATGATGGAGTTTTTTTTAATAATATGATGTTTTATAACACTTTTATGATTAATGGAAGTTATTATGTTTCTGATAATGAAGTTACCTCTTTTAATGAAGAAGAAAAGTCCTAAAATCGGTTGAATTGTCATATGATAAATACATTATTATGATCTATGAAAAGTATTATATATAGTCATAATTATATGTAAAATAAAGGTACTAATATTTAAATAAATTTTTAAATAATTCAGTTTGGAACCTCTATGGTTTTAGAAACCAAAAGCTTTATGTTACCTATAGACTATTCAGAATTTGTTTTAATACCTATTGAATTTATTATTAAAATGAATCAATGTATCATGAATATAGTGAATAGCTTGAAAAATAATTATCATATGATTAGTTAATAGAAAATATTTTTGATATTATGCCTAAGGAGTGAGAATATAAACATATAGTGAAATATAATACTAAATATCTAACCAAGTAGTGTTTTGATTATCTTATCAAAACACTCAAATAATATCAGATTTTGTTAAAAATATATTATGACAAAGTGAATTAAAATAATTTTTTTTCCTTTTATTCAAAATATAATGTTATAGAATAAAATATTTAAATCTTGTGAAAATTTCTACAAATATTATAAATATTATAATAAAAATAAGGTTCAACTAGGTAGTTGTTCATTGATGTATTATGGTAATGTACTTAGAAAGTTGTCTTAGAGGGTGACAAAAATACTTTTAATGAAATAATTCTATTAAAAGTTGATGAAAATATATAATGATATAGGTGATAAGAAAGAAAATTCTTTAATGATTTTTTATTACCTTAATAATATTTGGTGTATCGGGAAAAAATGTATGATCTTAAAGAACAAAGGTAAAATCTTATGAAATATCTGCACATTAACCTCAAGTGTTAATTTAGTATCCTATCTAGAATCTGGGTATATATTACATAAAAAATCATATGGTAAACCATCCAGTCCTATGATTTCCATGATTATAATTATAGTAATAACTCACTTTCCATAAACCCAAGATCCATTGATCAACATGATTGAAAAAACTCTATATTTTTTATCAATTAGAACCCTCAATCTAAAATATCAGAAAAAAATACAACAATAAAATCTTAATAATTTCACAATGTAAACCTCATTAACTATAATTAATAAAAACAAAATATTGCTAAAAATGCAGGTAATTAAGTAATAGAATTTTATAACACATTATATTCATCATAAGATTATATCTTTTCAACTCATTCTCCATATATTTTGTGGTCCTATTTATAGATGGACTCTAATGGTCAAGTTCTATATTTCATAGGATTAGTTACAAGGAAAGTATATAAACAACTTATATGAACTATGTGATTAGAATATAATATTTCTATATGATGGTCCTATGATACAGAATATTTAAAATGATGATAATGTTTTATCTATTATAAATTAAAAACATAATCTGATGTACTTTATAATTATATGTTTCGTAATATTGATAAATTTTGATCCTATAGACTTTTGTGTCTCTGTTTGATGAATTCATCATTTATTACATGGTATTACTCTTTTTGATATACATTGTATTACTCATTATTATCAATTAATTAAACTATGCATCTTCTAGACTGTGTATACATCGATATAATATACTTTATATACGTCCATATTTTCAAATTCTAAGATGCCCATCTAATAAATCATATATTTTTTCTTTGGTGTTACTAAATTCTTTCCTACAAATATATTATTTCTTGGTAATAATATATTCTATGAACATATAAACATTTATTAACTGCATTTGGATTTTGAAAATAAATGTTATAAAGTGAAATTTTGACTAAATAATATCCCACATTTGAAAATAGAAAAACAAAACACCTAAGAAATTTTTTTAAAATAAAATCTTGATATAATTACTAATGATATATTTCATAGATTTAAAAAGTTACTATTGTCTCTCTTTTACATCCATAAGATTTTTAAGTGATTTAATTTTCTCTTTTCTCAGCCATTTTTTCAAAAAGAAATTGAGTGAATGAGAATAGTCCAAGTGCTCCTCAAAATTCTATGAACATTATATAAAAAACATTAATCCATAACATAAGAATGTAAAAAATCAACCAACAACATTTAATCAGTACTTTTTAGTTAAATTATCAAAATATGATTAAGATTTCTATAAAAAAATACTCTATCATGGGAAAACTCTTCACTATCACATTTATCTTCCTTAAATCATCTTGGATTTTCACTAAATATTCTACTTTTGACTAAATATTTTCCACCTTTTCTTCAATTAGATATATATTCTTATTTTTCATAGAAATCATTGATTTTTTATACAGAATGACATTTGAGATCATCATTATCACTTTTACAATATCAAACTTAAATATTGATTCTACAAACATGCAATATAATATTTATAATTTCCATTTTATTCAATCAAACTATTCAAAAAAAACATTACATGTACTTATGTATGATTCATATATATTATAATACTCTTAACATTCTCAAACATCGTTATATGTTTTCTATTGATGTCTTTTAATTAAACCTCATTTTTTAAATTAGTTAAAATGACATGTTTTATATATCATGATCAATAAATCACATTAATTATATTTTGATTATACTTATAATGAGTTTGGATGTCTATAGAAAATTATATAATACCTTTGATCCTTTTTGAAATCTAATTGATGTAATTCTATTTCATACCAATTGTCTATTATTATATACTAGGATCAATGTTTGTAGAATCACTAGAAACTACTAGTAAGATTTATTCCTTGACACATAGAGATGAGGTTTATTCTCTAGTGATTAATTGAGATTGAGAAATATCCCAAACATCTTGGCCTTCACTTATCAAATCATGTTCTAATTTCAACGTGGTAGAATATTAATTTAGATTATTTAAATATTCATATTCTTGAGAGATAAAAGATACTTCTTCTATATATTGAGATGATAATGATGTTAAAATAAAACTAGAATATTCTTTAAAATCAATGATTCTCTTTATCACTTCTACAACTTGGTTGTTTATCCTTAACATCATTCTCTCCTCATCTGCTTGATAATGATCAATTGGAGTAGGTTATTTTGAAAAATAAGTTTTTTATTTTTGAGGTTTTCTTTTAAAAAAATAATTACCACCTTTATCATTGATTAATACTTTCATTCAATTTTTTTTTCAAATAGACATAGACATACATTCAATATGATCAATTGTATAATCTTTTTAGGGATCATTCAGAGTGAAAATGGACAAAGATTCATTAGATATAAGAACATATTATTCATTACTAACATTATCAATTAGAATAATTTATTTCTCATTCCTATAAACATATATATGATCTTTCTTTATTGCTCATAAAAAATACCCACCTACATGGGATTTATAATATTTCACTACTCGTTTTTTATTCATTTCACAAAATTTAAAATTCTGAAACACTTGATCCTTCAAATACTTTTACTCACCTTTATATAGAATAAAATATTAATACCATAACTTCTCATTAATTTTCTTCATATGTTCATAAAAAGTATCATCAAATAAAACATTTTTCATTTTCCTTAGAATTTCAGGATATATTTTTTGGAAAATCAATAGCCTTCCTCTATGATTGAAATTTTTGTTTAGGAATCAAAACTTTGTCTTGGTCAAATCTTTAGAAGTATTATGAATTAAAATATTCTCCATAAATATACTAACATTATCCTTGAAATTATTTGTTCACAAACATTATATATTGTTTCTCTAGCTAGAACACCTATATTCTTGAAGTTCTTGTGTTTCATTATCTTAACAAAGCAATTTTTCATTAATTTTATGAAGAAAAAGTTTGAAATTTATTGATCCTTTCTTCATTTCTTGTATGCAGGTCAACAAGAACTTCACTATACTAAACATTTTTAGGGTATAAAGGAAATCTAAAATGTAGACAACCAAGACCATTAATGGGTATCCCTCTCCATTCATCAGTAAAAAACATTTTAAACCCACAGTGATACAATCCATCATATGGTGAAAGGTTTAATAATTTTGTAATATTCTCATATTAATAAAATAAGGTTTTCAAAAAAAAAACCAATGTAGACAATGTATTATGGTAACTAATGGGTAACAAAATATTATTTACCTTTTATAGGTAACCACACCAGTGGTACAATATTATTAATTTTTAGATAATAATTTTTCTCAAAGATCCTAAATGAAATAATCATCAATACAACTATTTAATTAAACCGTGATGTTATATAGAACTTACTCACTATGCTTAGATAGTGTAATTCAGAATCTTGTTTGGGTACAAATAGACACTCTTAAACTAGAAATAATATAGTTTATTTTAAAAGACAAGTATACCTATCAAATAATGATATATCTACCATCCATTCCTTTCTTGATTATATGGATGTTAAATCCTTAAATAATTCCATGAAGATCGATTAGAAATAAAATTAAATCCAATAGATAGATGAAAACAAAACCTGAAAGAACCTCGATCTAATTCAAATAGAGTGGTGGATAAACCTAAGAAACTATTGATATTAATAGTTGTAGAGAGAGATATCCTTCATCTCCTCATTTATTTGACGTCTGAAAATCAATCTTAGAAGATGATGATATAAAATTATTCAGAGATATATAAAATTTTAACTCAAAAACTTTTGATCTGTTTTTATAATGTTTTGAGACTTTTTAATTAATGATAATATAAAGAAAAAAATTTAGATGATTCTTCAAAGGAATATTAAAAACATAATGAAAATCGTACCTCATATATGTAATGGATTATGAGGAGTCAAAAAACATTTTCATGAATATTTCTTAGGGGACAAAAATAAATTGTTGTTTTAGAAAAGGTCAAAAGGAAAATAATATCTGAAAAAATTTCAAAAAAATATCACAAATATTAGACATAAATATTTATAAAAAATATAAATTGAAATATTTCTTTACATGTAATAGGATAAACAATGTAGCTATAATGTAAAGAAAAAAAATTCTACCCATTTTGGAAGGATTATTTCACTATAAGAAGATAGGTAAACTATAGGTAGTTTGATTCTCACATTAGGTTGATAATTCCCTAAATTAGATTAATATTTTCAAATATATTATAGCTAATAGGTTTCATAATAATATCATCAAGATGATATTTAATTCCAATAAACAATAGAATAATAAATCCATTTCTGTGAGAATTCAAAGAAAATGGTGCCTAATGTTTATGTATTTAACTAATGAGTGATGTGTTTAATTATTATATAAGGATATATAACTCATTTCGTACCAAAAAAATATATTTTTACTAAAACTCATACCAAAATCATTGATTTTGTGTTTTATCCACAAAACCTCTACAAACCAACATCCATCTGCTAAACATTCAACATCAATAGTGGAAAGTGCTACTAAGTGTTTTTTCTTACAATATCAACACAATAAATCTTCTATATAGAAATGAAATATTCTAGATGTTCTTTTCCTAAAAAATTTAAATCTCCCAAATTCATTTTCTAAAAACAATTTTACTTCAAAATCATTTCCAATGGAATAAAGTAATCCAAGAGCTAATGTCCATTTAATGTGAAAAAAATTCATTTAACATCTTTCAGATGAAATTAAACTATATTTTATTAAAATCCCACACAAAATAATATAGAAAACATTATGTTTATTCAACTACCAATATGTTATATTGATCTTCCAAACATTCTATTAAAATTATTTTGATCAATGTTTTTCCCAAAGTGATCAAGATATAATTTTTTTATGTTACAATATGTGTTATTATACTCTTGAAATTATCATATATAAACCTTTTATGTAACTATAATATTTAATTTTTTTGATATAGGAAAGATCCTTCTAGTTTTTTATAAATTTTAAAACCCAAGAAAAATGATAATTATCCAATGAATCTCATTTCAAACTCAAATTTCATATGATCTTAAAATTAATATGAAGAATGATTTTTGAGATAATACCAATAAAATATCATTTAAAAAAATTTGAACAATGGAAGTTTCCTTAAAAAATTAATGAAATCAATTGGATCCACAACTCCCTTATTAAAATCATTTCTAAGTAAAAAAGCTAGTATGTTTATCATACAATGCTCATGGTGACTGTTTATGTCCATAATGTTACATATTACATTTAAAATCATGATATATGGATTTTTAATTTTTCAAAATGAGAAGGTTGTTTTTAAAAAAATCCTCTTGTACACAACTATTAAGAAAATTACACTTCACATACAGTTGATTAAGAGTAAAATTAATAAATGCGGTAAATTTTCGATTTATAAAGTTATATTCAAGCCTAGATAAAACAAGAACAAAAAATTCATAATATTTTCCTTCTGAATCATTATATACCTTAAAACTGTGGATTTCGTTATTTATAACCATAATTTCATTTTATTTAGTTTTGTTATTTAAAAACCAATTTTAATCTAATTATATGAAGATATTTTCTCATTTAAACCATGTTGAAATCTTTATTCCTCTTAAATATATTTATTTCATCCTTTATATCCCTCTTAAAATAATTGTCACATAAATCATCATTTTCGGTTTTAGGTTCTAATTTAGATAACAATGCACAATTATCACATTAATTTATTAAGGAATAATGATTTTTTACTAGTTGATCTACCTCACCAATGATATTATCAATAGACTGATGCATTAAAAATATATGATTTATAGGGGTTCTAAAATGTGTTTCTTCCACAACAGGTAGAACATCTTCTATAGGTATGACTTATAAAAAAATTATTCATTTTTTATTCTTCCTAAAAAATTTTCCATCATTTGATTAAAGATAGTTGTGAAAATATCATCAGAAGTAATGGTTTTGGTGTATTAAATAAATTGTTAAATTTCATGAATCTTAACTTGAACAGGTCCCTTTTTAGTGTTTCTACATTTATTAAAATAATTACATACATTAATAGTAGTATAATATACAAGAAAATTCATTTTTCAACTTTGGGTTCAAATTTTTGTAAATAATTTTTTTATTCAAGATTAATAATTTATATCCAAAAAACTATAGTGATAAGTTTTTGGATATATTATTATCTACCCCTTGGGAAACATTTGAATGTAACTGGCACAAAAAAATTCATATCATATTGTTTTTGAACTATAATTCAAATTTTAGGATTCATAAAATGTATCCCTTTATCTTCATATTTCATTGAAAATATGTAATAAATGATTTTAACTGGAAAAAACACCCATTGTTCTCAAATAAATTATTTATAACTCATAAAAAAACTAAAAACCATTAAGGTGACTTAGAGAATCATATAAAAAAAACGCCTTTCAAAAACCCTTTCAAATATATTTCAATTAGAATAACCATATGGATAAATTCTTGTATTATCATTATCTAACTAACATTTTATAGGATTACATGGTTTTAACTCATACACACCCATGTTATGCTATTATAGGATTACCCTACACTATTTGATCCACCCCATCTTAATCAATATAGGGATTACACATCGCTATCTCATCCACCGTATGTTAAACTATAACAGGATTTCCCGATATTATCTGAGCCACCACATGTAAATATGTAATAGGATTTCCCAGTTCTATCTAGGACACCCCATGTATAATCTATATCATGATCACCCTTTTTATACAATTCTCATGTACCATATCATTATAAAAACACATTCATCATAAAAACCTTTAAAAAACACTCTTAATCCCATATGAAAAACATTTTTTTAATATTTCTCATTCTTTTAAAAACCCATTATCAAATCAAAAATACTAAAAATTTAAAATACGCATTTTTATTTAATAAAACATGTAATATTTCAGTAGAATCTATTAATTAAATAATATTCACTATGTGTGGAAAGTTTTTTCCACCTTGTATGTTAAGAATATAACATTCCTTTAGTCATTTGTTAAAACATTATATGTCAAACACATCAAAAGTTGCATTTTTAAAACCATAGAATGAAATTAATAATTGACATAAAATATCCATTATAATACTTTTTATCCATATAAATTAACATGTGAAAATATATCATGAATATTGACTGGGATAACAATATTTTAAAATTTATTCTTTAAAATTTTGATGTATCTAATACCAAATTGAATGTTTTAATCATAATCTCCCCAGACTAAAAACAGTTAAAAAAACTAAATAAAAAATATAACAAATAAATTAATGATATTATATGTAACAGGGTGATGTATATACACATCGTAAAATAACCAGGGTGTTTGACATCAAGATATTCCTTAATGAATGAAAATTGATACAGAGTCCCTTACCTAGAGTCAGACTCATCATACACAATATTTATATTACCGAATGATACAATTATGTTAATTATTTAATTTTTTGAGAACTTTTTTTATTAATATTTTTATATATCACTTATTAACATGCTATAATAATTACATAATTATTTAACTTCACATTTGTTGTTTTAATAATATTCATTACATTAGTCCAAAATGACATTTGTATGATTTCTATAGTAAAATGGTGTTCATTATTCCATAATATCCAGAATAATATTCCTGACATAAAAGTAAATTTTATAAATAAATTAGACTTTTAAATCTATAATTTAAATATGCATATAAAAAATGAACAATGTTACCATCATGGGGATGGTAAGGCGTATATATGGATGATTAACATTTTAGTTATTCAATGATCATGATGAAAATAATGTTTATATAATTTTATATATACATAATGATAATAATATAATAAATTTAATATTAATCATTTAAATATACATATATATTTCATCCCTGTGTTTTGGTGATGAAAAATGAATCACATCATTTTATGGAGGTGATAGTCCACATATACGCACGAACGATGTTATCATTTTTTTGTTCCTACAAAAGTAATAAAAAAATTATATATTAACAATTAATAATGATCAATATGTCATTTATATAATATATAATCCTTAATTCCATATTTATAACCAATCCTAATAGATAGTGATGAAAAAAAAATTATATGTGTTCCAAATGTGGTAGTCTTCTATAGACATGCATGATTAATTAATTTTCCATTTAATGAAATTATAGATTTATTTAGGTGATGATATTAACAAAAAAACATCTTATTATATTTAGTCTACCTTATTTATTATTTTGTCATTCTTGAAAAATATTTTTTGTATTTTTAAGAAGAAACAAATTAGGAACTTTTATATAAAAATGATATATTTTCATTGGAAAATCGTTTTTCATAACACCATAAGAACACTAAGTATGGTGTTATATCTAAACATTGAGATCAATAATGGGATTAGAGATTATAGGAAGGTATATTTGTTTATTATGGATGAACCAAATCGGTTTTCAAGTGTGAAGAATAGAGAAGAAGAGGTTCCTTTTTCAAATAGATGTGAGGGGCTCTGGGAATTTCTAAAAATATCAAATTAATATAAATTATTTTCTTATATTACATGGATAATAATTTAATTATTTACATTATGTAATTATTATTGGTCAATATTCCTTCATAAAAATAAAAATAGATATGTTTTGACTATTTTTAAATCCTCATATTTTGGCATTAATAGTTATTTACGCTCTTCAACTATTACCATGATAACATGTGTTTTAACTCTTTAATGGTTAATCTAAATAATATAAAATGAATAAAAACATAAATTAATCATGTATGATTATTTTAAGGATATAAAAATCAAAACTATAATTTATCATTATAAATTTTTCAGATGAAACATTGTTTTCAATTAAAATTTAGAATTTTCACTATTCAGCAATACATGAAACTTATCAGAAAAGTTCCAAAAATTTACCCAAAATAATTATTTATATAAATCTTTCAAATAATAATTTTATTTTTTAAAATTTAATTTAAATAAGTGTCCAAAACTATATTTAAAACATATAATCTTTCAAAAGGTGGAAAAATGTTTTTTTATAAAATTGTTTCTCAATTGCATAAATGTTGATTTGTTCTTATATCATGTATAGAAAATACATTGGATGAATTTTAAATATTATATTGAATATATTATTTTTATATTTCATTGATATAAAACAAAAAGTGTGATGTTTTTAATTTTTTTTATAAATCACAGTTGTGTGTATTTAAATAATCTTAAAGAGAAGATTTCCTTTTATTTTCAAAGAGGATTTTATTTGAATTTATAATTAATTTATCATATAATAATTCATCATATATACATTCCTAAACTATATACAAATTAATCTATTAATCCTATTCATACCTTCATTTATAATTATTATGTTATAATGGTAATATTCAAATAATAGTATTTATTTGTTCATTTTTGCTCGATGTGGTGAATCATGTACACTATAAAACATTTTATTTCTTTTTAAAAACATAGGATGTTTTAGTATCCCTCCCATTTATGAAATTTCATCTTTCCAATTTTAACTCAGGTTTAGTATCTAGGTTTTGACATTTCATTTTTCTGTTATTGAAATTGTACGCCAGGAAAAAAGATTAATGAAACTTCCACTTCCAAATAAGTAAAATGATGTGTGAATGTCACCAAAGATAACACATACTAGGGTTCCGTGTACAAAAACAAGGAAATTGAAGTGAAAAATAACTATAATGTTATGATGTAGAGTGATAGAAAAAATGGTAATGATAAAATTATCATTCAAAATTCCATATATCTTATATGGAATAAAAGTTCTTTGATTTCTCTGTAAGAAATGTAAATAGAAAATATTTATATTTCAAGATTATTTTCAAATAGTTAATGAATTATTTTCTAACTGAACTATGAAAATAATTAAACATACTTTCTTTACATGTATAGATTTATAATTTAATAAATTTCTATCACGACCTGAATCGATGGGGCATGGGCCACAACTCCCCAAGCTCGACTCCAATAGTCTAGGTGCTACTGACTAGCACCAAAAAAGAATATCAATAATTGGGTAGGAATTTCTTATGTACCTATATGCACACACACACATCTCCAAGCTGAAAATTTTATGAAATGGAAAAAGGAAATCAATGCAAGAATACATCTATATCTCACAACAAGAGTACAACAGAAGTACTCAAATTATAAAAGGAAAAAACAATGACCACCAAATAAAACATTAAAAGCATCCTACATGCTCAGAAGGTGGGGATTTCTATCAACTGAAACAGCCTGAAATCACCTCATCCATTCTCTGGTAAACACCTCAGTATTTTTATCTCATTATCTCCTCTTGTCTCGGGTCCTTCATAGACTCTATCAAAAGGATGGTGGTCTGCATAACAATCAATGCATGTGAGAGAAAAGCATGGGTAGTGGCGAGTATAAAAATACTTAATAGGTTCCCTAAAAATCCCAGAGGAAAAAGTGATAAATTTAAATGAAAAATTCTTATCAAACTATACAGAGGGAAACCAAAATCAAGATATAAAATCCAACTCTAACCATCCTCAGTTGTACATGCCAAGTCATCTCGGTCTATAAAGGGGTGTCAACCAGGACATGTGAATAATCCACAAGGACTCCTAGAAATCACCTAGATATAATCATCTCCAACACTAAGTATCATGAGATTCTAACCTCATAGATAGAAACAAGATTATCTTCATATAATCTAAATATAACATAAATCCAGGAGAACACACTCTAGGAGCTTAGCCATCCCAGATGGGACCTGCCCGAGAGATGCACACCATCAGGAATTACACTACCATTTCAAATGGTAAGTCTGAGAAAATGTGATCTAGCATGAACATCTTACTAGGTCCTGCTCTAGTGCACATCACCAGAGGTCATGTCATCGTTACCTCATGCCCATAAAAATCATAAGAAACCCAAGTGAAGGGGACCACCCTTCACCACTACACATAGTTGAGGGAGCAATACTTCATATAGTGAACTGCATGAATCCTCTCTAAGATAATAGAATGAAGGGAATCACACCTCACCAACACCCCGTATTTTATGGAGTACTACTCCAAAATATCCCATGAAACCACTTTCACTCCTGTAAGGAGTGGCCCAAACCTCGGTTCATCTAGGGTGAACTAAAAATGATCTATGTATCATCCACATCAAGTGGAAGGGACTGCTCATCATAATTGTATTCTACAGCTGAGGGAGATCCTACTCCAATTGAAGACCCACTCCCTACTGCTACTCCAAGACAGGGGAGTACTAATCCATAATTTGGAAACACACTCTGATATAGAAGATGAGTACTACTCATGAAGGAGCCACACCATGATATGAGAGGGGAGTACAGCTTCCTAAATCGAGGACTCGAACCCTAACCCGGTAGAAGAGTACTACTCACTAGCTAGAAGACCTACTCCAAAGAAGGATAGGGGAGTAACGAATCTATAAAATCATTCGCTATTGAAGACCCCACCCTGACACATCAAGGGATTACCAACCACATGCATGAGGACCCTCTCCCTGACATAGTATGTGAGTATCGACTCTACCGAAACCACACATATGGAGGACCCGTGCCCTGAAACAATGGGGTAGTACCAACTCCTATAATATAGGACCTGAACCCTACCTAGTAGGGGTGTACCCACTCTATATATTCATCATTTATGGAGGAACCACTCCCATTTCCAACAGGGGAGTAATGAATCCACAGAGAGAGGATTTACTCTCTTATCCAACATTGGAGAACCAACTCTACATTTACGAATGTCACGAGGAAACCCAGACCCTACTCCATCAGGGGAGAAACACCTAGGTAATGAACATGAACCCCAGATGTCTATAGTTCTGTCTCTACCCATGTAGAGATGTAAAGTAAACCCACACCCTATTCCAATAGAAGAGTAATAGACCAAGCCTCACTCTATATGAACCGTACTGATCTCCAACACCTGCTCAGTATCGCTACATAAACATCATGGTTGATTCCCACCATCTCGTATCTCTTCAACCTTAATAGAGGCCACTGTTACGTCATATGGGAAAAAAATCGGGATAGTCTACGCACAAGCCAAAATATGAGTCTTAAAAAGGATATACATAAGGCAGAAGATCCACGTAGGATCTCCTAGTAGTGCATGGATTGAACTGGGGCACACACGGTGTGTGAGCCCGCCCGAGCACCTAACTGTGTACCGAAACTACATGGGTTTCAATAAATTTAGGGGTATATGGTGTGTATAGGATGTACACATTGTGTTTATCATCTCTTGGCCCCTAGTTATGTTTATCTTCTGCGCGGACCAGTCATCCACATCCCTCACACACCGTGTATCCCATACTACATAGCGTGTTCGGATAAACAACAACATGCCTGTGTATTTTTCTTGTGTCGGTGTACTAGACCCCGTGTCCATGTATCTTGGTCATGTGTTAGTATACGACCATGTTTTTTCATAGGGCTACCACAATCCATGCCCCATGGTTTCACAGTTTAAGGCACTAAATGGAATGAAACACCCATACACGGCGTGTAGTCCAAAAAGTTATTATCTCACAAATATAAAGAACTATATATTGTGTATCCCTAAACTACACACCATGAAAATGGTATTCTAGTTTGGAATCACCTACAAAATTCCATGGTTCATTCTATTCTTCCCAAAAACTCATAGGTCTTCATAACATGGATCAACAACAATTTCAATAGGGATCCAAAACCATAGAACAATGCAAAACCAAAGGGTATTGGAATCAAAAATCAAATCCTATTACATCATGGGGGAAAATATGAAGATTCGGTTGAAGATCATTGCCCAGATCACTCGGGTTCTCGATTTGACGATGTTCTCCATAAAAAAATAGGGATCAACGGAACTATTCTTTGACAATTTGGTGGTGGCCCGTCATCTCCAAAGGGAGAAGAGGATAGGTGTTTCTATCCTTTTTTGGACTGATGTGTGTATGAAGGTTAGTGGAGGAGGAATTAGGTTCAATAAAATTAAACCAATTAATTCCCCTCTCAAAACCACATCAAGAAAAACAGCTTCTGAATGAAACTCACTACCAAAAAAACTTTAGGTCACACCTAGGGTAAACCCGACATTTTGAAATCAACTACGGTCTCAAAAATCATATTTGAGACTCTGAATGGGATTTATTTACATTTAATATTAAATAATACATTCTTGAACAAATATATTTAATATTTTTAATATCACCACACAAAGGAACCTCTAGCACCCGATTCCCGTGCCATCCAAGTACCCGAATATGAAAATATTTTCCATTAGATTTTGAGTCCATCGTGTAAAATATTGAGTCATTAAATTATCCCCAACATAAGGTTTTTCTTCCCTAAAAATAGAAATTCTAAAAAAATAAAGAAAATGATCTCCCCAATGGACACACATGCAAGCAAGAACATTAATGGTTCATGTGATTCATATAAGCATGAACACAGAGGAAACACCAAGATAAAACAACTCGTTTGTACATCTTCTACTAGGAAAAAATTGTGATACAATGGGAACATGTATCCTTAGCTGTAATAGGTGGGAAACACCAAGCACTATGGTATATCTGTTGTCATGGGGTTTAGAGGTAAAAAACATCACCAACCAGACCTAGATGCTGATGGAACCCAACAGTTCTCACCCACCCCTGGATGGAGTGTAAAAGAAACTCCTCAAGCTTTTTTTCAATCAATATTTTCACTGAGCATGAGAGGGTATTAATTAAAAAAATAGGGCCTTCCAAGAGTAAACACTAGTCTTACTAGACCCTTCATTTACAAGCCTACCCGTATAATGCAGATCACCAAAACTGAAACACTACCACACCGACTAGTGGAATCCTAGATGAGTATAGATGGGAGGAAAACAATCCATACTATGGAAACACTGAAGGGTCTAAATCTTCTACTACATAATGATTATAAGAAAGGCTCTCCCTCTCGGAGGGCTTCCATGAAAGAGTGGATGAGAAGGAAAAATCAATTCACAAGTCTAGGAACCACTCCAACACAACATCTTATAACCTAACCTTGAACACGCAATTCTATGTAACTCATACTGTAATAACCCATACCTATATGGTCCATTACTTTGTGAAAATCAGGGGTGTGCGGTGATTCGGGAGGTCAAGGTTACTTATCCCCCACACTTTTCCAATTTTCTAGTTCGGTGAATAGTTCCAACAGTAGACAGTTCTGAAAAGTGCAACAGTAACTTTTTGTGAACAGTGCATTGGTGACCTTAGGTGAACAGTGTCATCAGTAACCTTCTATGAACAGTTCCATCAGTGAATAGTTCTATTATTGAGGTCTAACAGTAACCTCTATTTCCTTTTTCTAAATTTCTATTTCTATGAACAGTTCCATTAGTGAACAGTTCTATTGGTATCCTCTAATGGTAACCTCTCTTTCCTTTTCCTAATTTCTGACTCTATGAACTATACCATCGGTGAATAGTTCTACTGGTAACCTCTAATGGTGACCTCTCTTTCCTTTTCCAAATTTCATATTCTATGAACAGTTCCATCCGTGAACACTTCTATCAGAAACCTCTAATGGTAACCTCTCTTTCCTTTTCCAAATTTCCAATTCTATGAATAGTTTCATCGGTGAATAGTTCTATCGGTAACCTTTATTTTCTTTTTTCAAATTTTGATTTCCTGAATAGTGTTTCCAGAATGGTGAGGTCTATTGGTAACCTCTTTTTTCTTTTGCCAAATTATGAGTTGGTGAACAGTGTTTCCAGAATGGTGAGATCTACCGATAACCTCTATTTCCTTTTCCAAATTTGCAGTTTGTGAACATTTTTTATAGAATGGTGAGGTCTATTGGTAACCTCAATATCCTTTTTCACATTTTGAGTTCATGAACCATGTTACCAGCTTCATACAGTTTCACCCCTTTAACATTTCCTTTGACATAAAATGCATTTAAAACCTAATTTTAAGGACTCTAAGGAAAATTCAAAGGCCATAACACCTATATTAATTTATCCTATGGCTAGGGGTGTTTTTAAATGATCAAACCGTGTCGTTTAATGTGACCTTCTTTTAATTGAAATCTTAGCGTATCTTAAACCACCGCTCCGTTAAATATTCTAAAGGGACTGGATGTCTTCCTCCCTAGTTTTTCCTCATTGTTCTTTTCTATGAGAAACTAGAGCCATTCATTATATTCCATATGGGTTGTGCAATAAAACTTTCCTCCTTATATTAGTTTCGCTCTGTTTGGATGCCACCAAGAAGTATTGATCAATCTTCTGTATAAGTTATGACCTATCGTCATTCTTTTGGGTTCTTCTCCTTCTGTTTCCCCATTCAATGTTATGGTATGTGATATCTATAATTCTAATGGAGTTTTCTTAAGTTTCCATTGGTGCGGTCGTACTGCTGTATCCTCGGGTGGATACAGTTGTCACTGGAGGAGGCGATCGTGATTCTTTGTGTGGATCATTCTTGCATAAAGAATGAAAAGTACCATTAGAGGTAAGGGATTCGTTGCTTCTCTTTTATTTTTTGTGCAACTGTATATTTATCATGTCTTATCCCACTTGATCATAGTGGAGTTGATATAATAAATATTTGAACCAGATAAATAAATTGATATTGATTATATGTTTTGCCTCTTATTTTTCTAGATACTGTGATATCTATGCATGCTTCATATAGTTGTTCGTTCTTGATGGAAATTGGTAAAGAAATTAAATTGGAATAAATTTATAATGGTTTGGATAAAGATAAAGTTGCATGTATATGAATCTGGTTCTTCTTATTGTAATTTGATGTTAATCAAAATGGTGCAGTAAGCATGTTTAATTATTTGTGATAGGTTACTATTTAGGTTTCCCAATGTTGGAACCTTTGATTAATAAATCGGTTAACCGAAGATGGATTAAAGAATTGGTGGTTTGATAAAAGATAATCCATTTTAGGGTTTTGAGTTTCCCTCTTTATTGGTTACGGTCCAAGAGCCTATTTGATATGATGTTTGTTTTTCCTGCTGATTGTGTTGTGGTTTGAGCCTGGATAGCTGTTGTGATATGTGGGGGAAGGGAGTCCTGTTGATTGTGGCAGCACTTAATGCCTAGAGTGTAGAGATGCATTGGTATATGTATGTGGGATTCAGGGAGGACACAATGGTTGATGGAACAGGTTAGAAGTGAATATTTGGATGCTTGCTGATACTTAATGGTTGTTTATGTTCCTTACTTCGCCCCACTGCTCAAGGAAGCTGGTCTTACATACCCTTATTTCGAAAGGGGTGAAGACGTGCGGGGTTTTCCACATGCTTTCCATGATTAGATTCTCAATGGATAATGGGTATATGCTCATGATATAGGCGGCAAAGACTCTATGGGTAGTTCACCTACTCACTATGTTGATCCCCCTTGTGTTTAGTTGCATAGAATGTTTTTCTATAATGCATGGGAATATAGGAAAGTTATTATCTAAATAAATAATTGAATAAATGATGTTAACCCATGGGGTGTGGAGCTTGCTGGGACACAATGCTGAGGTTGTGATTTCAAGGAACAATGTATGTTGGGTGTGATGCTAATGAAATTTAATGCAGAATTGTTATTGTCTAATTATTGTTTAATGAATTAGTTAATGCAAATTGGAACTGATAAAATAGTGATGAAATAATGTTTTAAATCTCTTTAAATGGTTGTGCGCTTATATGATACCTAGTCTTAGAATTGGCAGCCCAGAGTCTGAGAGATGTTAGCTGCAGTTGAGTCTATGAATAGGTTATGACCATAGTGTGGCTGTGAGCTATAGTATATTATTTACTTTTTGTGTTTCTATATTTTACTCCACCCAATCAGTAAGGGAAACTAATAGTCGAGGGATTCTAAACCGTGGGAGGTGTTTTCCCCAATATTCTGGTGGGAAGATGAATGGATGACTACCCCCTTTGGCCCTTCTCTCTTTTCCTGGTAGTTACTTGTGCTGGTAGGCACAACGTTTAGTTTTCCCCATATAAGTGTGTAGAGGGTTGTAATGGATATAGGTTATTCAGACACATATATTCTAGATATAGTTTTCTATGGACTGCTATAGGTGTAATCTGTATAGGTTGTGATTGCTTGAGGATCCTTACTTGGTGTATGAGCTATAATGGCTTGAGGTATGTTATCCGACGTATGATTCACAATATGTGGACTATGGTGGCTCTTAGAATCTACCTGGTTACTTTCTTGCATGGTCGTGGTGGTTTCGTTGGATGAGGTACATATTGGGGTGCTTCTCCCAGGTGTCTGCGTGCAAGCATTTTTGGAGAGAGATTCTTAAGATGTACGACATTGGCTAAAAGCGACAAACTAGTGGAAAAGTAGTAGGAGGGTATCCTTGATATTCTTTATTATATGATATATTCTTGTAAGCGTTACTTGGTGAGAGTATTCATGGTATGGCTGGGAACTTTGTATACCTATTTAGATGACGAGTTTGTTTCACTTGTTGTTTGTTGTGCTTTAGGATGGTTTCTTTACTTTTGCACAAGAGGCTTTAAGGAGGATCTTAAAGAGTATACTGTTATACTCACCCTATGTATATATAAACTGTTTATCATGTCACTTGGATAATGATGGAGATCAAGATGGTTTCTACTAGCTTGGGGTTGCAGGTGCTGTTAGGGCTTACAGTGGCTGCTATTTTTACTTTCTTTTGGGTACGTGATGTTTTCCCCTTCCAGTTGTAGTAGTTTTTACTAACATTACATATGTGCACTTGGGAATTCATTTATATTTTAGTTATGAGTTGGAGTTGGTTAGTGTCTATCTTATCTCTCTCTTCCACATGTGTTCTCTTAGAGGGTAATGCCTCCCATTTTTGTGTTCACTATACCCTCGGTGCTAGTCACCAACATGAGGCCTACAGGAGGTGAGAATCAAGGGTCATTATCTCCCTTCTAACATTTTTAGAAAATGAGGGGTACACCTTGTGGGGAGGGGGTCATGACAGAGTGGTATCAGAGGACTGTTTGAGAGATAAGATGGAGTGTGGAGTTAGGCACATGTGAGGATTCATGGGTTGGTAGGGAAATAATGTCAATCATGTTTAGAAAGTGATGTAAAAACTATAGGCCAGCTGAGACATAGGTGTTTAGGGCCCCCTATGATCTGATGAACATACCTTTATGTTTACAATGTCTACTAAACAAGGTGATACTAGTTTCATTAGTAGAGACCTAAGAAAGGATCATGAATCATTCTTCTTTGTGCATGTGTTTGAATGAGTAGACCTTGGTATAGGTTAACCTAAAATCAATGAATGAAAACAATTAATTAATTAATATTGATTCTTCCATATTCTAGGTTTAGGAGCTCTAAATATTTGTTATTTTTCAGGTATAGATCCAGGTTGACGTCCACATCAAGATCTCATATAAGATGTCTAGCTGGATGTGCCAGCAGATCGCCACTAGGTAGAGGTTGGTGATGATGACACTTGGAGGAGGACACTTTGAGAGTTTCAACGCCAGAGTCTTCAAAAGTACAATGACTCCGTTTCAGATGCAGCAACAGAGGAATGTTGGAGGAGTTTGAGATAGGATTTAGTTCGATCCGTGCTCAGAAAGAGCACCAGTTTTCCTTGGTTGTGATGATGTTTCATGGAGCAGCGAGGCAGTGATGGTTCTTGTTCCTCAGGGATCATGAGGAGTCAGCGATCTCATGGGAGGAGTTCTGAGACAAGTTTGGGGTCGAGTTTCTTTCTTTGACCGTGAAGGCATCCAATCACTAGGAGCTTCTTACCCTTTGATAGGGGAGCTCTAGTGTGCCAGAGTTTGGAATCCTTTTTGGGAAGCTTTTACGATATGATTTGAACCTATGGCCAAATGAGGAGGCCAGGGAGAGTCATTTCGAGGAGGCTTTGAATCCTGAGATCTAGCACCAGGTCACCCCATTTTTTCTCAAGACATATCATGAGGTTCTCGCAAGGGTAGAGGTTGTTGAGAGGAATTTGGAAAGAACTGGATTAACTCAATAGGGGAGTCATCATGATTCCTCACGAAGCAGAGCTGTGGTGTGGGGTTCCCGGTTTTCAGGCCAGAATATTTTCCGTTCAGCCAGGGGTAGGTCTCATCCCATCACATCTAGTTTCTCTAGAGGTAATAACTCTAAGGCCTATTCCAATTTTCTTGTGTTGGTCGTGGTCATCAGCATAAAGAGTGCCTACCCTTTTAGATAAGTCATCGTGCACTAGTTTTTCTACTCCATGTTCCTCCATTGAAGCAGTTCCAGCCGAGGCAACAACAGCAGGTTGCACGAGCTATATATCAGCAGAGGGTAGATAGGGCATGTAGAAGATAGCCCCGTGATGTTCCCCATCCTCAGAGAGCAGAGCGTGACCATGGTGGTGGTCGTCATCAAGGTCAGAGAGGTCATGGAGGTGGTCGTGTTCATATTCATGCTCTAGTGTTGCCAACTATAGGAAAGCCAAATGTCCTTCAAGGTACCCTTTGCTTGTTTTCTACCCTGGTGTATGCCTTGTTTGATTCCTGAGTGACATGCTCCTTTATATCACCTACCCTTGTGCATTCTTTGGTACTTGAGGTAGAGAGGATTCTAGTGCCCTTGGGGTTGACTACACCATTTGGAGGTCGAGCTGACTTGTTTAGAGTATATAGAAACTATGAGCTAGTGTTGGGGCAACACCACTCTAGGGGAGATTTTCTATGTTTACGAATAAAACCATATGATTCCATCCTTAGCATGGATTGGTTTTATTTGTTTCAGGATATCATGGATTTCATCAGAAATGAGGTCATTTTCATTGGTGGGGATGGAGAGCCGGTGGTGTCTGTTGGCGAGCGAGATCCTCAGATGGGTCATAGGCGCATTTCGTCATTATCATCCATGATGGCTGAGATGATGTTGAGTTATTCATAGGTTCAGAAGTTGGAATTTACTAGGGTCACTGAATAGTATCCTGATGTCTTTCCATAATAGGTTGTAGTATTACCCCCTTGATGAGAGATCGAATTTTGGGTCGAGCTACAACAAGGAGCATCTTCTATCCTTATGTCTCTATATATGATGACACCTTATGAGTTATGAGAGCTACGTATACAGCTTGATGGTCTGTTATAGTGTGGTTTTGTTTAGCTGAGTGTGTCACCGTGGGCTACACCAGTTTTGTTCATAAAGAAAGATGGTGGCAGTTTGTAGTTGTGTGTCAATTATCATCGCTTAAACAAAGTGAAAGTAATGAATCACTATCCTCTTCCACGTATTCGTGAATTATTAAATCAACTGAAGGCCACAAGCTGGTTCTCAAAGATCGACTTGCGATCAGTCTATCATCAGATGTCTGTGAAGGATGAGGATATCCCAAAGACTGCATTCTGTTGTCATCATGGGAATTATGAGTTCCTTTTAATGTCGTTCAGCATGATAAATTATCCAGCTGTGTTCATGGGATTGAGTAATTTTGTGTTCCATGAGTTCTTGGACATGTTATGGTGTTTTTCATCGACGACATACTTGTGTACTCTATGTCTGAGGGAGAGCATACAGAACATCTACGTGTCGTTTTTGGAGTTCTTTGTCAACATCATCTATTTGGGATGTTGTTGAAGTGTGAGTTTTTGGCTTGAGAAGTCTGTTTATTTGGACTTTTTTTGTCACAACATGGAGTAGTTTTGGATCCATAAAATATATAAGAAGTTGTGTCTTGGGAATCCCCCAATACAGTGTCATAGGTGCAAATTTTCCTTGGTATCACAGGATACTACAAGAGGTTTGTAGCTGATTTTTCTCGAGTTGTGACTCCTCTAATAGCTTCGACCAAGAAGGATCAGGAATTCACATGGACTGATCAGTGTCAGGAAGCATTCAATTATCTAAACGAGAAGTTAGTAATGGATCCAGTTCTATGTCTTCCATATAAGGATGTTTTGTATGATGTTTTCTATGATGCTACACATCTGGGGTTGGGATGTGTTCTGATTTAGAAAAAATTAGTTGTTTCTTTGGGGTCTCGGAAGTTTCGTACCAATGAAGGTAACTATGCCACTCACAATCTCGAGGAAGAATCTGTGGTGTTTTCTCTAATGATGTGGAGACATTACCTCATTAGGGAGTGCTTTTTGGTTTTCACCATTCATAATATTTTGAGGTATGTTGTCTCCCTGTGTGACTTGAACTTATTACAGTGTTGGTGTATGGTGTTCTTACGTGAATATCACATCAAGATATCATATACACCTAGAAAAGGGGATTTTTTATATGATGCGCTGAGTCTAAAGTCACGTAGTGATGTTGTGCGTGAATCTGGTGATCCCTGGAGAGTAATAGAAGAACTATCATCATTACATCTTGATATGGGTGAAGTTGGGGGAATATCTTGTCTTTTTTATATGATGATATAGTCATCTCTGGTTCAGATGGTGGAAGAGTCCCAGTTGGGGGATCTAGAGGTGGAGGTTCGGAGAGACCGAGTTGTTTGTGGCGAGGCCCCTAATGGGTGGTCTGAGGATGAACAACACCGAGTGTTTTATCATGGAAGGATATTAGTTCCGTAGACAATGGGCGAGATAGTTCTTAGAGAGTTCCATAATTCAACTTTAGCAGTGCATCGTGGTGTGACAAAGATGTACTGAGCCTTAAGGAGCCAGTTTTGGTGGCATGGGCTAAAGCGTGGAGTTGTGGAGTTTGTGTCTCTATGTTTGGTTTACCAGAAGGTGAAGGCCAAAAACCATGTTCCTAGTACTCTGCTCCAACCATTAGATATTCCTCAGTGAAAGTGGTAGGAAATTTCAATGGATTTTTTTACTGTTTTACCTTGAGCTCAGGGAGGACATGATGCTATATGGGTGGTATGGGATCGGTTAACAAAATTTTCACACTTTATAGCAATCAAGGAGTCGAGCTTAGTGGATTTTTGTTGAGGTAGTATCTAGAGGAGGTGGTAAAACTTCATGGAGTCCCAAGGATGATCATTTCTAACTGAGATCCTTTCTTTACCTCTAGGTTGTGGAAAGGTCTCCAGCATGCTTTTGGTTCTCATCTATGCCTTAGCACTACTTTTGATCCTCATATGGATAGTTAGACAGAACAGACCATCTAGAATCTTGAAGACATGTTACGATCTTGTGTCTTGGATTTTGGAGGTTCATGGATGAGGCACTTACCCTTGGTGGAGTTTTCATACAATAATAGTTTTCACTCAACCATGTGAATTACACCTTTTTCCACCTTGTATGGCCAAAAATTCAGTTATCCAATGTGATGGACTAAGGTCAGAGAGTCAGCAATTCTCAGACTGGAACTAGTTCAAAATACAATAGAGATGGTTTAGGTGATTCAAAGAGGATAAAGAGGGCGCAAGATCATCATAAATCATATGTTTATCAAAGGAGGAGGCCCTTAGAGTTTTATTATAGGGACCACATGTTTCTAAAGGTGACTCCCCATTGTGGGAAGCAATGTTTGGTCGTGGAAGTATGATTTATCCCTGGTTCGTTACGCCTTTTGAGGTGTTATCTTGTGTTGTAGCTATGGCGTATCGAGTAGAACTTCCCCTACAGATGATTTAGATAAATGATGTTTTCCATGAATCACTGCTCCATCATTATGTTCATGATGACTCTCAAATCATCGATTAGGGAGTGATTGATGTTGATGATGATGCGACCTTCAAGGAGTGACCTTTAAAGATCCATGAGCTCAAAGAGAAGGTGTTGCGGGGGTGTTATATCCACAATGTTTGTGTCTTATAGAGACATGATGGCATGGAGGAGAGTACCTATGAAAATGAGTCATAGATACGTGCTCAGTAGCCAGAGATGATTCATGTTTAACTCTTTTCATGTAACAATGTCCACATTGTGGTTATAGACCTTTCGTGTTTATAGTATGGATTTCTTTTGTTGCTTCTTATAGCTTCCTATCTTTTGAGAGGTTTCTCGATGGGTGCTTATTCAGAACCCATTTCATTTTCCCTTTAGGTGGGTTTTGAATTCTTGAGGATGAGAATGTTTTGAGAGGTATCTGATGTAATGTCCCATACCTCTCTGGTCCATTCCTTTGCAAAAATCAGGTGTTTGAGGTGATTCGGGAGGTCAAGGTGACTTATCCCCATCACTTTTCCAATTTTCCAGTTTGGTGAACTATTCCAATGGTAGAAAGTTGTGAACAGTACAAAGGTAACCTTTTGTGAATAGTGCATCAGTGACCTTAGGTGAATAGTGTCATCGGTAACCTTCTATGAATAGTTCAATCGGTGAACAGTTCTATCGGTGACATCTAATAGTAACCACTCATTCGATTGCCAAATTTCCAATTCAATGAAAAGTTCCATTGGTGAACAGTTCTATTGGTAACCACTAATGGTAACCTCTCTTTCCTTTTCCAAATTTCAAATTCTATGAATAGTTACATCGATGAATAGTCTATCGATAACCTCTAATGGTGACCTCTCTTTCCTTTTCCAAATTTCCAATTCTATGAATAGTTCCATCGATGAACAGTTCTATCGGTAACCTCTAACGGTAACCTCTCTTTCCTTTACCAAATTTCCAATTATATGAACAATTCCATCATGGAGAAGTTCAATCCGTAACCTCTATCAGTAACATTTATTTTCCTTTTCTAAATTTTGAGTTCGTGAATAGTGTTTCCGGAATGGTGAGGTCTATCGGTAACATCTATCAGTAACCTCTATCGGTAACCACTTTTTCCTTTTCCAAATTTTTAGTTCGTGAACAGTGTTTCCAGAACAGTGAGGCATATCGATAACCTCCATTGGTAACCTCTATTTCCTTTTCCAAATTTTCAGTTCGTGAACAGTGTTTCCAGAACGGCGGGGTCTATCGGTAACCTCTATCAATAACCTCTATTTCCTTTGCCAAATTTTAAGTTCGTGAACAGTGTTTCCAGCATCATATTATTTCAGCCCATTAACATTTCCTTTGATGTAAAATGCATTTAAAACCTTATTTTAACGACTATAAGGCCGATTCAAAGGCCACAACTCCTATATTAATTTATCCTAAGGTTCGGGACGTTTTTTCATGATAAAAATGCATGGTATAATGTGATCCTTTTTTAATGGAAACCCTAGTATATCTTAAACCACTACTCTGTTAAATATTCTAAAGGGATTTGATATCTTCCTCCCTAGTTCTTTCTCCTGGTTCATGAATAAGACATGCTAGAACATTTCATTCTATTCTGTAGGAGTTGTGCAATCAAACATTCATCATAGGATTGGTTCTGCTTTGTTTTGATGAAACCAAGCTGTATCGATCAATCTTCGGTATAAGGTACGATCTATCGCCATTATTTTGGGTTCGTATCCTTCTGTTTCCCCTTTCATGGTTATGGTATGTGATCTCTATAATATTAATGGTGTTTTCTAGGGTTTCCGTTGGTGTGGTCATACAGCAGCATTCTCAGGTGGATAAAGTTGTCATGGGAGGAGGCGATCATGATTCTTTGTGTGGATCATTCTTGTATAAAGAACGACAAGAACCTTTGGAGGTAGGGTATTCATTGCTTCTCTTTTATTTTTTGTGAAACAGTATAGTTATCTTGTTTTATCACACCGGATCATAATGGAATTGACATAATAAATATTTGAACTGGATAAATAAATTGATAATGATCATATTTTTTGCCTCATTTTTTTCTAGATAGTGTGATATCTATGCTTGCTTCTTATAGATGTCCATTATTGATAGAAATTGGTAAAGAATGTAAACAAGAATTAATTGAAAATGATTTTTCTTAAGATAAAGTGGCGTGTAAATGAATACAGTTTTTCTTGTGGCAATTTGATGTTAATAAAAATTGTGTAGTAAGCATGTTTAATTATTGGTGATAGGTTACTGTTTAGGTTTCCCAATGATGGATCCTTTGATTAATAAATTGGTTAATCCAGGATGGATTAAAGAACTGGTGGGTTGATAAAACATAACCCCTTGTAGGGTTATGATTTACCCACTTGGTTGGTTAAGGGCCAAGAGCCCATTTGATATGATGTTTGTTTTTCTTGCAACATGTGTTATGGTGTGAGCCTGGACGACTATTGTGATATGTAGGGGTAGGGAGGCCTATTGATTGAGGTGGCAGTTGATGCCTAGAGTGGCGAGATGCATCGGTTTGTGCATGTGGGTGTCAGGGAGGAAATAAGGGATAATGGAACGGGTTGGATGTGAATGTATGGATGCTTGCTGATTTTATTGGTTGTTTATGTGCTTTACTTCTCCCCACTGCTCAAGGCATCTAGTCTTACTTACCCTTATTTTGAAAGGGGTGAAGATGCATGGGGTATGCCATGTGCTTTCCATGTTTAGATTCTCAATGGATAATGGGTCTACACTCTTGCTATATGTGGAAAAGACTCGACGGGTAGTTCACCTACTCACCGAGATGAATACCCTTGTGTTTAGTTGCATAGAATGTTTATCTAGAATTCCTGGGAATATAGGAAAGTAATTCTCTAAATAAATAATTTAATAAATGATGTTAACCCATGGGGTCTGGAGCTTTATGGGGTGCAATGATGAGGTTGTGATTTTAAGGAATAATGTACTTTGGGTGTGATGCTAATGAAATTTAATATGGAAAAGTTAATGGTTAATTAATGTTTTAAGAATTATTTAATGTAAAGTGAAATTGATAAAATGGGAATGAAATAATGTATTAATGCTCTTTAAATGGTTGTGTGCTTATAAGATACCTAGTCATAGAAGTGGCAGCCCGAAGTCCGAGAGACGTTAGCTGTAGTTGAGTCTATGACTAGGTTATGCCCATAGTGCGGTTGTGAATTATAGTATATTCTGTACATTTTGTATTTCTATATGCTACTCCACCTTGTCAGTAAAGGAAACTGACACCCTAGGGATTCTGAGCCCTAGGTGGTGTTTTCCCCAACATTCCAGTGGGAGGATGAATGGCTGACTACCCCATTTGGCCACACTCTCTTCTCTTGGTATTTACTTGTGTTGGTTGGCGTAGTAGTTACATTTCTCCATATATGTGTGAAGAGGGCTATAATGGCTTGTGGTTATTCACAAACATATAATCTGAATATTGTTTCCTAGGGACTGTTATAGGTGTAACATGTATTAACTATGATGGATTGAGGATCCTTACTCTGTGTATGGGCTATAATGGCTTGAGGTATAATACCCGATGTATGATACATGTTATGAAGGCTGTAGTGGCTCCCATAAACTACCTGGTTACTTTCTTGCATGGACATGGTTGTTTTATTGCATGAGGTGCATATTGTGGTGCTTCACCCAGGTTTTGGCAGGCAATCCTTTTTCAAGTGTGATGCTTAGGACGTACGATGTTGGGGGAAAGAGGTAAACCAGTGGGGAAGTAGTAGCGGGGTACCCTTGATATTCTTTATTACATGATATATTCTTGTATGTGTTACTTGGTGAGAGTATACATTGTGAGGCTGGGAACTTAGTATACCTGTTTTGATAATGAGTTTGTTTCAGTTGTTGTGCACTGTGCTTTAGCATGATTTCTTTAATTTTGAACTAGAGGATTCAGGGAGGATCCTACTGAGTATACTATTATCCTCACCCTATGTAGATATGAACTGTTTTCAGGTCACTTAAAGAAAGTTTAAGATCAAGATGGTTTCTACAAGTTTGGGGTTACAAAATCTGTTCGATCCTGTGGCTACAACTGTTTCTACATTCTTTTGCGTACGTGAAATTTTCCCCTTCCTGTTGCAGTAGTTTTGCATGACATTACATATGTGCACTTGGGTTTTCTTTTATATTTCAGTTCTTATTTGGAGTTGGTTAGTGTCTATCTGATCTCTCTCTTTCTCATGTGTTCTCTTTGAGGGTAATTCCTCCCATTTGTGTGTTTACAATACACTCAGTTCTAGTTTCCAACCCGGGGCCTACTGGAGGTGGGACTCCGGGGTCATTATCTCCCTTCTCACATTGCAGGCCCAGGAGTGGTACAACTTGTGGGGAGGGGTCATGACACATACACCACACCTTGATACTATCCTCTTTGGACATCACTGGCTCACCTGCACTATTCTTATCATTTAACAAGAATGTGTCTATGTGGGAAAGGCATCCCCCTTCCTTGTGAGTTCAAATATACAACCAAATACACCACACCACCCTCAAGCATGTTTCTTACAAATAATACCACAAAACCATGAGGGTACCCACAAAAATCAAAGGGTTTATTGAACATGCAATGGGTCTTACTATCCCTCTATCGTAACTACAAACACGAGGCTCTACCGACACCTCATGTCTCCTGGGTAAACAATGAGAGTGAGAAGAAATAAAAGAGTACCAATGTTAGTGTCAAAAAATTTATTCTTCAAAAATTATAAACGAAACCAGGTGTACCTATATTCACATTTGGATATTTTTTTGTCAAAGGCCTCTATGGAAGGAAACTGTCCTCACCAATTTCATTTGGCTCCCTGGACCTGACACAAACCACCCAAGGGTTGTGGTGGAGACACCTCAAACTAACATCCACCTCCTACAAATCTTCTTGATCCTCCACATTGTCTACCACCTTTCAAGAAATCCAAGCACCAATATTTTACTCTACCATGGCTGTTTGTCGACCATACCCCCCCTCAGCATCATAGTGAGTTAGAAAATATATAGCAAGATATCTCATACTATCATATGTATAAAACTACCTCTCTTATGGCTGATCTACTCCTCAGAAATTCTCCTGCACTATAATGACATGTGTCTTTTATAGGAATGGGTATGCCTCCTATGCTGGAAACTTGTTACCAACCATCTTCTAACTCCTATAGACAGTGCAACCTTGTGACCGCTACTTTGGTTCACGTCCACATGTTCCTCAACTAGGAAACATTCTACCTCTTGATCTCTCTCTAGCACTCCAGTATAGGTGGGAATACACTTCCCAAAAATATATTCTATGATCTCCCAATGCATGCCCTACTCTAAGGTTTATTCCCTGAATAATGGATCCAAATCCATATCTAAAGATTATCACGACAAGTCTTCGAACCTCGCGGAAAACTCCACCACTTTCATGCTACCCTTCCAAAGCTAAAAAAGCTCCAGAATACAAACTAATCTCAATGAGGATGGGTAAAACTCTTCCCTAAAGAGTATTTTGAACTCCACCCAAGTGATTTTTACCTCTACATGAGTCTATATCACAAGAAACCATAATCTTCTAGTTAAACCCTTTAGAAAGCTTGCCAATGGGACCACCATCTGATTAGATGGTGTCCTCACTAAGAGGAAAACTTGTGTGACGACCTCATGCTTGTTATTTCCCTCCTAGGGGCCTTGATCACTCAGTACCAAGGAGGTCACCTCCTTTAGAACTCATATAGAACACTCAGACTATGCACATTATCAACCCGAACTACCGGTAAAACCATCTACTCTACGGGCTATGGCACCACCAGTACGCCACCAGGAGGTAAGACCTTAGATTTAGTTCCATGAATTGATGGTTCATCATGCATCATATCGCCATCAAGCTCAAACCATAGAGTCATCTCCTGATATCTTCATGGAGGAATCCTTAAGTAGAATCAAGATGTAACACGGTCAAAGAGTATATGTGGGAAGCTGGCTCAAGAAGGAAATAAAAACTAATACTCAATCCAATATGATGCATGCACCATTTTTCCAATGATCAGTTTCTTAATGTACTGTTTTAAAAGTATGTTATTATAGTTCTCAAGAATTTATATGTCAGTTGCTAAACTAACACTAGAACCTCTGGCTTGAGATCCAATATTGAAACACCCTAGCACTATCATTATGAAACCCAAACCAAGCTCACGACACTACGATCAAAATGGGGATCCGACCACCACTGATACCACTCTTTCGTGACCTATACTAATGGGTCTCAGGCCATAACTCCCCTAGCCCACCTCCAATTGGTCAGGGGACGGTGACCAACACCCATAAGTCATATCACTAACATGGCATGCAATTCCTATGTACCAGTATGCACATACACATATCTAACATCACAAAATAATAAAATAAAATAAAAACAAAGGCAACCAATGCATGTGTACATATATATCTCACAACTAGAGTACAAAATATGTAGTGAAAGCATAGAAGTTCAATAATATTCTCACCAATGAAAACTATAAAAGTGTCTGGCCTTCTCAGAAGTAGGGGATCGCTGCCAACTACAACTACTAGATATCACCTCAGCAAAGCTCCGATAAACACCTCGATCTTTCTAAATCACTAATCTCCACCTATCTCATCTCTTCTATGGACTCCTTCTAAAGTCATCTAGTCTTCACATGAAACAAAGCATGTGCAGGAAAAGCCCTTACATGGGTTAGTATAAAAATACAGAGTAGGAACCCCAAAAACCCCAAACGAAAAAGTGAGAAACTAAATGGGAATAGTATTCTCAACCTTTCCAGAGGGAAAACCAATTGAGAGAGAAACATCATCTCTAATAATCTTCCACTATACATGAGAAGTCGTATTTTTCAACAAGGGGTGTCCATTGAGACATGTTACAACACCACATGGACTCATAGAAATCACCTAGATATACTCATCTCAAACAATAAGTCTCAAAAAGCTCTAACCACATTTCTAGTTACAATATTATCTTCATAGGAACTAACCAAAACATAAAACTACAAGAACAAACTCCATGAGATCAGCCATCTCATATGGAACCCATCTAAGTGATTCACTCCATTGAGAACCATTCTACGATACGAAATGGTATGTTTGAGAGAACTTGCTCCACCTTGAACATCTTTTTGGGTCTCATTCTAGTGCCCAACACCAGACGTCCAAGCATCATGACCTTGTTCCCAACATAGGCTAACTAAACCCTAGTGAAGAGGACCTACCTTAACCAATGCACATTCGTGAGGGATAACTGCTCCATACTATGCATCACATGAATCCTCTATAAGAAGAGAGACCGGAGGGACACACGACTTGCCAATACCGAATTGTCGATGGAGTAATACTCCTATATAACCCATGAAACCTTTTTCAATCATATAAGAAGTGTCTCGCACCTCAGTCGATTGAGGGAGAACTATACCCTATATAGGTATCATTCACATCAAGTGGAAGGTTCACCTTGTCATAATGGTATTCAACTACAGAGGGAGCACCAACTCCAATGGAGGGCCTCCTCCCTACTACAACTTGGAAATGGGGGTGTACTACTCCATAAGAGAAAACCTAAAACCTAATCCAACGGGGTAGCACTACTCTTGAAGGACCCAAAACCTTACACGATAGGGGAGTACCACTTTGTTAATCAAGGACTTGCACCCTAACCCAGTCTGGGAGTATTACTCAGTGGCTAGAGGTCTCACACCTTAGAATGAAAGGGGAGTACCGACTCTACAAACTCATTAACTATAAGATACCCACACCCTGACCTACCCTCGGAGTACTGAACCCATTCTTGAGTACACCATGAAATGATAGGGGAGTTCTGACTCTTCCAGAACCACACATTTGGAGGAACCGCACCCTGGAATGATAGTGGAGTACTGACTACTATAATAGAGGACTCTCACCCTAAAAATTTGGGGTTTACCCACTCTATCTATAAATTATTTTTTGAGGACTTTCACCTTGATTTACCATGGGAGTACTGACTCCATTGATATTGGAACAGCTCCTTCGGCCAAACGGGAAGTGCCTACTCTACCATTATGAACCTCATGAGGAAACCAACACCCTTGTCTGTAAAGGGAGTCACACACCCAGTGGAAACTACCCAAATGTAAAAAAAATCATGTCCATGATGTGGGGATTCCCATATCCACCAATGTAAAGAGGTAATGAAAACGCATACCCTTGCCCAATTGGGGAGTAACATACCTAGGATCTCTATACACAAACTGTAACGATATACAATACCAGCTCATTACAGCCCCACAAGAATCTTGTTCGGTTTGCACCAAATCATACTCATAATCCTTAACAGAGGCCACCATCATGTAATATGTTGAAAATAATTAGGATAAACTACTCACAAACATGAATATAAGTCTTGTAGAAGGAGATATGAATGATATAAGATTCCCATATGATCTCTTAGTTGTACATGGCATGAACCATTATAAACAATGTGTGTGAGCCCACCCGAGAAACTTCTTGTGTATCTAACCTATACAGGTTCCAACACATTTAGGGGTTTACAACATATAGAGGAGATACATGATGTGTACCTCATCTCTCGTCCCATGCACGTTTTCCTCTTCTATACGACCACCCAACCATGTCCCTCATAGGTCATGTATCCCAAACTACTTAGCATGTTTAGATAAATGGCCACATGCCCGAGTAGTTTTCTTTTATCTGTGTACCAAACCCCATGTCCAAGCATCTTATCCATGTGTTTGTACATGGACATGTGTTTTCACATGACTATCCCAAGCCATGTTCCATGGTCACATAATTTAAGGCAATACATGACATGTATCAACCATACACGATGTGTAGTCCCAAAAGTTAATCTCCCCTATTGAGGAATAACTTCAAGGTGTGTGTCACAAAACTACATGCCATGTTGATGGTGATTCTAGTTAGGAATCACCTGTAAAATTCCAGGATTCATTCGTTTCTTCCCCAAAACACACAGATCTAATTAGTATGGATTAACAGTAATTTCAATATGTCACTATAACCTTAAAACAATGAAAAATGAAAGGGTATTGGGGTAGAAACTCAAATCCTCTTACCTCGTGGGTGAAACTCCAAATCATTAGTTAGAGACCAGTTTATGGATCACTCTAGTTCACAATATGATGATGATCTGCATCAAAAATGTGGATCAACATCACCATTAATCAATGATTCAGTGGTTTTTTGTCATCTCTAAAGGGAGAAGATGAGAGAGGTGGATCTCCTGGGTTTGGGTGATACAAATATGAGGGTTGGAGGGAAGGAAATTAAGATTAATAAAATTAAACCTCATAATTCCCCTATAAATAACACATAACCCAAAATGGATTCAGATCAAAAGCCATTATGCAGACAACCATGGGTCATGCCTAGGGTAAACACAAAGTTCCAGGATCAACCGTGGTCACCGAAATCTGATCTGGGACTCCTAATAAAAGTTATTTAAGTTTAAAAAAATCACTTTCATGATAAAATATATTTAATATTTTTAATATCACCTATCTAAGGAATCTCGGGCCCTAGCATCACACACATACTCATCACCCTTCCCTAAAAATATTTTTTGAAATATTATGAATTACTCTAGGTCAAAACCCTAGTCATTAAAATTTCCACCACAAACTCATATTTTTCACCAAATGATCAGTATTTTGAGCTGTATTTTTCATGCCTATTTCATTAAAATCATAATCCATAAATGATTGAAAATATATTTCTATTTTATTTATACATTAACCAAAATGAAAATTGTGAGGATGAAATAAGAAAATTCCCAAAACAATTAATCTTAATATGATGAAAAATTATTTCAATCTCGAGAATTCAATAGTAATATCAAAATTCCATCAATGATATTTTGATAAATAACTGTCGTTAGAATTCCTCAAAAAAAGTTCAAAATATCATTGAAACCCAAAATCATGAAGAATGTAATCACATAGTCTTTCGATATAAATTTTAAGTATTATCTCCATATAAAATAAATTAATCATGATGTCTTATATAAAAAATTAAATTCTCCAATAATCATCAAGTTATGCTAACCGTTTTTATAAATTAACAGAATCACTATATATCAATAATAAAATAATACATTCTTCCAAAATATAATTCAACCTTAATTGATGAAATAAAATCCGATAGTATTCTATTTACTTCAATCATAAAGGGATCCAAAAATAGTAAAATTATTTTGTAACAAAACTAATAAAATAATTACCAAATCATTTTCCAATCACAATGATATCTATTTGATAAAACATATGTTTTCAAAATATAATTATTCATCATCCAGAAAATAGTTTATCTAAAAATAAAATTCTATACTATCCAGGAATTCACATACCTTATTGGTATATAATGAAACCTTACCTCCTGTTGGTCACGGGTTCAATTCCCATGGTCATGCTGAATGCAATGGGTTATTACTTATTGGGATGAAGAATGAAATGTATGAGATAAAAAGTGAGGATAAAAATTTTTAAGATTGTTTTTGAAGACTTCATTTTATTTTTGTGAATTTTAAATTATTTATAGAGGTTTAGAAAAAGGAAAGCCCACTGGATGGGTGATAACCCATTGCGTTCTACTAGAATATGAAATAAAAAAATTTCACAAGTAAAGAAATTTTTTTTATCATATAAAATCATTAAACCATAGAAATTAATGAAAACTCTTTTATGTGACTTAGAAGAATCATATAAATAAAACTCTTTCAAAACCCATTCTATTGGAATAACAATATGGCCAAATTCCAATATTATCATTACCTAATTAATATAGTATGAGATTACATAGAGCTATCTATGAAACCATATGTTATGTTGTTATATTCATACATAAAAATATCTAGGCCAAACCATGTTAGGTGGTAATAATCTTACACATCACTATCAGGGTCACCAATGTTTAGATATAATGGGCTTTTCCAATGATAAATTGGCCACCCAATGTAAATATGTAATGAGATTACCCAGTTCTATATAGTCCACCCCATGTATATAATATATCAAGATCACCAACATTATATTATTCTAATTTGATATTTTATTAATGAAACACTTTCATCATTAAACCCTTAAATCCTCTCTTAATCACATATGAAAAACAATTTCTTATGAACATGCTCATTTATTTTAAAACCCCATTATCAATTCCAAGATAAAAAAAAAGTAAAATATATATATTATGTTAAGAAATAATTAATCATTTCAACAGAAGATGAAAATTTTATAATAGTGATGGTGGTAGAAAATTAGTTTTCACCTTGTATGTAAGGAATAGAACATTTCTTTAGATTTTTATTATACCATTGTGTATAAAACATATGAAAAGATTGATTTTTAAAACCATGGAATGAAATTAATTATATATATATAATTTAATTTATAATAATTTTATATTCATGTAAATAAATATGAAAAAATAAATATCAAGAATATTGACATGGAGAAAAATATTTTGAAATTAAATCTTTAAACATTATAAGTGACCCATACCACTTTGAACATTTATATCATAAGCCCTATAAAAGAATAAAATTTTAAAAAACAATAAACAACATGATAATAAATAAATTTATGATATGATATATCAAAGGGGACTATATATAGTCTTCATAAAAGAATAAATGTGCCTGAAATCAAGATATGCCTATGTGAAAAGAAATTTAGATGAAGTCCCTTACCTAAGTATGACTCATCACACACAATATTTTTATTTCTGAATAAATTTTGCACCCTTCATTTTTATTATATAACAATTTATTTATGTTTCAATGTATATAAATTATAATGGTGAAGGTTTAGATAGTTAGGGGAACTTTCAAGGAGTTTTCGGGTCTAAAGGGGAAGCACACGAGTTACGCATGGTTTGTCTAAACCATGTGGACATCCTATGAGAAACTATGAAATTTCGAATATGTTGGATAGTAGCTTTATCATGGTGTGCACATGGTTAGGGAGACTATGTTAGGAGACCATGAAAGGGACTTCCTAGATAGTATCTAATGCATGGTTAGTGCATAGTTTTTCTATCCGTGCGAACTAACTGTGCACAGGGTCAAATTGAGATCCTAAAAAATTAGATCTCACACATTTTTGACTGTAAAACCCCTTTTTACATATATTTGTACCTAATTTAGAATTATCCTCCAGTGAATGTTTTATAATCTCTCCCAGTTGAATTAGAATCGATTCAGAGCCTTCCATTGGTGTTTAGAAGCCCAATTCTTGCAGTAAATTTTTGTTCTTCATCGTTGTTGTCACATTTTATTAGATCAACTTATCCCCTATTCTCAAATTCTTAGATCTATAATATATGTAGTTAGATATAATATTATGGATTCCAAATAAGTTTATATTTTTTACTGATCAGTTTGGGGTAATAGATATGTAGCAGTTTCGTGGAATTCTTATCTAGTTTCTTGAGCGTTCTTCGTCCATTTTCAGTTATCGCCAAAACCGTCAGGGTAGGTGGCCTCACTCTTGACACTCCTTTATAAGAAAGATTTTCATTATTTTATGTTGATAATTTTTTTTGTATTATACAATGAATTGGATTATTTTTGATTTTTAGAAACCCTCTTAAGTATGGTTTATGGAAATCTGTAATATTGGTGTTCTAGAATTATATTCTTGATTCTTGATTTTAAAATGAATATTTTAAAAGGGGGTTTTTATTGATCTATGGTAACTGGATTTGATTAAAATATTTTCAATAAAAATAATTAATTTTTTTAAATGTAATGGTTGATTGAAATTAGTTTTTTTTGTTTTCCAATAAAATAACAGTTTTATTAAAAAAATTGATTTGCATTATTTGAAATGGTTTTGGAATATATGAGTTATGTGAGTTCATGTTTGATGTTTCCCCAAATAAGGGACGTGTACAATTTTGGTACATGGTGTGGGACCTTGGATCATGTGTGTCTGTCAATGGCACACAAGGTGATTTGGACGAGGGACTGCTCATGAGTACGAAACTGTTGAAAGGAAGCATGCATGGTTGGGTGTGTTAAAAATTGAAATGGAATGGTTATGCTGAAATGATATTGAAAAATGGTTTTAAATACTTGTATTATTTTTTTCTAGATATTTATATATCTATAAAATTTGTTGAAAATTTCACTTGATTACTCTTGGTTATAAGTGGTTTTTGTAACTTGTTTAATTTTTGTTATAAATTGATTTATAGAATTGTTTTATATAAATGGTTTTATATAAATGTTCCTAAATTTTATCCTAGTGGCATGAGTATGAAAGTCATTGGGGAAAGGATAATTATTTTTAAACACACCCATTATTTCGATCCTTAGTTCTTTTTTAGATTCTATATTCTAGGGGAAGGGAAAATTTAATGTATCACATATATTTTGTGCCACCTCAGGATACTTGGGATGATTGGTGATGTGGGAGAATGGAGATATTGGAGCATGAAGTCTTGTGGTTGAGGTGGTGTTTTTTGTAGTTATCTTCTACTTTTTACTTTGATAGTTGTTTTTTTCTTCAACTGTAGTATGATTTGGATGGTTTAGTTATAAAGGATATTATTGAGTTATCTTTTATGTAATCATGCATCATCTGGTTGTTGTTATATTATGGTTGTTGGTTTGTGGTTTTTTTAATAAAGGGTAAACTTTCCTCCTCTTGTATTGGAACCCTTAAACATGTATTGTTAGCCATTATTTTCTTGGATAATTTTCTTAAGGCCAAGTAGCATCCTCTAACCATCTCATGTGAATGGGGAGGACAAGGGATGATACAAATGGCATCAGTATGCTTGGTCTTTTCCTAACAAGTGGTCTTCAGTTTCTTCATCATGGTTCATTCTTATATATTCCATGGTTGAGAATCTTAGAAAGGAGTAGGATTATTAGGATGTGAAATGTAGAGTATAAAAAGATGTATGAATCATTGTTTATGATAAACTTAAAGTTACCATGGAGTTGGGCAGATAATATTTTTTGAGACACTTATATGATATAAAATCTCATTGTCACGGGTTTATCCATTCATATGAGCATGAAAAACATTGTAGATGAATGAATTCACACTAGGATTTCATATTTCATTTAGAGTAATGATTTATGATTTTTTTCAAAGTGGTAAATTTTTGAAAATTTACAAAAAAATTCAGTGAAGGACTTTGAAAAGAATGGTTGATGTTTTTTGAAAATGGTTTGATTTTCAAGAGCAATAGTTGATTTTTAAATAATGATTTAATGGGTAAATGTTTGACTTTGGAATGAAATTTTATAATAGTTGAGGTGATATAATTTGATATTATTATCCAATAGTTACTAGAGAACGAGACTTAAAGAGTAGGTTATTGGTTTTGGAAATGGATACTGGTAAACATCATAGAAACCAACCGAAAGGAGCTACAGAAAAGGTGGTTGCACCTTAGCCATAGTTGAACCAACAGTTGGTTCAAATCCTCACTTAGTATTTTCAAACCGTTGGGTCGAGATTAAAACTAGATACAATTTTTAAAATATCTGTAATTATTGGAAATCCATGTGATGGTAGAATGGTTGTCTTCAAGACAGTATGTTAGAACTTTAACACAAAGATTAAAAAATAAGAGGGACACATATTTTCAAGGAGGTGGAGCACATCAAAATTGGACCACATGAAAAATTAATCATTCTCAAATACCTAAAAAAATCTTGGATATTCTCAAGGTGGTTCACTGAGTCATGTCAAGTGAAAATGTACCACATCATCGAGAGAATGCCACAATTTCAACAGGATGGGTCATCTTCAGTGCTATTGTCCCATTTCTCTAAGGTTACATGTTCCAAATACTCCCCCTATTCCGAAAGAATCACATGAATTGAAAAAATAAGGGAATTATAACAATAATATTCAGAAGAATATCCATGCTAACTCTAGGAATACCAAGACTCCTCGGTAAGGGAAATCTCAACAATGCAATAAGAAAAAAGTTAGATAATGAAGCAATTATATGGAGATGAGAATATGATTGTGGATGACCACTCAAGACCATCTACAGTAATAGGTAAAATTATTTTGAATTCTACCTTTATAAATTGTTTGATTGATACTAGTTCATCTCATTCCTTCATTGCTTCTCAGGTAGTTGATTTGATATGTTTAAAACATGAGATTATTCCTTCTACGATAAAAAATCAAACTCTTATTGGTAAAATATAATTTCATGTCTTTGTGTATATCGAATGTTCAATAAATATTGATAGAGAAAATAGGAAATGATATTTCTTGGTTTTGGAGAGGTATTTTTATTATGTAATCTTTAGAATGTACTGGGTGACAATGTTTAAGGATCACATTGACTGTTATAGATGAATGGTTATTTTCACGACCGAGGATGACATTGATTATTTCATCAAAGGAGAAGGATTTTTAAAGGTAGGTGAAATGATCTTTTTATCACAAGAATTTGGGACACATTCTTACTAGTTGGAAGCCTTGACATTAGAATCTATAGAAGAGATCAAGGATATCAGTTTTCCAGTATTTGTGGGTCAATTTCCAGATGCCTTTTCTAATAATATCTCAATGTTACCACCTATAAAATAAGTGGAGATTAAGATTGATATCACCCAAGGGAACAATACTATTTCACTTTCATCTTATAGGATGGAACTAACATAGTTAGGGGTATTGAAAGAGTAGTGGGAAGCACTGTAAATTAATGATTTCTTTCGGTCGAGCACTTATCCATGGGTAGAACCAGTTTTATTGGTGATGAAATCATATGGAACTATTTGATTGTGCATTGATAACCATAATCTTAAACATGTTATGATAAATAATATATGATCTATTGGATCAATTGAGGGGAGCTCAGTGGTTCTCTAAAATTTAATTGTGATGATGATATCACCAATTGCTAGTTCGAAAGAGGGATATCCCAAATAACAAATTGATTATCTGATGTGTCCACTATGAATGTGTAGTAATGCCTTTTTGTATTAAAAATGAACCATCTTTCATCATGATTTAGAAGAATAAGATATTTTAGTGATATCTATATTCATTAATTGTAAGTGTTTGTGGATGATATCTTGGTGTCTTCAAGGACAATGTCACATCATGAGGAAAACATGGAAATAGTATTGGAAATATTGAGAGAACACCAGTTCTAGGACATGTTTTCAAATATTAATTTTTGGATACAATATTCAATATTCCTTGGCCCTTTCATTTCTCAAAGAGGAATTTCATTAGATCTAGAGACAATAGAAGTTGTTATCTCATGGAAACCACTAAATAATGTCTCTTAGATACGATTTTTTCTCCATCTTATTGGTTATTAAAAAAAATTTGATCATGATTTCTCAAAACTAGCTTCATTGATGACATCCTTGACAAAGAAGTATGTTTCATTCTAATTGAAAGAGGAATTCCAGACGCATCTTCATGAGTTAATGTTTCCCCTCACATCAGTTCTTATCTTGATTTTTCTATAATCGAGACAGATGTATGCAGTGTATTGTGATGCTTAGAGATCAATGTTTGTATATGTTCTCATCCTAGGATACCACATGGTTTCTTATGGTTAAAGGTAGTTTAGAGTATATGAGATTGCATACCTAGAACATGATTTAAAGTTGGAAATGGTTTCCCATGCCTTGAAGACTTGGCTTCATCATCTTTTTTGTGAGAAATTTACATTGTTCATGGATCATAAGAGCTAAAAACGTATTTTTTTACAATGGGATTTTAATATAAGGAAAACAAAATGGATGGAGTATCAAAAAAAATTTGAGCTTGGAATGATCTATAAACCAGGATATGGTAATTTCGATTCAAATGCTTTAAGCATAAATAAATATACTCAGTTGGAAACATAAGCTTCAAATAAATAGTAGTTGATGTCAGTCCTATGTGACATGCATATCAAATGTGAATAATGAGCTGATGTTGCAGTTTTTTTTCCAGTTTTCACGATTTCTAATTGGGTAATGATAGTCAAAGAAGCACAATCATGTAATGCAGAATGCCTGGTTATGAGTTCAAAAATCAGTAGTGGATGGACAATAGATGGATGGAAACTTAATGGGAGTTCATTTTTGTGGTTGAGAAATTGGATGGTTGTACCTAAAGATTTTCGGGAATAACTTATTCAAGATTAACATCAATCAAGATGGTATGTACATTCAGGAATAAAAAATATTTATTGGGTGTTGAAGGCTTAGTATTGGTGGATTTGTATGAAATGGAAGCTGTCTAAGTTCATTTCAAGGAGCATAACTTGTCAGTAAGTAATAGAAAAACGTCAATGACCAGTGGGTATGTTGCAGCCATTAACTATCCCATTAAAGAAAATAAAATAGATAAAAATTCATTTTATTATCATTCTCCCAATAATGTTTAAGAAAAATGATTCCATATGGGTGATAGTAGATCTGCTAAAAAAACGGCTGATTTCGTCCCTATTTCTGAAAATCAAATGGTGGAGGATCTATTGAAAATCTATATCCAATAAGTGGTTATGATCCATGGAATACCAGTTTCGATAGTCTCAGATAGAGATTCTAGGTTCACAACTTATTTATGGAAATCCTCATGGAATTCCCTTGGGAATCAGTTTTCTATGAGAATAGTGTACCATCCTTAGAGATATGGCTAGTCTAAAAAAACAATAGAGACATTAGAATACATGTTATAGGCTTGTGTAATGGATTTGGGTGGATTATATGAAGAGAAAATACCCTTAGTGGATTTCTCATATAATAAAATCTTTGAAGCCTTAATGAAAATGGCTCTATTTGAAGGGTTGTATGGCTTTTCTTGTCATTCTCCACCTTGTTGGGAGGAAACAGGTGATACATTATTAGTTGGGTTGAGCCTTGTCCAAGGAAAAATGGATAATATTTATTATATCAGAAAGTGAATGGATACTACTCAGAGTCATCTGAAATCATATGTAGTTCATCTCTAAATACCATTGTCATTCATGGTGAGTGAGCATGTGTTCTTAAGGATTTATCTAAAGCTTGGATATCATCATTTTTGGATGTAGGTAAAGTTATATACTTGATACATTGGCACTTTAGAGATACATGAATATGTTGGAGAGATGGAATATCAATTGGAGTTACCACCATAGGCCAGTTTAGTGCATAACATGTTTCATGTATCTCAGCTGAAAAAGTATTATCCTCATCCTGACCATTTGATTAGATGGGATCCCATTGACCTAGAGTAGGATGTATCATTGGTACATATCCCGGTGCAAATTTTGGATATGTAGGATAAATTAATTCATGGAAAAAGCATCGTTATAGTGTGGGTTTTAGAGAAACATGGCCAGATTCACAAAGAGATATGGGAATGTGAGAAGGAAATAAAAGAGCAATGGTCATAACTCTTTTAGGGAGACGATTTTCTCCTTTCTAAAGACAAAAAGGCCAATGGTGGGGAAAATTTAGATACCCCAATTTATATTATTTATCCCTTTATTTATGTATTTATGTAAATAATGTATAATAGTGAAGCTTATGAGTGTCTTGGGAACTTTCATGGATTTTTGGGGCTATATGGGAAGCGCATGGGCTACACACGGTTTGTCTGAACCATTTTGAAATCCTAGGAGAAACACTGTACTTTGGAAGATGTTGGAAAATAGCTCTGGCATAGTGTGTGAATGGTTTAGGAGACTATGTGAGGAGGTCTTGTGAGGGTTATCCCAGATAGTGTCAAATTAATGGTCACCACATGGTTTATTTAACTTTTTGAACTAATAGTGCGTGGAGTCAAAGTGAGATCCTAAAAAATTAGATGTCACACATTTTTTACTCAAAACCCCTTTCTTTTTTCACTTTTATGTATCTAAATAGGGATTCCTCTCCATATAAGTTTATATAACCTCTCCCAATAAAATTGGAATTGATAAAAAGCCATCCTTTGGTGTTTTGAAGCATTATTCTTATGGTAATTACTTATACTTTACCGTTCTTGTCACTTTTTTTTCTACTTCACACTCAGAGTCTAAGAACAACACCTACATAAGTCACATATAATACTATTCATTCCAAATAAGTTTATATTTGTTATGGATTAGGTGGGGGGAATAAATATAAGGCAGTTTTGTGTAATTCTTACGACGTTTCTTGAGTATTCATCACCCCTTTTCAGTTTTCACCAAAACAGTTGAGGTAGGTGGATTCAGTCTCAACTGATCTTTGTAGAAATAATTTGAATGATTTAAAATTGATTACTTATTGTTGATTTGATTTTGAATTAGTTTTTATACAACTTTAAGATACTCGCTTTGGTGATGGTTTATAGAAATCATGAAAATTGATGTTCTTAAATAATGTTCATGATTATTGATTTTAAAATGAATACTTTAAAATGAAATTTTTCTATAATTGTGGAAATGTTATTTTAATAAAGTCTTTTCAATAAAAGGGATTATCTTTTTGAAATGGAATGTTTGATTGGAATTCGTTTGTTTAATGGGTTACAATGAAAGAAGGGTTTATTGAAATATTTTGAATCGGTTCATTTGAAATGGTTTTAGAATATATGGATTATGTGAGTTCATGTTCTATGTGCCCATAAATAAGAGATGTGTACAAGTGTGGTATAACGTGAATAACTTTGGATCAGGGGAATCTGTTAGTGGGACACAAGTTAATTTGGATTAGAGACTGCTCATGAGTATGGAACTGTCAAAACAAATTATGCATGATTGGTTGTGTGAAAAAGTGAAATAGAATGTTTATGCCAAATTGATATTGATAATTCGTTTTAAAACCATTTTTGGTTTTTTTCTAGAAATGTTACTTAATGTACATTTGGTTAAAAATAGAACTTGTTTACTCTTTCTTATAAATGGGTTTAGGAACTTTTTTATATTTATTAATAAACTATATTACATAATTGTTATATATAAATTGTTTTACATAAATGTAACACAATTTTCTATCCTAGTGGCATGAGTAGGTAAGTCACTAGGGAAAGCCTATGGAGATTTATTCTCACCCTTTCTTTGGATCATTGGTTTATTTTTAGGTGCTATGTTTCGGGACAAGGGAACCAGTAATGTATCACATGTATTTATAACTAACATGTTATTATTTGGATATTTGTTGATTTTAGAGAATTGATCTTGTGGATCTTGTAGTCTTGTGGATTTATTTCTGATTATTTTAGTTATCTTATGTTGTTTACATTGATAGTTTCATTGTCTTCCACTATAGTACACTTTTGTAGATTTTTTGATAAAGTATGTTCTTGATTTTTCATTTATGTAATCATGAAACATATGGGGGTTGTTTGATTATTGTTATTGGTTTGTTTTTTTAATCATAAAATGTAAATCTTAACCCACTTGTATTGAAAACCTTGGACATATTTTTTTAGCCGTTAGCATCTTCGAAAAGTCTCTTAAAGCCATTTAGAATCCTCCAACCTTATCAAGACAATGAGAAAAAGGAGGGATGATAAAATAATAAAATTTAGATAATTATTCAATTTTTTGAGAAACTTTTTCATTTTTATTATTCCTTTTATATCACTTATTACCTTTTCATAATAACTACAAGATTATTTATGTTCACATTAGACGTTTTGATGATATTCGGTACATATGTCCAAGATGTTCTTGGTAGAATGTCTATAGTAAAAAGTGGTCTTTAGTCCATAATCTAAAAAATAATAATCATGAAATTATAATCACCTATATAAATCAATTATACTTGTAAATACATCCATCAAATATTGATATGAAGAAATAACTACCTTAAAATCATAGTGACAATAAGTTGTACGTACACATGAATGATGTTTCTTTTCAATTATCAATATGGAAAGAATTTATGTATCATTTTATCTTTCAAGAATAATTATAATATCATATTAATAATTTAAATATACTTATATCTATCATCCTTGTTTTTTTTGTGATGAAAAATGAATCGTCTCGCATCGTGGAGTTGATAGTTCACACGTATGGATAAACGACATTATCATTTTTCTATCCTTGGAAACGTAACAATGAAAATGACATATTAACATTTAATAATTTAAATTATGTTATTGATATCATATTTTAACATTAGATCCATAATTATAACATGTCTTGAAAGGTGTTTATAGAAAATAAATTTTATCAGTTCATGATGTTGTAGTCTCACGTACACATGAACAATTAATTGTTTTCTCATTTAATGGAAGAGAAGATAGATTTTTGTTATTATGTAAAAATATTAGCTTCTATATATATTTAATATAATTTTCTTTTAATTTAATTTTTTTAAAATAATATTTCAGTGAGTTTATAGTATAAACAAATTTGAAAAACTTAATTAAAAACGATACATTTTCTCAAGAGAATTTGCATTTATTAACAACTTAAGGCCAATATGGGTGTTTTTATGCCTTATCTAAGAGATATAGATTGTGGGTTGGTATTATAGTAAGGTATTTGGGAGGAAATTCTTCAAATAAAATATTTTTTGAAGTGTTAAGAATATAGAAAAATTGGTTACCATTTATAAGAGAGATAAGAAACAATCCTAGATAAAATATTAAACTAATATGAAATATTGTTGTATTCTAAATGAATAAAAACTGATTTATTTCAAATATAGAATGATTATTTGTTGAAATAATTACATTTAATTATAATTATATAAGTTTTTCCTATTTTTATTCCTTATCTTTTGCATAAACATTATTTAACCTCTTTAAATCGTGTTGCAATAAAATATGATTCCACACAATAAGATAAATATAGTAACTATAAAATTAAAAAAACAAAAAAATCATGCCTGATAAATGAAAAATAATACCAATAAAAAATTTATTTTTAAATTATAAATTATTTATATGAAATTTTTTTTCAATTTAAATTTTCTATTTTTAAATATTCATCTAAACATGAAAATAGTCATAAAAATACTAATAAAAATTAAACCCAAATAAATTATTATATTATGATTTCAAATAATAAGTTTTTTAAAATATAATATAATTTATAAATTTATCAAAAAATAAATTTAAAATAATTTCTTAAAAAAATACAAGAAAAACACTCTTTTTAAAATAATGAAGGTTTTATGCATGAAATTAGATTTATTCTTATATCATGTATAGAAAACAAATAGGTTGAATATTAAATTATATATTTAATATATTATATATATATTACATTAATATTATCCACTATATTTTATTTTTTATTACATTTTTATACCAAACACTTCTACGCATTTATATAGATTTCCAGAAAATATTTCCTTCAATTTTCAAAGAAGTTTTTATTTTCATTTTTAATTAATTGGTAACTAAATACTTCATCATATATACATGTGTAAAATATATTTTCATAATTAAATTAATCATATTCATACCCTCTATTATAATTTTCACGTTAATATGGTAACATTGTAATAATAATATTTAGTTGTTTTTTTTAAGATTGTTGCGGGTATCATGTATGCTATCAAACGTAGTGTTTCATTTTAAATAATATGGTTGTTACAAATTACATCAATATATATTAATGAAATCATAAGGCATCATGGGGAACCTTTATTGATTTTATCTGGTTGTGGCCCTAGGATAACAACAAAATTATTGAAGAGTATTCAGAGGGATCTCCAAATTGAGATATATTTAAGCTCCGCCTATCATCATCAAAATGATTGGTAGTCTAAAAGGTCTATCCAGGAATTGGGATAAATTATGAGATCATGTTCTTTTTACATCCATTTTATATATGATCAATATCTACATTTAGTAGAATATTTATATAATAATAGATTACATATGAGAATCCAAATGGATTTATTTAAAGAAATGTGTATAAAGAGGTGTTATACCCCAACCTGTTGGGACGAAGCTGGAGAATGAAACCTAGTTTTCCAAGATCTAGGGGAGGAAATGACTCATAATATATATACTATTTACTATCATATTATAGAAACCAGTAACATAAAAAATATCTATGATGATACCTATTTGAGATTTCAAATATTTAATGTTATGGAACATTTATTCTTAATGGTTTCACCACAAAAGTGAGTTGTATGATTTTGTAAAAAAAATGGAATATAATCCCAATATATATTATGCCATTTAAAATACTTAAAATTGTTGGGGTTGTTCATTATCTAATAGAAACTTATCTCAACCATTCTAAATACACAATGTATTCCCCAATTCATTATTATGAAAAAATATTTACTATCCATTACATATATTATAATTTAAGGGAATATAGTTGGAACATAAATTTTCATATAATTTATAGACTATCTAGATTCAGGACTCTAGAGATCATGTTTTGTGGAAGAGATAAACTTGATTTCTGAAATTCCACTCTAGAAATAACAAACTAAAATTCGTAACTTAGGCACCTGAAAAATCTATGATGAAGGAATAGACAAAAATTTTTCATAGATGTCACATAACCTAATTTAAGGGATTTCTAGTTTTCATTTAGGGAATGTAATACCAAATACCTGACTATAGAAAGTAAGAATCCTATACTGACCTATACCATAATTCACTCTCTGAAGAGAATATATTCGTGATTATATTTAAAAGTTTATTTTCTGAAATATAGAATTTAATTTTATTAAAATAAACATCATATTGTAACTATTTATAAATAAATTATCTTAAGATGAATTTTTATAATTTTTCTGAAATAGTATATTTTTATATTTATAGTTGAAAGTATAGTTATTACCAAAACTATAAATATTTTATATAAGAGTGGCCAAAATTTTTATAAATCATTTAAAATTTATAAATATGTGTTTAAGAATTCAAATAATATTCTTTTTAAATACAATTCTAAAATTATACAACCTATTTTTAGCATTTCAAATACATAGGTAATATTTTCCAAAAAAAAGAAAATGTTTTTATTAATTTATATCAATTATATATAATTTTGGTCAATATCCATTTTGGAATACCTAGAAAATTTATTTTCTATAATGAAAAAATAAATTTGAAGAAAATAAAAATCATGGATACTTTATCCAAAACATAATTTTTATGTTTTTAATGTTCTATTTCTGAAAAACAGGTTTTCACGCCCTAATGGTAAAATTAATTTACATTACATATGTCAGTGTTAGGTGATAAAATAAACATTATATTTAAAATAATTTTGTCAAAATTAGGTAAATATTACAATAATATTTTTTAATTAAATGTAAATTACTTTGGTTATTGATTAATTATAATAGTAAAAGTAAAAAGGTTATTTTAAAATAATAATTTTTTTAGAGTTATATAATTTTTTCATAAATTAATTTGATTAGTATGACATAAAATATAACTAAAATATGTTTTTAATCAAATAAAAAATATCTAAACACACATTCAATTAATATTCAATAGGACGTAATAATAAATAGTACTTATTATATAAAAATACATTTTTATACAAATTTATTTTTCATATATCTTATATTTTAATTTGAAGGTTATTTTTATAATTTTTATAAATTGATTTTGGTCAAATGGATATAAACATCATATTTTGATGATTGAAATTTTATAATAAGGTTCATATTATATTTTTAAATATTAAAATAATTATCATGGTTAATTTTTAATAATCATTAATATGGTTAATGAGGGTAAATGAGGTATCTCAAATTGTTAATAATTAAAGGGTTAATTGAATAATCAATAATTTTTTTTATGAATGGAAGACATACCCAAAATTCTAATACAACATTTCCCTACCTAATTCACCTTACTCATCAAACCCACCGTACACCCATGTGATTCCATTCTAACCCATTACTTAACATTAATTCCCTCTCATAAGCCTCATTTTGGCCAATAAATGAATCTCACACCCACCCATTATGTCTTTAAACTCCACCCCAAAGGAATTTATCAAGAATTTACTTTCCTTATAACTCTCTAAATCACTCCCAAGATGTACTAGTGAATCAATGGAGTCTTCCCAAGTTTGATAGAGATACATAAAAAGATTAGGTTTTCAATATGTTCTCACCCCTTTTAATTAAAATTTTTCTTTTTATAATAAAATTTCTAATTATTTAATTAATTGTAATAGAGAGGTACTATTTACTATTTTTTATTTTTTAATATCAAAGACTACATATCCACTCTCTTTATAAACTATTTCCTTTGTCGTTATTATGTGGACATAGGGGCTCGAATTCTGCCTATAATTATTTATTACAATCCTTTATTATAATATCATCATATATTTGGTTATATAGAATTATCACCTATTTTATAATTTGAAAATCATATTTACACTCAATAAATACATTTCCTAATCCATCCTTATCCCTTAAAATATAATAAACAATAATGTAAAGAGTGTGTGGTTTTCCTAGAAATGACATCCATATAATGATATTATCATATGGATTTTGTTTTAGATCATGTTCACCATAGGGTATTCACCTAAAAAAGTGTTGGTTGAATTATTAATTCAACCATTACCAAGATTCATGGTGAGTTGGCCTTGGAAAGAACACCTTCCCAGACACTCCTAATGGATATGTGTTTGGATATTCATGCAATATTTATGAGCCTTTATGAAGGATTAAACATACTACTAAAAACCATTGAACTAAATTACAATATTATATTGATAACCAAAAATATTTAAAGTAGCCTTAGTTACTACCTTATATATATATATATTCCTTTGTTAATCTTCCTTCTTTTTAAATTGAAAATTTCTTATATATTATATTTTAATTATCTATTGTAAATTATACACTTTATCTGAATAAAGGGATTCTAATTAGGTTTTCCCTATAATTGAAGTGGGTAAATGTATTAGAATTTTATATGTTATTATTCTAATAAAGATTATCATTGAAAAACTGAATTTGTATTTTTCTAACCATCCAACTTCTCTATCCAGAGAGATTATAGTCATTTTACTATTTTTATTTTCATAGGTAAATGCATTGGAATTTGTATGTTGTTATTAAAATACATATGATTAATAAAAAGTTTACTATGTATTTTTTAACCATACACCTTATCTCTCTGGATTAGTTATGATTTAGTTATCCCAATTATTGACTTGGGGGAAAGTATTACTGTTTGGTATATTGATCTTATAATATGAATAATTATTGGGAATGTTAATTATAAATTTTAAATTAAATCTCTCGTATAATGAATGCATTGGACATAAAAAAGTTTTGAGTGGGGCCAAAAATTATATATCCCCTTGATGAATCAGTAGGCCTCATAAGAGAAACATGATTTATATTTGTTTTTTAATTACTACATAGAATAATAGGATTCCTTGATTGAAATTTCATGACATCTATGATCATAATGTATTAGATTATGGTAAGGAATTATGTGCCCAAAATTATGAATTAAATCTCTAAGTAACATTTTATTATTATCCATGGGATATTTTAATTTTCATTTCAATCCTTGAATATATTTTTCTCTCATTTTTAATTGATTATCGCTTCATGTTGTTTATTTATACATTACACCTCATTTTTTCTGTGTATATGTCATGAAATATTTAACTATACGATACCCATTACTAAGCATATGATCTCACTATTAATTTTTTCCCCATGAATCCTTGAAGATAACTATGTGTGTTTTTTAGAGATATGATATTAGGGATAATAATTGTCTCACAATATGTTCATGTTGTATTTTATATTTTCAAATGGAATATATGTAAGTGTGTATCTTATCTTTTAGGACAAGATATTTGTCAGATCTTGGGATAACTCTTGTATTCGATACCAATAATGTAGTATAACTACTATATTTGGGTTTGTAGAGTCTAACATTTTACAGTAAAAGTTAAATCTAATCATGTTTGACAACAGAAAAAAATATTTTATAATTTTTAAATAAAAAATCTAATGAATTGTTTAATGATACCAAATACATTCAAAAATATTAATAATAATTAATCACAAAATTACATAATATGTACCCCAAAAAATAATAATTTTATATTAAATTTTATTAGACGTAGAATGTAAATAAATTAAAAAAATACCTCACCCACAATCAGATTTTTTATTTAATAATATAAATAATATAATAAATACAAACCTTTATTGACAGAATCAAAAAAAATCCTCATATAAAAGAATATATGATAGTTTTTAATATGTTGAAAAAAATGAAAATGATTCTTTGGTGAGTAGATAATGGATTTGGATCTTTCCAATTAAATGTAAAGAGGTATGGAATCAATACACTAAGTGAGGAGAGATCATTGGGGGTTGGGAACTCGAGGGAAAATTTGTTTGTTTGAATGAATCAGGATACGAGTGATATAGGAGGAGGGGAGGGCACACGAGTTTGGAATTATTTCCAAGCCTATACCAACAATTTTAAAAAATATATAGTCAAGTGTATATCAATTTTTTGTAAAAACTATTGTGATATAATACTTTATTCCAAAATTTTCTATAAACCACTGGTATGGAAGCATGGTCAGAGCCCTAGATTCTAGTAGTAATATTTATTTATTAAAAGCATTGCACTTTATGAGAATTAAATACAGTGATAAAGTATATTTGAGTTAAAAACAAAATTTTACCTAGATATAAATTCGAAAATAACTTCTGAAATATGAAGGATAAATATTTATCAAATATTGAAGAATAAAACCCAATTAATAACATTTTAACTCAAAAAAAATTGAAACATCAGTTTACTAGATCCCTTAGGTATGTCATAATTCAAAAATAAATGTGCATTTTTAAAGGGTTAGTTTTTACAATTTTATATTCCTATTAAACATATAGAAATTACAACACAATGTAATTGAAGGGACGAATATACCTAACATTTATAAAATATAATAAATATGAATAATCATAACTATATTAGTGAGAATTTAATTTCAAAAATCACTTATAGTAATAGTGATTTTTTAGAAAGAGGGTTTACATGAAATTAAAATTCAAGTACTATAAAATAAGGTATAGTCATTATAATTCAAAAATAGGGTAGTGAATACACTTTATTACAGAAATTATTGTTCTCAATAATGAAATGTATCACATATTTCAAAATGAAACAATTAAATACTTAATGTTTTTACCATCTATGTTAAATGAACTCTACGGTCCAATGTAAAAAAATAAATACAATACTCACATATTTTTGAACATTTTTAAAATACCTGAAATATTGTAAACAACATTTATAATTTATCTACTTCGGTATATTAGTTAGATTGTTATCTATTTTCAATATCAGGTGGGAGTAATCTTGAAATTTTTTACCTTGTTTCATAAAAATGTCATTTTATTCATTATTTTCATAAATGTTAACATTACAATATCATTAATGGTACTAGAATATTTTTTAAATAATAGTTATGTGTTTATTATTTCATTCCATGGTATTTTAAAAAAATGTGAAGATGAAGTTGATGAAGATTGTGATTCATTGATTCATAATAAAAAAAGATGTTTTTTAATTTACGAGTCTGAAAAAAAATTACCCTTATAGAGACAAAAAATTAGTATATAAAAAATATCTATTTATCCCAATAACTAGGTTCCTATATTCATCCCTAATATAAACTAATATTACTGTTCAGGTAGGTGGTTAAACTAACCCCAAGATGAATATACAATAATTAATGGATAATTATATAGTGGTTTTGTACCAATATAATTACACCATAAGAATAATGATATTATTTATTGTCTGTTAGTATGATATATCAGATTTTAAATGAAGTATAAGAATCATTAATTGGAACTAAAATATTTCATTATATGAATAAAATGATTTTCCTCATTTAAATTGTTTTAAATGGTTTAATTAAAGAGGTTAGTTGGTTGGTCTTATCATTAATAGTGTATTAAACCCACCTCTAAAAACCTATATATGGTTTATAATTTATTACATTTGAATAATATAACAAGAATAAAATCCCAAAGTACTGAATGGTTTATTAATCTTCGTAATGTAGAAAGATACATGATTCCTCTATTTCATTTTAATATAAAAATTAAAATATATTTTTTTCATTCAAATCATTGTTCCCTCTATAATATCATTGTATATCATTCATACTACACTCTCTGGAATCTTGAGAAATGAAAAAAAAAATTGTGACCTCAAATTCTCAGTAAGAGTTACATAAATAAGAAGTTATCCTGAGTAAATGAAGAATAATTTATATGGAACAATAATTATGTAAAGCTGAATATCTAAACCAACGTTTCTTTTAATTAATATCATTTTAATAATTATTAAATAAAGAATAATTAATATATTAAAGTAATGAACTAAACATGTATTCCATTTAAATAACTTTTCTACCATGAATATATATATAATTATCATTTTGGAATGGTAAATAGTTGAACACACATACCATTTAAATAGAATGACTATCATGAATATATAAGTCATAATAAATCAAGAAATTTAAAGAACTAACAACATATTACATTTAATGAATAACATAAAATGAAATGAATCTATAGATAATATCAATGTGTCAGTTTCATGGATATTAATTATCACTGTCACAGATACGGGCAAGGGAAGCACTACCCTTTTTTCAGCGCTAAAAAAAGCGCTGATAAAGGCCCCCCTTTATCAATGATTTTTTAGTGCTGATAAAGTGGAGATTTATCAGTGTTTTTTCCTACCGCGGATAAATTTTCTGTTTCAAAAAAATCATTAAAGAAAATATTTTTATATAATTATATTTATGCTGATATAAATATAATATATATTTTATAAATATGTTTTAGATAAATATAAATAGACTATTACATTTAACATATAATAAATTTAGTGAAAATGGATTTAAAATATTTTAAAAAATATTATTATTAAATAATTTTCTAATTATTATTGATTAAAAATCCTTTAATAACAATTTGACGACACAAAAAATCAAAAAACTTAATAAAAGATATAAAATAAGTTGAAAATGTAACTCAAACTTCAAACGGCCATAAATTTTGATCCAGGTGTCCGGTTGAGCTCTACAGCATATCAAATCGAAGAATGTGATGAGCTCTACGCGATAGTGACCCATGAAAAGAGTCTGTCGCATTTTTTGAGATTAAAAAATGCCCAAAAGGCCTAAAAACTGAGTTTTTAGTCTGTATACCCTGATTTGTTAACATTCAAACATGTATAACATATAATCTGGATGTCCGTTAGGACTGTACCACATATCATATCGAATACTGATTCATTTTATTCGATTTGAATGGTTGGGGATTTGTAATGGGCTTCTGGATTATATGTTATGGTCGTTTAAAAATTCTATGGCTTTTTAGATACACATATATATGTATATATACATAAATATATATGTGTCTATGTGTGTGTGTATGTGTGTGTGTGTGTTGTATATATGTATGTATGTATGTATGTATTTGTTTATAAACACACATAAAAAACATATTTCAAAAACATATTTAAAAATAATATTATAAGTATATATTAATATACAAATAAAAATACGAATAGAAAATAATAACTAAATATATATATATATATATAAACAAGTATATATTAATATATGAATGAGTATATATAAACTAATATATTAGTAAATATATTTATATTAATATGAATCTATATTAATATATGAATAAATATCACTATATATATATATTAATAAATAGATATATCATTAAATAGAGAAAAAATGAAATGGCTCAGTGGTAAAGGTGCAGGAGCAAAAGGGGTAGGTTGTGGGTTCGAGTTCGGGTGGATAAAAAGTGGTGCACGCATGTAGGGATGCGCGGGAAGGGCAGCGTGTGGGAGAGTGTGAGGGGGGGGGGGGGGTTCCTAGGGCTATTAAAGGGGTGGTCAAGTGCTGTAAAAAGCACCCCCCCGCATTATATAAATCTTTTTTTTTATTTTTTTGAATTTTAGCAGAGCCTTTTAAAAGAGCAGATAAAGGCCCCTTTTATCAGCACGAGAAAAAAGCACTGATAAATAGTCTTTTATCAGTGCTTTTTTAGCCCTGATAAAAGTGGCCTTTATCATCGCTTTTCAGAGCACTGATAAAAGGTACCCCATATATCTTCTTCTCGATTAGCAGTGTTTTTTAATCACTGTTAATTGACTTTTCTAGCACTGATAAAGGCCATATTTTTAGTAGTGTATGGAATTTATAATAAAGGGAATTTTTAATTATTGAATTTCATGATCTCTAGTATCATGATACATTTATTATCTAGAACATACCAAAGAAAATTTAAAAATATGGATCAAAAACCATTTAATTCTAAATGACTAATTCAACTCATTAGATTACTCTTTCATCATGGAGATATATATTTAACATCCCCACTGATCACTACATTGTCAAAACATTCCTCATATAATGAATAATCTATTTAATTCAGAGACAATTTTCTTTTTCATCAAGTATTTGTACTGAGTAATGAATAATATCTCATAAATATTTAATTATATAAACAATTACATTCAATATAGAACCGTTATATAGAAATTATATACATTTTCATTAATAATCATGTCCAGGGTAAATAATAATAATATTTAGGGGAGTTTAAGTTCTACTGATAACGTGAAAGTGATTATTTCTAGGGAAAGTTTATGTGTACAAAAATGATTCAGGAAACTGATTGAAATACATTCCTTTGTTAAAAAGATCATAAACCATAATTATAAAGAATACAGTTGGTATAATACAACATATCCTCGAGAGAGTATAATTAAAATAATTTTTTTCTCTCTTTGATGAATTTAAATACTATATAAATATATTTTAAAACAATAATGAGTAAAATATATTTTTAACATTGAAAATATTTGTATAATTAACGATACAAAAATAGTTGGAAAGTAAATTTCTTTGAAAATATCCTTGGAAACATATAAAACAATCTTTTAAAATTGATTCGTCCGAATTGTATAAAATTCCATACATGTCGCACACATTAAAAAATGATGTCATTCTAATTTTTTATATGATCTAAACATACCATGTTTAGAAAATGACATGAATATTATGTTTGAAACATTTTTTAAAAAGTGGAAAATGGATAAAAATTTCTATTGAATAATTTTCATAATTTTTAAAATCATTTTTATAAAAAATGGTTTTGTAATAAAAAATAATTTGTACCAAATAGAGAAACGAAGATAGATTTTGTTGAAAAAAATTTTTAATCCATTTTCAGTAACAATGTGTATAAAATGCTACTAGTAATTGAGAAAATAATAAATAAATTGTGTAGAATAAAATTAAATGGTTTTATTATACAATGATCAAATGATATCTATTAATGTGAATTCATGTATATATAATCTTCATTTAAATGAGATTATGAAATAAACTTTTACAATGATCATAACATTGAAGTGAGAATCATTAAATGAATAAATTATGTGTATAAAATGTCAAAAAACATTAAACAAATTTAAATACAACATAATATAGTCAAAATTTTTTGAATTCATATTCATAGAATGAAAATTACAATGAATAATTAATATATCCAATTGAAAAGGAATTGAGTTATAAATCTCTTTATCACTTCATATTTTTCATAGAAATTCTCCTTCAATGAAATAATTCAAATTGAAACATAAAATACCATAAAGTATGAATTAATAAAGATATTATTTTTAATGTTGATTTATATTCAATATATATAAAAATTATTTGCATAACATTATAATAAACATCACTAACGGTAAATTGAGATGAAGCCCCTTACCTCTTGCTTTATTTTTTGTTGAATGGGCCTTAAAATCATGTATATTGGTTTTTATAAAGTTATTAATTTATTAAATGACTATATTACTATATATATCATCATATATGATCCTTTTATAACATCTTATCACTCATTTGTTAATAATCATTCTTCGTTGTTATTCTCTTGAGCGATATCATCCTTTTTTCTCAAGAATGATTTCATATGAATGTACATGTTATTGTTAATATTATATAGTTCTATCATATCCATAATGATATTTATTTTATAAATATAATTTTGTTCATTTTATGAAATTTTAGAATCACTATTGAAATCTGGACATGGGGAACGGATCACATCGCATCGTGTAGATGGTAGGTCGTACCTATGCATGCGAAATATTATCATTTTCTTTTAGGGTGAAAAGGTAAGGAAGTAGGTTATATATTAATATTAAATAATCAATATAATATTATATATCACATATATTCATGAGATTTATCCTTATTATACTCCATAAAAAGCGTCCATGAAAAACGAACTGCATCACTTCGTGAGGAGGTAGTCTGTTGTACACATGAGTGACATTATAGTATTTTAAAAGGAATCGAAGGTAATAATGTATATTTGATAGTAAAGTTAAATATTTATATTAATTTAATAAATTATATATATATATATTAAATCCATCATTACACACAATTTTTCTATTCATTGATGTAATATGAGTAACATCAGTTTACGAGTTGGTAGTCTTCCGTACAAAAAATTGACAATTTAGTTTCCCATTTGATGAGAGGGGAGATTAATATAGGTAATTACATTCAAATAATATATATCATTTTATGTGAGATACTTGTGGTATTATTCTATCATTATTGAATAATATTTTATATTGGTTGAAGAATAAAAAAATTTCTTATATAAGAATATTACCACTTCTTCAAAAACATTATTTACGCTAGCACTAATATCATTTCTAGGTTAGTTTAATAATAAAAAAAAATGGTTAAATAATTTTTGTAGGGTAGTAAGAAACTAATTTTGGAATTTATTTTCTAATATAAATGTTTTCGTGAATGTGAATAGGGGTAATGTGGTAGCCTTTTATAAGTGGGGGAGAGGACACACATGGAATATTATAAAACATCAATTTACAATGACATTTTTATCATTCCCCAAGAAACCAAAATGGGTCATCCACCAAACATGCAGTTTATCAGGTCTAAAAATTTCTATGAAATAGGTTTCTTTAAAATATAGTGGTCTATTTTAACACTTAACATTTTATTTTAACCCTTGCTAAGTAAGTTTTTTTGTCAAAAGTAGTAATTCATTTTTATGACTTATACTGTTCACAGTGGTAAATTTTTTTAAACATATTATAAAATATAATTTATTTTGATTAAAAATATTTAATATAGTTTTATAAATTAAATTTATAGAAGTAACAGAATCAATTTTAATATTTTACCCACCGATATGAATAAAAAGAATGTTTTTGAAAAAAATTATCATAAGAATAAAAGGTTTTAATAAATATATTCAATATTAAATTGATTAAAATGATATAAATTAGTAAAAATAATTTATTTGAGCTATTATTACTTTAAAACCAATTTAAATTATTATTTATCCTAGTAAATTATTTAATTGAAAAATGTAGTTTTCAATATAAATCATTTTTTCACTATTCATTGAAAAATGAATCTTTTCTAAAATATCACAAAAAATATATCTAAGGTAAATATTATATTATGATTTCAATAATTAGATAATAATTTTAAAATATATTTTGTAAATTGAATTTTGTAAAATTAAATTATCAGTACGAGGCATTTTAAAAAAAATTGAGAAATTATAATTTATCAGAAAAAAAATTAGTTTTAATGATTCATATTTTATTTATAAAAAATAGAAAACAATATTTTAGAAAATGTTACTTTTACTATTCATACCAACCAATTTAACTACTTTTATATAATGGTATACTATATTACAATTTATTTAGACTCAGGGTTGTGTATTACGTAAGCTACTGTAGATATTAAATTTAAGTGTTGTTTTTCACATATGATATAGAATAAAATTTGATTCTATTAAAATATAGATTTTTCAGAATCTCTAATCCTTCAATTAATTGAATCCTAGAAATTTAAACATGATATTAGGAATCAAGGATTTGAAATTTGGAAAAATAATTGTTGAAATATCCACATCATAAAAGTGTTAATAAAAATTTCTCTTGGTAAGAGTAAAAGGGAAATAAAGAGGAAATATAGAATAATAAATAAATAGGTTTCCAATTATGAGAAAATTGATGTCATGTAAATATATGTAAAAGGAATAAAATCATAAATAATTATTGAAACCGATAGAGGTAATTGATTAGAAGAAAATGAATGATAAATGGAAGTATAAGGACCTCAGGACCATAAGTATTCTAAAATTTAGAATACGATTTCATTAATTATAAATAAAGTTAATAGGATAAAATTTTCATTCAATATCTATTTCATAATGTTGATCAGTTCTATTATTATCTATGAGTATAAATAATTATACTTGAAATATTTTTATTTGATAATCATAATATCACCTTTTGGTTTTATATCAATCGATTTAAAATTCATATCTTACTTCATTGAATGAATAAAAAATTTACTTTTTTATTCTTAAAGCACTAAAATTTACTTCTAGTAGTTCCTAAGGTCCATAAAATAGGTAATTGTTTTCCATCCATCTCTAACTATTTTCTAAAACAAATATTGTTAGAAAACGTTTTCCAATATAAAACATTAATCTACAAATATAAAAATTAATACCAATGGTTCATAATTAATATTTTCCCACAAGATAATTTAAGTAATAATAATGACATATTGACCAAAACATTTTGTCGGACAGTGGTAGGCATTAAACCCTTATGGACCTTTGGTTATTTGTCTAAGCATCATGGCCTTTCCAGGTGAGAGGGGTCATTTCAATCCCTGTGGTTGTCCTTTATCTAAAACCATATTAAAATAATTCCTATAACATTACCAAATTTTGATGACCCACAATTATGACAAAATAAATTATATGATTAACCATAAGGGTTACCAATAACATAAATCTTATATCCAAATAAATGTGAAGGAATTATTCAAAAAATAAATTTTCTGTAAAAGTACAGACTGAAACAATTTGTTGTATATCCATAAATATTCCCTTAAATATCATTAATCATTGTAGGATCCCATAAAAAACAAAAAATGTTTTTTTATTACAATGAACATGTGATCAATATTAAAATCAAAAATACATGACGGTATCAATAATTTATAGAATAAATAATACATATAGTCTTGTAATGTTTATGAGAATCCATATATGCTTCCTGATTCTTATAACCAATATAACATTGATAAAAATTCTTCTAAAATATAATTATGTAATCCCAATAAATATATAAATCATTTAATTTCAATATAAGTCATTCCTTATTCTAAGAGTTAACTTTTAAAATATTCCATTGTGTAGGATAATGCCAAGGTTCCTCACATTTAAGACTGAGAACTACAAATGGATCTCTAGGATGATATTTATTTCCTTTCATCATACTATTCATTATTCGTTGGGATTCATTTCTTTATGAACTTATTTTCAAAACATAATATACTTACCTTTACTTTGAGACAATTTTATAGGTTTATCATTCCAATTTTTTTAGGAATGAAATCTATACTTAATTCCCCAAAAATGTCTACTACTAAATCGCTTAGTTAACTCTATCACTCTCTTATTTATTGAACTCAAGAGTATGTTATGTTATAAGTTGTTAATATCTTTTTTTGAAAAACTTATATGTTATAATTTTGATATCATTAAATTAGGTCACCATAAGATTTGGTTTTTCATAGTCACCACATTTTCCTTCATATTCTAAGTTATCATTATTCCTTTGGGTTACATCTATTTACAAAAACCACAAATAAATGTGTAAGAAAAAATAATTATAAGGGGGTAACCACATAAACATTATAAGAAGTCTTAATCTAGAAACATTATTTTTAGTCAAATACAACTTATTATTATTCTAGTCCATTCATTATCGTATTCTATTCAAATCTGTCATATTGGTTTGTAATTAAAATCTGAATTATCTCAATAATACCCCAAATAGTGTTAAACAAGGTGAAATTTAAGGCTTATTGACATGTACCAGTTAATTCACTATTCAATAATAACACTCCAATTTTATAGTAATTACCCCTCATTATATCTATGCTTGAACTATATTCACTAGTAGTATCTATAAAAAAATATAACTCTATGAAAAACCATATAATATAACAAAAATTTAGGATTTTATTTTATATTTTTACTCGAAGAATTTAATATGTTTATGTTCCCAAATCTATGTTTTAATAAATATAGTTCCCAAGGATTCTACTAAAATTCATATGATACCGACTATAATGACCTCAAAGCCATTAACCTAGATCTAGTATCTACTTCTATTACAATTGCATATGATATATGGAATTTGAACCAGATAGACTGAATAGTTTTGTACTATTGTTAAAGGAGATACGTAATTTATTCCCATATTATATTTTAATATACAAATTATAAAATATTTTTTCAGAATATCATTATTACCTATAGAATATTCTTTAAAAACATTCATAGTATTCTTCCTGGATTGTTATGAATGGAATGAAAATCACGGTGATCTCAAATTCCCAGTAAGAGTTATGTAATGTGGGATATGTCATAACTAAATTAATATTAATAAATATAGAAAGGTAAATATCTAAAAACTCTTTCAATTTAATCAATAACCTCTCTATCATGAATATATAAGGAATAATTAGTATATAAAGTTAAATAGATAAACAAACACGACCTTTCAAAAACATGACTATCATGAATAGATAATGAATAATAATATGAAAAGGAACACAACTCAAAGCCAAATCACTTTAATCAATAAATGAAAACATAATTCATCAAGATATAATAAAATTATAAAAATATTGTGGATAATAATTATTTAATTCTTAATTGATGAAATTCTTAATTATTGGACATCATGATCCCATACGTCATGATACCTCTACTATCAAGACCATTCAAAAGGTAGTTCAAAACTATTGGTAAAACCACATTTAGTTCTAGATTACTTACTCTCTTAATGAGAATATATATTCATTAATAATATATAAAATTTCAATCCCACCCATCCCTAATTTTCCTAAACATTCCTCAGGCATTGAAAAATTGATTTAATTCCTAAAAATGTTCCATATTAATAAATATCATTATTTCGTAATGAATAAAGATTTATCATTATTCTCCTTGATAAAAATAGAAAATTTGAACTATAAAAACATATATAGAAATGATTTATGGTTTAATTAATAAAAATATATCCATTATAAATAATATAGATATTTAGTGGAAATTTATTGTCCAATGATAACAGAAATTTGAAAAGTTCAAGGGAATGTTAATGAATCCATAAATGGATCATGAAAGTGAATATAAAAACACTAATTGGTCAAAATGATCACAAAAAATTCATAAAAAATAATAATTATGGTTACAATACAACATATACCTAGTAAAATATTATTATAATAAAGAGGTAATTTCATTTTTGATTAAAAATACAAAAAGACACAATTTTAAAACATTCTTGAGAAAAATATCATTCTCAAGTTGAAAATATATATTTTTAAATTATAATTTCCAAATATATATTGAGTATAATATTCATTTAAAATAAGTATTTAATCATAAAAATTAATCTTTAAAACAAAGAGATGTCATGACAGTTGAAAATTATATTCAATCCATGAACAATACAAAAATATTTCTTTCACATTTTTAATAAAACTAAAATGGCCCCTATTTGAAAAAAACATCAATATTACTCTCTAGTTTCTAAAAAAATGTTCAATAATTGGAAAAAATTTTATTAAACAATTTAAATATTTATAAAAAATTATTTCCATACATTTTTAGAAAACATTGTTTTTAATGAAAAATGATTTTCGATCGAAGAGAGAAATTAAATCAGATTTCCTTAAAAAATTCACGTTTATTTTAAGTGACAATGATTGGGAAAATGGTAATATTGTTAAAATATTGAACGAATAAAGAGAGGATTATTTAATTAAAATTTTTAATATATAATAATCAAATAATTTCTATCAATGTAAATTCAATTACAAACTATCCTGATTTTAATGAGGTTATGAAATAAAACCTTAAAAATCATATATTGAAGTAAGATTTAATAAATGAATAATTTATGAGTATAAAATATAAATCCAAATAATTAAAGTGGAAATGAAATAAAACATAGTTGAAAGTATTTAAAAATATAATCTTAAAATGTCATCAATAATGATGATGTAACATAATTCAATAAAAAGAAATTGAGTTTTGAACTTCTTTATCACTTTTTAATTTTCAATTCAATTCTCCATGGATGAAAAGATTCAAATTGAAACTAAAATTACCATGATGTATGAAGGATTAATTATATTACATGTCAAAGGGATAGAATATAAACAATATAAAATAAATGAGGTGTATAATATAATATTATGTCTCAATTAAGGGAAATTAACCTGATGTTTTTTACCTCAGGCGTCATTTTGTTTATACGTTCATTAAAATCATATATAATCACTTTAAGAATATTTTTAAATAACTCCACGACCATATTAATATTTATAATATCATATATTATATTTTAATAACATCTTATCAACCATTTGTTAATAATCATTCATTATTACTATTATTTCAAGTGATAACTTCATTATTTTTTCAAGCATGTTTTAATGTAAATGTTCTGCTTCTTGAGAATATTATAGAGTCAAATAATCTATATAATTATATTAATTATATTAATTTATTTTTTATTCAGTATATAAAATTTTATAATCATTATTGATATTTTTACATTATAATGGATTACATCGCTTCATAGAGAATGTTGTTTGTAGATACACACAAGAAACATTATCGTTTACATAATAGGTGAAAGTTAAAGGAAGAAGTTGATATAATAATATTTAAGAATCAATAGCATATCATATATATCACATATATTATTTAAATTTATCCATATTTAATTCAATGAAATGTGTTAGTAAAAATTATTCATGTCGCTTTATGACGCAGTAATCCGCTATACACACAAGTGGAGTTATCATATTTTTTATGGAATGGAAGGTAAAAATGTATATGTGATATTATAATAAAATAAGTATAATTATATAATAAATATTATATCTATATATATATTAAATCCATCATTATATACAATTATAATATGCATTGATGGAAAATGAGGTGTATTAGTTCTCATGGCTATAGTCCGCTTTACACACGATCAACTGTTCACTTTCCTATTCGTTGATGAAAGAGATGGTTATATTTAATAACCATAACATAATAAAAAATAAGTATAAGATAAATACTTATGTTATTACACTATCATGATTTAATATGAAATTATAGATCTGGAAAAAGATATAAAATATAAAATATAATTTATGAATGTTGCATATTTTTTAGAAAACATCTTTTTGTTTAAACCAAAATAATTCATATAATGGATTTATTATCCAAACAATAAATATATGATGTCTTTATGGTATTAGGTTTTTTATTTAATTATGCCTTGTCAAAATAAAAATGATTTTTTATTTTTGATAGAGTGAGAATAATGGTTTCCTTTTATAAATGGGGGAGATGACACATATAGATTTCTTTTTGAAAATATTCAATTATACCCATCTTTTAATAATGAAACTAGCCAACAAAATGGGTCATTAGAACAAAAAATAGAGTACATATTGTCTAAATATTTATATAAAAATAGTTTTTACAGCGTTTTAAGTCATTTAACCATTATCAAATTAGATTACCCCCTGGTAAATTAGTTTTTACTCTAACAACAATAATTATTTGTTACTCATTTTGGTATGAATAATGGAAAAAAATTATGTCAAAATTATTATATAATATAAATATATAATCCATTTTCAAAAATATAACTCAAATAAAGTGATGAATATAAATTAAACATAAACTCATGGATTTGATGAAAAATCAGGCTTCCCAAGAGAAAATTCTCATAAGTATATAATGTTCTAATATCAGAATTCATTATGAAATTTATCCCAATAACATTATTTAGTTAAATTATAATCTATGTGAAACAATTTTATATTAAATCTAGTTCCATATGTAATTTAATTTTTTTAATTATTTAAACAAAAGTGATGTTTTGAAAAAAAATCAATATTTTCACTATTTATTAAATATTGGATCTTTTCAAAAAAATAAAAACAATTACAATTATTATAATTTTTATTTTATGATTTCAAAAATTTATTTAAATATATAAAAAAATGTTTCTAAAATTTCTAAAAAAATTATTTTAAATCATGTGTGCAATGCATGATAGATTCTTTTTTTATGAAAATTCAGTATTTTAGAAAAACAATTATTATTATTTAAATTAATCATATTTTATTTCAAATTAATATATAACCAAAATATTCATAATTTAGTAATTAAAATTCATATTGGTTACTTTAGGACTAGTTTTTAATGGTATATTGTATTAGAGTTCATTTCGGATCGAGGATTTGTGTTTTGTAAGCTATTAAAGAGATTAAATTTAAATAAATACATTTCATGGGTTGTTTATTCTTAGTGTTTCATATTTCATATGTTATTGAATACAATGTTTATATCATAGAATTTTAGGGTTTTAAAAATGGGTTCTCTATTTTTTCATAAAAAATAATAATTATATCATAAAAATTATTTTAATTCATTGAACTCATTATCAGGAACATACATATCGTGAAGTAATGAAAATAAAAATGGAAATCAATCATTCCATAGAGGTAGTAGTCCACACATTCCCAATGATAAATATTTAATTTTATTATAATGGTTATGAGGATTAATATGGTTTTTCATTTAATAATATAAAATAAGTCATAAATATCATAATTATATATTAAATTCAATATTAGGGCAAGATATTTAAGGAGGTGAAGGAAAATGAACACATTAGTTTATATAGGTGGTAGTCTACACAAAACACAATTAATGGTTCCATTTTTCGTAATATAAAAAGTAAAAAGGATTTTAATGTTTTTCAAAACATTATAATAACATACTAGTATACTAATTATATTGATTTGATCATTTTAAGGTGGTGAAATTGAATTTTAGGAAAAAGGATTCCACATCAACAAATATAATGAGGAAAAATAAGTATATAGAAATATATACCTCAATACATGAATTATATCCTTTATGGAGGAGATAAATAATTTTAGAGATTCTCTATTGGTAATAAAATATCTTACTAAATGAGGATATGAATGTATTTTATAAGAATCAGATGATTTTGGGATGAAAATATGGGGTTTTCTATAAATGGATTTGAGTAGTGTAGTGTCCCTTTTATAAGTTAAAAGTGATAGAATTTTTTTAAACACCCAAATCATTTTAATATTGGGATGTCACCCTTAACTAATGTGGAAACACTATTTAGAACTAATGGAGTGTGAAAGATAAAATGTTTATAAACTCTACAAACAATGAAGCAAGAAAAAGAATTCAACTGGTCATTCACTTTACTTCTTAGCTTATACATTTTTACTATTTTGTCTTACACCGAAGTTAATAGTTTTTAACATGATTTTTTGTCCATTATGCCTGAAAATTAAATGGAATTTATTATATATTTTATACCTAATGATTTAAAATAAGAAATATATTGAATAATATTTAATATTCAAAGTGATTAAAAATGATTTTTTAACAATAAATGTATACTATATTAATTTTTTTTAAATACAACATATGTTAGGAAATGTAAAATATGGGTTAATAAATTTAAAAACATTTTTAAAATTCTAAAATAATTTCTAAAATAACTGAATTTTCTTATAAAAATGATTCATCAATTTTTCAATTCATACTTATACTTAATAATTCCATAAAATTCATGTTATTTGTAAATTAATTATATTTTCCAGTATTCACATCAAAATCATTCATTTTTGAAACATCTCAACAATTAAACATAAAATAATTTTTATATTACGAATTCAAGAAGGGTTTTATTTTTATCTATGTAAAATATTTAAATTTATATATTTAATTATTTAAATAAAAATACAAAATATAATGAAAAACTATTTTTGTTGAAAATATGATTCTTAAACATAATGTTTCATTAATATTATTTCATATAAATGCATATATAATTGAATATTGAAATAATATTTTAAAAATATAAATATTTATTATTATAATAAACTGTTAAATGTTATCAATTTAATTTATAAGGGAAATATACAATTCCTATTTTTAAAATAGTTCTTTAAAAAGGACCCATTTTTAATAATATTTAAAAATTTTAATTTTTTTATTTGGGTATCATCTTCATATGTAAAATTAATTATATTCTTCCTATAATATTAGTATGTATTAGTTTTTTTTGTTCTGTTTTTCATTAGTTCAATGATTTGTGTGACTTGGGAAATTAAATATCATATTAATATAAAGGATACAAAATCTTGAGTTAAAATATATTTGTTAGGATCTAGCTGACACGATGTTCTTCCTGAATTACTGACACAAGAATCATTTTTAAGACCAACATATTATAAAATATCATTTCTATATTATTTTTATTCTTAATGACACATTCTAGTTTTGAAAAAATTAAAAACTAAGAAATAAAGTACATTCACCCATCATGCTCATTTTAATTCACATTACATGTGTTTTAAAATTATTTCAGTAAAATATTTCAATATATTTCTAAGGATGATATCATCATTAATTAATTTTAGGATATAGGTTTCCATAAATAAATTATCTATTAATTTTTTTGTATATTTCATTCCTTTTATATGTTCATTTTGAAAGAGAATGATTAATAAATTATCCTTGTATGATATTAAAGTTTCTGTAAAATTTCACAAGGCCATTATATGTTAAAAAATATAGATTTTATTATTTTAAAAAACTAGTGGTTATTGAAAAATTTATTCTTCCTAAAACCAATTAAAAAAACATAACATCCTTTTTTGAGAAACGTTCTCCTTGTACCTAGTGGTAATTCTTTTAGTTATCATATTTTTCTAGTGAATTTCATCAAATTAAAGAATATGTTTTCCATTTTTTGGGTATAAAATATGAACAAGAAAAAAATATGAACCCATATATTTTTCACCATCCCTTATTGAGGAGAATATAGGTATTTTTATATAGTGTCTCTTCCCATTAAAAAGTTTATTATCTTTTTGAAATGGTAATTTTCTTCCCAATTAACTCTACTTATTAATGAGTAATAAAATATTCTGACTTAGTGTTTGGTGCTTATTGTATTCTCTAGAAAATATTAATTCTTATATAACTTCTATATGATAGATTCATTGTACCACACCATTGTTTTGAATTTAATGGTATCTAAATAGATATGATCTTTTCTAAGTTATGATAATCTTCTATATGTATAGAAAGAGTTTTATATAACTCTTATTCATAAATATGAGTTAAATCACTTGTAACTGATTGATGTAAAATGAAAAAAAAGATAACTCTAGAAGAAACTCTAGTAATAAGAGTGGAGAATTTAATATTTATCTCAACGGATTCAATTTGAATTATTAATAATTCTTATCAGGTGTATTATATATATATTTTATCTAATCAGTGTGTTCCTTGGGATTATAAATTTATGTTTGATACATAACATTGTCTTGTGAAATAAAAGTGTTTGAAGAAAAGTGTTTATTTCTTTGGTTAACATGGCTACAAAGCATGATTTTTAGTTCTATTAGTTTATAGAAAATAATCCTGATACATTTTGGCTATCATAACTCAATAAAATAGTCATTGAAAGGTGAATCTTCAATATAAATGTGAGTTTTTCTATCTTTGATCACCTCTATAAATTTTCTCTTATTTTTTATTTGAAGTTCTGTATATTTTTTATTTATAAAGGTATCATCTGGTTTGAAGTTCATCATTTATTACATTCGTAATTTAATGATAATAACTTTGATATATGAAATCTTATTTATTAATATAAATATATATGTGTGAGTGTGTGATTGTGTAATATATTTTGGTATAACGTATAACATGAAATACATGATCCATTTTAAAAAACCAACACAACTTTATTTTATAGGTATAGAACCTTTTATATAAATAATAAATATACATCCTATAATTTAAAATAGTTAAATGGAAAAATAAAAAATAAAAAAGATGAACTAAAATTATAAAACCCATTAGGTTGTGTTCGTTAGAAAATATCACACCCATGAAAAAATTGTATATAAAAAACATTAGAAATAGTATTGGAATTCTGTAAATGATATAGAAAACATTAATATAAAACTATATGAATTATGAATGATTGAAATAAGATATAGTTTTAGAAATTACAAACCCAATATGAAAACTATAATAGTAATATGACTATTAAAATAGTAACCATTCCCTTAGAATACTAATATGATTATTATAAAAGTAACATAACAATTATAATATTATAATTACTTGTAATTAATATTAACTATGAGTAAACTAAAAAAATATACATTCTTTAATGCTATAATATAAATATTCCAATTATGTAATTAATACAAATTATAAGTTAATATTAATAATATATTATTCATTAACATATTTTATAGAAGCCATTATTTAATTTTAATAATAAAATATTTAAAATACATAATTTAGACAAATATTTTCATTCAAGGAATTTCATTTTTTGGAATTAGAATGATGGAATTATATGAGAGTGCTTTTTTGGTAATTGAAATTTTCTAATACTATATATTATTTGACCAATTACCAATGTATTAAAAATCTACTAAATTGTAAAATGGTTTCCATTAAATTAAATTATATTAATAAGATAATTAATGTATTCAAAAAATATAATCAATTTCTAAAAAAAATATTATTTTTCTACGAAATAATAGACAATTTAATTCCATTAAAATTATTTATCATTTTTATAATTTATTTTTTATAAAATAATTAATTCAATTTTTTAAGGGCTAAAAAATCATAGATACAATTATTATAAAAAAAATCTTACTCATAATCTCAATGAACGCCACTATTGCATGTTTTGGTCTTGAAATAAAATTTTATTCCATATTTTAACTAAAAATACCCCTCCCCCAAAAGTATGAAATTCCCTCACCCCCATGGAAAATCACATCTCAAATACTTATCTATTCAACCATATTTTTTAATTATGAGGATAACACTTTAATTGGTTATTTTTTAAAAAACACAACTAAATAATGATTCTGAAAACAACCCAAAAATTCAATTTTAAAAATTCAAATTTTGGAAATCAAAATTGAAGATTCCCAAAAACCAATTATCATATTTCTAAATCCAAGCACCATAATGAACAAGAACGTATGAAAATAGAAAATTATGTCCTGGTTCAATCTTTATTTCCCAGAACATTCTTCAGATCTGCCACTATTTAATTCACTTACATTATCTATGTCCTGAAAGTGGATTAGTATCCATATATTCCGACCAACATAAACTAAAAAATTAAATGCAATGAGACACCACTCACAAACTACAAGCATAGTAAATACACTCTTCTATTAGAAATAATGGCATCCTCAACGCAACAAAATGCTCATATCAGAAAAACATATTCATCATCCATTTAGTTGAATATAGGAATATAGATACTAAGATAAATTGGGAACCACTACAAGTCACTCCCACTGAAAAAAGAATCAACACATCATCTACATAGTCTCATATGTCAATAAGAACAATCATAGAAGATGAAAAGGGGTTCGAGTTCTTTGGATCAAGTTTAAATATTAAAGAATAAACAAAATTTTTCCTTGAATGTGATCAATGAACATAGAAGAACCCCATTCGAACAATAATCGAATCAATTGAGTAACCATGAATCTAAAAAAACACTGTGACTTCCAGGACAAAAATATCGCATAACAGGTTCCTCAAGCCATGTGGGACACATGGCTTAAGCACATATCCCCAAATGTGAGAGGCTTACGAATAGCTAGTAAGGCCTAGGGTGTCTCTATGAGGATATTAGGCCCTAATAATAATAATTTATTACAAAAAATAAATATACACATACATAAATAGTGAAAGAAATATAAGTAAATAGAATGCACAACTGATATAGGGACAACATAAGCAATAAATGAAATAAATAGAATAACATACAAGCATACAACAACTGATGATGATATGTAATGTCACTATAATACTAGAAAACATAGATACAATAAAGAAAGTATAATATTTTCCAAAAATGTATAACGGAAATAAAAGACTATCATAAGAATCCTAAGATTTGGCTCAGTCATTTGCAATAAAAATCTATCTTAAACTGAAAATAATCAAGTGTTCAAAGCCACAAGCTTCCCTTTTTCAAAAAATTCATATATGTAATCTCCCACTGGCACCAAATGATACATAGAGTGGGTGTGAGATAAATCTCATCGGTCCACCACTAACTATTTCTATATAATCTGGCATGTGTAATGGAATATAACAGTATGTGAGCATACATATAGAATGTAAAGAAGTATAATGTAACTAGATACACAAGTACCTACTTAATCCCTATGTTGGTGTATAAACATGTAACCAATTAATTAATGATATAATTAACAATTTATGATGACAGGTCATGAGAGTCATAGCCATCACTGACACCACCTTCTGATAGTATAAAAAGTAAAGGTTCCAAAATTTAATAAGACGTCCCTGATTGATGATATTTAATAATAAGGTTTCACGGGAATGACCAATTCAGCGAAGACCTTAAGGAATGCTATGTCTGTAGTATCTGAGTCTATATAGGGGGTTAGATTGTAATCCAATGAGAATATTCCATGTCATTCCAAAATTACTTGTCTCCCGAATACATGGTGAACATCCATGGTAAAACGGAGCTAAGTAGTGACAGGGCCCAATGGGTTGTATCCATTGAACCTACTAGTCAAATATATATCCAAGAAATGTATACTAGGAATAATTTAATAATATTTGATGGATACTATGGTGACATACTAGGCATCCAAGAATAGAATATGATCAGGATCTAGGTGGGTCTCAACCTAAGAAAACCATATCCATGAATCAGAATGTGTCTCTTGAGTGCTCATGGAATTCCCTGATTAAAATCCAAGGTGGTCTAGAGTTAGGCCACACCAAATTGATAATTAAGCCATATAAAAGTTTATTTGGTTCATGTACTTCCCTACATTAGTGTGTTCAGGCCAAGTAGCATGCAACCCTTTAGTCAATTCCTAATTTACCAATACGTCCATTTGGTTCAAGAATTACCTTTCATTAGTGTGGCAAGGCATAGTAGTAGGAAAACATTATGAAACAATTTTTGGTATATTAATTCATTAAGGTTCACTCTGATACCTTCCATCCATATGGTATATAGATTTATAGAAATTTAACCAATTATTCATTCAAATTTTGTCTAGTCAAGCCATATAATTCGTATACTTTCAATTTTCCCTTTCATAATTAATTTTCAAATAAGAAGAACAAAACTTAGGTGGGTCAAGTGGAAGTGACATGGTACATTCAATTCACCATTACATTATACAAAATGAAATTATTATAAGGAGGCCTAAAATTAGTGTGATCATGCTCAAGCACATCTGAACGATGTCTCAGAAGTGTCAAAACACTAAAAACTCAACTATGGGATATCATTCTACATTGGATGTTGTGAATTGTGGGAATAACCAAAGAAAAGTAATAAAATATTTTTAAAGAGCATAACCATACAATTATAATGATTATATGCATGGAATATAAATTCTATAAACTACACCCAATGAAATCAGAAATCCCCACATGATAAATTCTATAAACAACTAACATGAGCGATGTGTTCTAGACCACCCATCACAGGGTTATATGACTCTCCTCCTCTGAAATAAGCTTCTCATTTGGCTCAAAATGGAGTAGATCTATGAAAGGGGGAAAATATCACACCTAGATAATTAGGTTGAGAGAAATAGAGAAGAATAACTACTAAAAAGGATTCGATTACTTACCGTTGAATATCAAACGTGATGAACAGAAGATTGATTAGATCCCAGATAAAGGAGATTCATTAATCCCTATATTAGGCCTTATAAATGCTCCAAATTAGATAAATGTAGGTTAATATCACAAGAATTCCGATTATGAAGAATTAAGGGACTTAATTATATCATTAAGGTCAAAATAGTAAAATTACCTATAAAATAGAATGGGCACGGTTTGGCCACGCGATTTTCCAAAACGTGCACCAAACATGCACAGGTTCCTTGGAAAGATGGGAAATTGGATGGTTAGGATTCATGGTTAGTTAAACTATGTTACAACCATGCAGTACATCTCCATCCAAAAAGACACCACCAGAATAGTTGGCTCTAATCGTGTGGTGTTCCCACATTGTTTACTACAAACTGTATGCTAGGCCTTATTTTCCAAAAAAGATGGGTTCCATGCTCTGAAAAATTCCCCAAAACCCCTAAGATCATCACTAACACATGAGTAATTAATATTAGACCCAAAATAAAGGATTATACTGAAATTTAAAGGATAAACACCTGAGTGAAAAAACAGGTTCTTTCATTATTCCCACTTTAACTAGTCTTGTCCCTCAATTCACCTTCCAAGGGTGGTGAAACACCATTATAGAATAACTATGGCCACTAGGTATGTACATTGGATTCCCTATACCAAGTCTCATCCTACACATGGCCATACTACAAATCACATGTACCCGAGGGACAAGAATGGCCTCAAATAATCTTCATGCTCAGTTCAATGCTACATACTAGATACTCCTCAAAGGTAGCATCATCATCTAACTCATCATCCTCTACATCAAAGGTATGAGATTGGTTAGCATGATACCAGCAAAGTTGCGAGACATGGGATACATTGTTCATGAAATGTTACTTCTGAGGTAATAGAAACTAATAGGATACTGACCATAATCTCTTTAGGATGTAAATGTGCCTAGACAATGAGTTGATTTCTTTTCGTGCTTCCATAACAGTTTATTCCATATCCTCAGAGATTACCATTGGAAAACATGATCTCCAAAATTGAACTCTAGATTTCATCGATGGTGATCGAAATATAAATTTCATCTAGACTGAGTAGTAGTCATACCCTTCTGGATTAGCTGAACCTGCTTTGAAGTCATAAAAATAAGATAAGAACCCAGTAGGGCTACCTCACCTTCCACCCTCTAGTATATTGGTGAATGGAATGGCCTACCATATAAGTCCTAAAAAGGATCCATCATAATTGTCTCCTAAAAATTGTTATTATAGGATAACTCAACGACAGGGATTTGATTCTCCTAGGAAGCACTAAAATCAAGGACTCACAGTTGGAGCATATCCTTTGGAACATGTATTTTACATTCATATTTTCCCTCGGTCAGAGGATGGAAATATTTTCATAGAATCACCTGTATTCCAATAGCATTTTGTATTTCCTTCCAAAATCAAGATGTGAAACAAGAATCCCTATCTGAAATGATAGTACGTGGGACTCTGTGTAGTTGTATGACCTCACAAACATATGGTCTTCCCATCTCATCAATTGATAATGACTCCCTAATTGAAATTTAGTGGGACGATATCATTATTCAGTCAATAACTACCCATATAGAAACTATACCCATTCTTGACCTAGGAAAGTTGAATAAAAATTCCATAGAAACATATTCCCATTTCCATTCCAGTACTAGAAGCGGTTGTAATAGGCCTACAGATCTTGGGTTATCCGCATTCACCTACTATCATGTGGAACACCTAGTGATAAAGCCTACAATCTGATGCTTCATCCCACCCCCGCAATACTAGCATCACATATCTCAATAAATCGTGGAGATACATGGATGAACTACCAAATGAGAAACATAGTAATCCCACATTTAATCATATCTCACATATAAAAGAACCCAAATACATCTATGAATATACAGGATGTATTCTATGTCCCTAGAAAAATCCAAAGGTGGGTTATCTCTAGATATACTCTCATGGTGAACAAAGCCCTCCAGATCTAAAAAATGTGTACCCTTCACCTTATTAAGAACTGATGATGTAACTATCAACGATGAGAGGTAATACTCCTCGTGACTGTCACGAAACTCCAGAATCAGCTCATAAAAGAGGATCATTAACATTCATTCATCACTATCTTCCAATACGAACTATGTTGGAGTATTCCTACTTAGTGAATTTGAAACAACATTTCCCTTCCCATGAGTATAGTTTGGATCAAAATCCAAGAATTTTAAATATTTTACCCATCACCACTATCTATGTTTCCAGTCACGCTATGTAAAGATATATATTTAAGGCACTAGTGTTCCGTGTACACCACAAATTTTTCACCTAATAGATAATGTCTCTAGCAATATAAGGCATGGAAAATATTTTCTATCTCAAGGTTGTGCATTGGGTAATTTCACTAATGAGGCCTCAACTATTGAGATCTATACGCAATGACTTTGTCCTCCAACATCAATACTACTCCTATGTTGATTTCTGATGCATCACATAAGATGATCTAACCTATAATTGCCTCTCTTAGAATCAAAATAAATAATTATACAAGCCTCCCTTTCAGCTTCTAAATGGATCTCTCATAAACATCTCACCACAGGAACTAGACAACCTTCTTGTTAAGGCTAGTAAGAGGTGAATCATGATGTTATAAGTCTTGTATAAATTTTTTGTAATATCCATCTAGCCCCAAGAAACTATGTATATCATGCAAGTTCAGAGGATACTCCCAAGAAAATGCAGCACTAACTGTTTCTATGTTATCATATAAACCTAATTCTAAGATAATATTACCCATGATTTGAACTATGTTGATCCAAAAGTGGCACTTGTAAATCTTGGAAAAAATATGATTCTCTCTCACTATTCTCAAGATGATTTCAAGATATTTGACACAGTCTTTATGATTTTTACAATACATCGAGATGTAATTCAAAAATACCATGAAAAAAGAATGAAGATAGGGATGGAAATAAATATTCATTAGAGCCATGAAAATGAAGGGTGTGTTTCTAAGAAAGAATGACATTACAAGGTACTCATATGAACCATACCTATTATGGATGGCTGTACGAGGTATGTCTAATGGTCTGACTCATACCTGATGATAACCCAACTCAAATCAATCATATAAAATACCATATCTCCTTGGAGTTGGTTGAAAAGATAATCTATGTGGGGTAGTGGATACTGGTTATTGCACATAAGCTAGTTCAACCATTTGTAATTCATGAAAAGATGTACGTTTCCATCCACCTTCATAGTGTAAAGAACAAGAGAACCCCAAGAGGATGTACTGGGCCCTATAAAACCATTGGCCTCAAAATCCTATAATTGTCTGTTGATCTATTGAACCTCTGTAGAAGCTATCCAGTACAGAGAAATGGAAACTAGAGAAGCTCTTAGAACATGAGGGATTGTAAAATCTACCTCTCTCTAAGAATGTAATCCAAAAAATTCATTTGAAAATATATCCCTAAAATGAACCACTACTATAGGAAAACCAGATTTTGGTATACCCTAATCCTCAATGGGGATATTGGAAATCTTGGTGGTCAATCCAAATATCTTGGGATGATCAGTTCCAACTATAACAGCCTAGACATCCCACTCAACCTTATAGAGATTTCTACTACCCCTGATGAAGTAAATGATACCCTATAGTGATAGTAGTATAAAAAAGTATGATACTGAACCAACCAATCCATCCCAATAAGGACATTGAATCATGTCATATTGACAACAAATAGGTTACATAAGAAATGGTAACTTTCTACTTCAAGGGTACAGTACCTACGCTAGTGTATATCCTCCGTTTGTAACCTTAACAAAGTTTTTACTGTCATTAAACAATACTAATATTGTATATATTGTCCATGAATTTCCACGATATATATAAAGATAAAAGAGTTCAAAGAAATAGTATCAAATAATGAAGATTCTATGATAGATGCCACAAGAGCATTACCTTTTACTGTAGATGGTACCGTAGCCGGATCCTCGTGTATTAGTTGCAGTGCAAGTAATTGTCATGATCCACTACCCTGTGAAACAACTAAACTACCATGGTCAAAAATGCTCTACAAGCACTACTAGTGATTAGGGTTCTGACTATATCCACCATGACAGCTTTCTTGTCCAATCCTACTGGTTTAATTCTAACTCCCCACCTGACACGGTGTAAAAGAACCCATTCCTAAATGTGGAGCTGGATTGGATCCTTTTCCACTCAAATCTGGGGGAAAGGTCCAACAAAACCTCTGAAGATCCCCCATAGAGTTACAATACTAGCAACCCATTGGTTCTCAATTACACTAAGCCTGCAAGTTCCCCAATCATATACACTAATGAAAAACTAAAGAGTTATCATAATAGGCACAAGGTTATCACTTCCTAGACAAGAACCCTCCAGATAACGCTTCCAGCCACTGAAAAAACTAATAGCTTGACATCAAATTGTTCTTCTAACTATTACTATTCCCATCTCTCAGGTTATGCTTAGTTATAAGAGAATAATTTACTATTGAATAAATTTTAGGTAGGTCAAATTCATTCACTTAAATATGAAAGGAATACTGGATCCCATCCTCAAAACGTCTAGCACATGAATGATCATCACCATCTAGAAGCATTGAAGTGTCGAAACACTATGAAACATGATGAATATTTCATAACTGACATAGATCCCTATTTGAGATTTATAATTTCTCTGGCTATTTTAGCTCTCATTGTCTATGTAATTAATAAATCATAGAAAGTAGTATAGAAATATACCAACAACATAACCTGATGATGACCATCTGTGGTAATCACATCCCACCAGCGCTTGTCCGAATCATGCAACATGTATGTATAATGCTTGAACCACCACTCTGGAGGTGTCTATATATTCACAAATATATATAGGGTGACCTCCATCCAGAAATCAATATCATGAAGATCACCATCCACTGAGAAGGGAGGAGGCTTCTACATCTAAAACACACAAGTCATATCAGACATAGTAGGTGCAAGCGATGGAGCACCATGTATGGACTGCTTCTGGCGTCGAAAACTATCACGAACATGGGAATGAATTCCTAAACGAGTTACAGTAGGTGACGAATCAAGTGGCACTCCTCCAGTAAAATTTCAGCTCAGAGCATACCTTACCTAAAGCATGATCATATCCACCTTCCTGGCATATGATAGGAGGATGTCATGGTGGAATTAGTCTACAAATTCAAAGCACACACCCCAGAATGATCATTAAATAGATATATAGAAACACCAACAAAATTAGAACAAGGAAAATATCACTACCCAAGCTATAATATCCCAACTACCCGCTTAGATAGCTAGGTATCTATGAGTTCTCAACTATATGTTTCATTTCATTTTAAATTTAATTACAAGGTTCACTCATTTACCATTCATAAACAGAAAAAACCATATAAGGATGTGAAACCAATTCATTTAAGATATCATGTTTCATTTTATAATGGATAGCCAATCCTATTTAATCAATGCCCATAAACCATATCATTGGAAACGTAACCCAATAATTTCTAGTATAATGGTTTCACTTGGTAAATTACTCATCCCAACCCATGATGTCCCATACACCTCATGAATTTAGATAGGAAATAACTTAATCGCAACCAAAACTAATAATTGTTAAATCTAACTATCTCATCATCACTCAATAATCACAGGCATATCAAGATTTTAAAAATAGTGAAATGAACCTATATGTCATGGAAATATGCCTGAGTTGTGAATCATGGTGCCTATAATGATGTATGAAACAATGCCTCTTTCCCTCATGTCATCGGGTTAAGGTTGAATGAAATCCTAATATAGAGTAATAACCAACAACACCACACCACATGTGCATAACCGAACGGTGAAATAATATCAACTGTAATAGGAAAAATTATAACAATAATTCAAATTTAAGAAACTTGGCCTTCACCCCAAAAATTGGTTCATGATGACCAAGAACAGATTATAAAAAAGTTCGAGGTTTTCCTAATCTCGAATATATTATCTCCAAATAGTAACATTAAAGGAACCAACTCTCATACCACATTTTGACATCCAAAAGCTAGATTCCCCTTAATAGGTGCCCCAAGACTGGTGTTTCATATGGCCTCAAGCACATCTCCCCAAACACCAGAGGCTTCTGACTAGCAGTGAGGGCCTAGGGTGTGTCCATGGGGAGACTATTCCCTCATTAATAGTGTTTAGAAAATCATAGAATTATAAACATTGTTTTCTAGTTTAAGAAATATAGGTAAATAGAAGACACAACAAAAATTAGGAATTAGTAACAATAACTGAAATGATTGGAATATCATAAAAGCACAAAACAACTAATGATGATATGTCATGTAACTATAATACTGGAAAACATGGATACAAGACCATAGTTATAAAATTTTCTATAAATTATTACATAAAAACAAAGACTATCCCAAGAATCCTAGGATTTCGCTCTGTCATATGCTATCTAGATCTATCCAAAATCGCATGAAATAAAATGTTCGAAATTTTATGACTCCATTTTTCAACATATACATATATTTACTATTCCCTTGGGGCCAAAAGGCGCCTAAAGAGGGTGTGAAATAAATCACAGTGGGCCACCACCAATAGGGTCAACAGCATCCGGCCCATGTAATGGAATATAACAGTCTGAAGCATTCATATTGAATGTAAAGTAGTACAATGTTACTAAATACCCGTGTATATACATTATCCATTTTTTAGTGTCTGAACATGTAACCAATTCATTTATTACGTAATTACTAATTTTGTTGACAGTCCATTTAAGGCATTTCCAGCACTGACATCACCTTATGATAGTATAAAAAGTGAGAGTTATAAAATGTAATAAGGACACCATGATTGATGACATTTAATATTTAATTTCCAAGGTAATGACCAAGTAAATTTATTCCACAAGATCCACTAAATCAATAGTATCGGATTCTAGATAAGGGGTAAGAGTTCCATCCAAGAAGAATATTCCGTGGAACTTTTCAATAAGGTGTCTCCCGAATCCAAGGTGATCATCCAAGGTAAAACATGGCTAAGCAGTGACAGAGCCCTAGGGGGCTGTAACTATAGAACCTACATAAAAAATATGGATCCAAGGAGTGTTTCTACGGAATCCAATTATTCTATGTGGGGGATGACATGGTTTTATACTAGGCATTCATGAATAGCCAATGATCGGGATTTAGGATGGTCTCAACCTAAGAAAAATGTATTCTTGAATCGTAATGGAGTTCTTGAGTGCTCAAGGAATTACCAGATAAGAATAAGGAATGATCGAGTCAAGGAACTCCTAATTGATAATGAAGTTAGATAATATTTAATTTGGTTCAATATTTTCCGTTCATTAATGTGACAAGGCCAAGTATCATGCAACCCTTTAATCAATTCATAATTTATCAATAAGTCCATTTGGTTCATGTTGTTCCTTTCATTAATGTGACAAGTCCATGTATAATTAAACCTTTAATAAATCCATTTAATTCGTATTAAATATTTATGGTTAACTCCACTACCTTCCATTAATATGGTAAGAGGTTCTATATACATGCAACCTATTATTCATTCATATTTAACCCGATAAATCCATATACTTTGTATACATTCCAATTTACATTTCACAATTAATTAACATATTAGAATCAATTACCTTAGGCGGGTCATGTGTAAGTGATATGTTACATTCCATTCAGCATAACATGATACAACAAGAAATTATTATAAGGATTCTACCATTAGTTTGGTCAACCTCGTGCACATCCAAACGATGGCTCAAAAATGTCTAAACACTAAAAACTAAACTATGGAATATCACCATACATCAAATTTTGGGAATTATGTGCATAACCACCAACAAGTAATCACATATTTGACATATCATAACCATATGGTTCCAATTATTATAATAATTAAATATAAATTCTATTAATGAAACCAAAGGAAATTAGTGGGCCCCACGTGACAAATTCCAAAAATCAATCAACTTGAGGGATGAGTTATAGACCACCCACATTAGGGTCATACAACTCTCCTCCTCCGATATCAAACAATGATTCGACTTTGAATAGAGTAGATCTAATAAACAGGGAAAATTCTCACACCTCCAAAACTTGGTTGAGATAAAGAGAGTAGAGGACTAGATATAAATGATTTGAGAACATATCAATGTGCATACAACATGATAAGTAGATGCTCGGTCAGATACCGAATGAAGGATATCTCATGATACATAAAATCATTCTTCAATATTCACCAAAATGAGAAAAATATAGGTTAATCTTAGAGGAATTTGGATAAGGAGGAAGTAGGGGAATTACTTATATCATCAAGGGAAAATAGTAAAATTACCCATAAAATAGCCTTTGCATGGTTTAACTTCATGGTTATCCAAACCGTGTGCCAAACATGAATAGAAACCTAGGAAAAAGGGGCACTCACATGGTTAGGCCGCATTTTTTTGAACTATTATAGAACCATGTGGTATTCCTCTATCCAAAAATACATCAGCAACATGGGTTTCACTAACTATGAGGCATTCTTGCATGGTTTACTAAACAACATGCTCACAACCTTGTTTTCCAAAACAAAGATGGGTTTCAAGCTTTTACTAAGACCTAAAAACCCTTTAGACCATAACTAACTCATTAAGCACCCATATTAGGTCCAAAATAATGAATTAGAATGAAATTTAAAGGATTAATACCTTGGGGAAAACTGGTTTCTAAAAAACACTCCTCCAATAATATCAAAAAAAACCAAAATAATCATCTTAGATGAATATACAGACTAACACTATTGTATGAGTATAAAGAGAATATAAAGAGGTCGATCGGTCCCTCAATTATGTACAACCAACACACTATAGCAGTAGTAATAAAATGAGTAGGAAAATCAAAACCCTATTAAAGTGGGATTAAATAACAATGAGAATAATATCCTTAAAAATTGGAAGAAAAAATATAGTAATTCAAATATGTAAGGTGAAGGGAATTCATCACCATAGAATCATGATTGTAAAACCCTAAATCACTGAATGGAAAAAAAATTGAGAGGGATTCCCATTGGGAGAAAAAAAATATAAAAATATAAAAAATTAATGTTCAATCACTAATGAGATGAATAGATGAAAACGAAAAAAAGAGTTGATGTATATCATCATTAGTAGAGATAATCACTACAAGAAAATCACACTAGAGTAATATTCAGGGCGAGATATCTCAAGCGAGTACAGATAAATTTACCAAATCCTCCCCAATTTTTAATATTTTCTAAAATATCCTATATTAATTTACCTTGTAACCTTATAAAAAATCTTACTTCAACCCACCAAAATACTTTAAGGCATTAACAATATTATAAAAGGAGTATATTCAAAAATAAGGTAACCTTTCTCGCATTTTTCCTATCATTTTTTTATAATATTATTTTATTATAGTTACCATTTCTAAAAAAATTCACAAAACATTAATCAATAACTAAAAAAAAATTAAATAAATATTAACATAATAATATATAGTTTTTATAATATATTTATATAAATTAAATTATCTCCCTCCTCATTTTTTACAAGTCATGGTAATGGTTGGTTTACCTTCCTAAGAGGTAGATGTCAATTTTTAATCATCTTATTAATATATGGTTACTGTATATTTTATATCTGTATATAATTATTAGAATAAGAATATCTAATCTTTACAAGATATTTATAATGCAGCTTTACTATACCTCTCTTCATCTTTAAAAATTCCCATTAATGGTTGGTTTTATACCAATGATAAAATTTTCAATTCATTATTTTTCTATTCCTTCATGGCTGGTTAGGGAAATATATATATAATTTAAAAATTTGAAAAAAATATTCTAGAGATAATTTATATAAAACATAAATAAAAATTAATCAAACCCATAAAATTAAAATGAAAAAAGGATACTCCAAAAAAACATATCATCGAACAATTTTATCTTCATCAAAATGATAATAAATAAATTAAAAATATCATAATTGATCAAAATAACATAAATTATTATAATTTAATTAATTATAATTTTTCTAATAATCATTATTTGGTTATAAAATATTTGAATATGTGATCAAACAAATCTATTTCTACGGTAAGGGGACTCTCCACTATTCCATTTTCTTTTACATTTACTCCCACTTTCTTCCTATTGTCATCATCATTAATTTAAAATGCTTTTTAAATGAATTAATTTTTAGTTCCCCTTTTATTTTTAGTAGATATTAGTATTTCTAATTAATTGGAATTAATTATTATTTTTAATTAAATAATTAACCATAAATATCATATTCAATAATTCTGTCATTGATTCTTCTTAATTAATCATATTTTGATGACCTTTACCCATTTTTATATTCTACCCTTAAAAATATAATTGTTTTCACTTATACTTTTGGAAACCCCTAAATTTACTAAAGGGTGTATAATTATTTATATCAATATAATACCAATTTATTTTTCATGTGTTTTCTATATATTTAGTCTTGATGTAAATTTCAATTTAAATTCAATAATGGATACGGATAATATTATAATTTGATTGAATTGTTTTGTATTATATATTTTATTAATACATTAGGTATAATATTATATTTCATGGGATAATTCATAATATTCAAGATTCAATTTTATTGGTCTATAATGTTATGAATTGACATGATGTAGTTGAATTTTTACATAATATTATGACGTCTTGGAAGTATGCCTAAATATATATTTTTGATGTTTTATTATAATAAATTTCAACATGACATGACTTTTTCAAATGTTTTTTATTATAATGATATCATTATTATGAAATCATGATGATGATTATGATAAAATATAGACATGTTTTAATTCATGTCTAATATTCCTACCTAATAATCCCCCCTAAACCAGGATTATAGCTCACCCTATCTTGGATGTACTTCCACTGGTGATTACATTTACTACGGAAATTATAAATTTAACACCCTAATAGATTATAGTATATCTATTTTAAAATTTAACTTCTTTGACATATTACATTATATAGAACACTAAGAATAAATAAATAATTAAATATAATTTTTTAATTGTGATATTTATCACCTAGTCGTTTCAAGGGAGGGAATGGATAAGATTATGTAAATTATGAAAATTTAGTTTACACGTGATTTTATAAATATTTTACTCTTTACCAATTAATTATAAATGAAAATGAAAACCAATTGAACATATAGGATTAATATTTTTTTAAAAAATATTTTATGACCAAAATGTAATTTTATCTTAATAAATTAAATTAACTACTTTTTTTGAATGATTTTAAGGAAATTTATATGATATATATTAAATCAGTTTTTTAAAATTTAACAAATAATTTTGATTGTATTATGTTTAGAATAAATATAATTTTTTGCATAAAAAGATATATTTTCTAAAAGGTCATTTTACTACCTTTTAAGGGTATAGTTGTTTTAAATAAAAAAAATTTAAATCTTTTATAAATTCTATTTGACAGCATGAACTGAAATTTTAAAAGAGGAATTTCAAAATTATGTTTTGATAATTTTTTTGAAAATATTAATTTTCTAATGAATAGTAAAAAAATATCAATTTAAAAAAAATGTCAATTAATTTATATTTAAAGAATAATTATGATTTTAATTTTCTATAAATATCACATCAATACTATTATTCTATAAATTATTTAATTTATTTTATTTTAATAATAATTATACCTTATTTTTTTATAAGTTCATTTTTTGGACTTCAAAATACATTTTTCAATAATCATATTTTTCATTGCGTATTATGGGATTATTTTTATATTAAATTCTATGATGTCTATGATTTGAATATTGAAAAATGGAGATAATATTTTTAATGAAAATTTAAAAATTTTATTAAATATGTCTCTTTTATATTGGACCAATAAAAATAGTAACCTTGGTAATTTTTGTTACCATGGAAAAAGGTAAATTGGGTATTTTATGTTAAAAATAAAATGATAGGAAATAAAAATTTCCATAAAACATTACCATATATTATTTTATGATTTATATTTTATCCTTAACAACTAAGGTTCCAATTTTTGTTCTTTAATGGATAATTTTCAAAGAAAATGACTTTGATATTATTTAAATTAAAGAAAATCACAAAATGTCACATTCATATTTTAACAACTACATTATTTTTAATATGGTGTTAGTTAAAAGATATATTCAACTATATATAATATTTTTAAATATGAAATAATTATCGACATCATGGTGTTTTATATTTTATTTTTAATGAATAAATAATTAGCTTAAATATTTATACAATGATGATGCAGTTATTATTTTATGAAAAATTAAAATAATTGATGATTTTAATTAAAAAATTTATTTACCTTATTCAATAGATTATTTTCATAAAATGGACCCTGTTTTGAAAATTTAAAAATCTAAAAATGGATAGGGTGTTTTTTTGGATTTTTTTGGAATAATTGAATTTTTGGTGTTTGGTGAAATACAGTAATTGTTTGTGTTTAACAAAGACATAAATTATTGATTCATCGATGGTTTGTGGCTGATTTATGTTCGATTATCTCAAACTCACATTCTTTAGTTACTATAATTAGTCACATTAAATTTAAATATTGATATTCTTGATCCAATATAATAAACAAAGGAATAAAATATTCAAAAGAACACCCTCTCTCTCGTTATAAATACCACCCCTCAACAACCCTTCTCCTTGCACCATATATGCATTGAATATTGTCTAAATTATTTCTAATTACCTTAAAAATCTTCTTTCTCACCTCTAATACCTAATATTTTCACTAAATGACCAAACTCGAGTTCTTTAAGGAGGTTCTCAAGGATACGACACTTAAGAGGTAAAATCCTCCTTCTTTCACTTTTAATTTCTCTTATTTTCTTATCCTTTCCCATCCTCCCACATACAAAGTGGCATGTTAACTACAATATCATATATATATATACACTATATTTTTATTGTGCCAATGGAATAAAAATTATCAAATCTCTTGTATTATCTTTTTATTTTTAAAAAAATGAAAACATCATCAGTGATGTCTCAATTCAACACCTTCATAGACAATGAATTTTCATTTTATATTACAACCTTCAAGAATGGTCATAAAACGATTATTATGGATGAATGATTTTATAGTATGTTAATTATAACTTATTTCATGTTCTTGAACCAGTTTATAAATATAATATCAAATAAAATGAAATAAGTTCATGTTGGTTGTAAAAACATCCAATATAAATTAATACATTTTCATCAGTGTTTTATCAAATGAACAATACTCATACCATATAACCAAACAAACCATGTATATTTGATTAGCTATACATGAATTGTTTAATTTATGTTAAGTATTTCATCTATTTTTTGGGATTATACATTTTTTCATAGTGATATTATCTATTATAGTGTATGTCATAATTTAGAAATGATAACTAATATAAGTAATGAGAACCACACCAATTCACATGATCTATAGAGTAAGAAGGATCAACTAGTATATGGTTATATGCCTATATTTTTAAGTGAACAAGTCCCCAAAACATTATAAACATATGAGTATATAGTATCACATGATAATGAAATTAATAAAGTATTCTATATGTATTATGGATTTAGAGGTAATCATGGTATCAAGATTAGTTCTTAGAAAAAGATAGATAATGGTTTTATGATAAAGAATTGTTTCCCCATGTGATAGTTATGGAATGAAACACCATGGAACTTGATTAAAAGTAATCATAGTTTTCTACATTTTTGGAGATAAAGTATACCTTTATTTTTATTTAATGGGTGATAAAATGATTTCAGATGTTCAATTTTGTTAACTAAATTATATGGGACAAAATGAAAATCAATGTCACAACCTCCAAAGGAATATTTCTCAAAAGAGGATAATAGATCATGGTTAAGCTTATTATACTACCATAATTGATGTTGAATTATTAATAAAACTATGTTTGGATTCAAGAATTATGATATATTAGTATTTTATCAACAACACTCGGGTTAGAAGAATCATGAGATATATTAGGATTTTATTGAATTATTTCTTCTTTAATAAATAACAACCAGGTGATGAATAACTCTAATAAACAAGATATGTAATTATATTCTAATTTTATCTTATTGAAAACACATTACGAATGAAATATAACCCTAAATTTATTCATTATGTTGAGACAATGATAAATATATGTTAATGGGATATTATTGGTTACCATAAAGGGTGTCATTGGTCTAATGGTTTATGTTATACTGTAATTGTTAGATGTTCGGATTTATGAAATATATTCAACAACCTAAGATATTAATCATGGAAGCATGCATGTTTTAATAATTTTTTAGAGTATATTAAGGCATTCATATATTTTTTTATATGACAATAAGAGATAAATTATTTTCTAAAATCATATGTTATGATGATTTTGGAAATTTAGTGATCATCCATCAAACAAATTTGCCTTTGAATTTTAGCAGACATATTTTGGATGAGTCTTAAAGTTAATTACTTACGAAACGGATTAAGGATATTATTGATTAATATTATACTATGATTTATCATATTGGATAATGAATGGAAACAAAATGGTTTTTAGTAAATATTTAATGGATAAAGATATAACTTTGGATATTATGATTCAAAAAAGATCCTTTTGTATAAAAATATGTATTGAATTTCAATCTTAGGATTTATGAAATAATGTATAAAAAGTAAAAAGCACAGCCAAAGGATGAAATTATGGCATAGAAATTAATCAATTAAGTTTATTTTATCATGTTCTTATCTGTATAGTAAAAGAAACCATAATATCTAGGAAAATAATTTTTAAACAAACACATTATCAATTTAATTTTATTGTTGTGATATCAATTGATTTTAAAAGAACACAAATTTATGGTTTTTTAACATTATAATGACCACATCCTCTATCACTCTACATTATAACATTGTATTTATATTTCACTTAAATGTCTAGGATTTCACTTCCATATATTTTTATCATTTTTGAAAGCCTAATTTTCTGGTGACCTTCTCATTTCCGATTCCCTTTTATTATGAGGGTATTTTATTAACCCTTTTTATGATGTTGGTTTCCCACAAAAAAAATTAAACTATCAAGCATTGTATTTTGAACAAAAAATATCAATTATGATTACACTATTTCTTGAAAAAGGGGAGAATGTTGCAACCCAATATTTTATGGTATGTATATTTTTAAATTTATATTCTTTAGTATCTTAAGTTACACAAATCACTACACTTAAGAAATTGATCAAATATTATTATATAATTATGATTGTTATCTCATAGTCATTAGAATCTAGCAAATGAATGAAATTAAGTAAATTATGAACATATAGTGTAAATATGTATATAAATTTAATTCATTTGTTACCAATTTAATGGAAAGTAAAATAAAAACCAATCAAACATAGAAGATATCTTTAAAAAAACTATTTTTATGACCACAATTGTATTTTATCTTAATAAATTAAATTATTAACTATTAGTGAAAGATATTAATAAAATTAATATGTTTTATATTAAATAAAATGTTTTTAAATTCCAAAAATAACATTGATAGGATCAATATAAGATTAAATCCAATTTTATGCATAAAAAAATATATTCTAAAAAAGGTATAGTTTTCAACATTTAATGGTGAATTTCTTTTGAACGTAAAATTTTACACTTTTAAAAATTATTTTTTAAGAAATAAAATTCATTTTTAAAATAATAATTTCAAACGAATCTTATGATTAATTATTTGTATTTTTCTAAATATATTTATTTTTCCATGAGTAGTGACATAAATCAATTTTCATAAAACTATCAATTTTTTTATTAAATGTATGGTAATGATTTTAATTTCATAAAAATTAAAATTTAATACTACTTATCTATATAGAATCAAATATATTTTATTTTAATTATCATTATACCCTTTTTTTGTATAAGTTCAATTTTGGGCTTAAAATAACATTTATACCTAAAATAGTATTTTATTATTTTTTATGGGCTTAAATTTAAATTAAATTCCCCAAATTCAGTGTTTTTACTATTAAAAATTTTATTTCATATTTAGGTTCAAAATTTATAATTTTATTAAATAAGTTTCTTTGAGTTTTTACCATTATGAATAATAAAATTGTTAATTTTTTATACCAATGTAAAGAATAAATTGTATAATTTAGGTTAAAAATAAATTTATAGGAACTAAAAATTTCCATAAAAAATTATGAAATATTATTTTATGATTTATATTTTACCATGAAAACTAAGGTTCCAATAAGAGTTATTTTATGTATATTTTTTAATGAAAATGTCTGTGATATTATTTAAATTAAAGAAAATCACTCAGTGCCACATTCATATTTTAATAACTATATTATTTTTAATATTGTGTTATTTTAAAGATATCTTCAAATATAGATATTATTATGAAAGATAAAATAATTATACATCGTGGTGTTTAATTTTTTAATTTTTATGAAGAAATAATTACCTTAAATAATTAGACAATGATGATGCAACAATTATTTTATGAAATAGTCAAGTAAATGAAGATTTTAATTAAAAACTGAATTTGTCATACATAGGAAAAAAATAATAAAATGGATTTTATTTTCTAAATTTACATATTAAGAACTAGTTTGGGTGACTTTTTTTTATTTTTATTGAAATAGATAAATTATTTGTGAATTGTGAAATATGATAATTTACATTAATTAACGAAATTTTTTTTTAGTCCATGATGGTGAATGAATTGGATAAGCACAGTTTTATATAACTAATATGCTGTCTTAACTGCCATTAGTCATAAGAATCATCACTATTGATAGTCTTGAGCCAGAATAAAAAAATGAATAAAATAATCAAAAAGCATCTCTCATCCTCTATAAAAACCACCCACAACCCCCTTCTCATCACAGATTATAATAATTTATGATTCAATAAATTCTAAAAAATTTAATTCCCAATCCTCTTCCCTATTTACAAGATCTACTGATCTCACTAAAAAACCAAACATAAGTTCTTTAATGAGGTTTTCAAGGAGACCACATTCAGGAGGAAAAATCCTCCTTCTTTCTCTTGTAATTTTTCTATTTCTCATATCCTCTCACAGCCTCCCTATTGATATTGGCATGGTAAATAATTTATCCTATATATACTAAACATTTATTATGGTAATAGAATATCTATCATCAAATATTTTATCTTCTCTTCTAATTTTAAAAAAATGAAAACATTGCCTATGATGTGTCGATTCACTGGCTTCAACGGTGATGAGCTTTCATTTTCCATTACCACATTCAAGGATCATAATAAAACAAATATTATGGATAAATACAATTATAATATGTAAATTATAACTTTTTCCATGTTATGTAACAATCTAATACACATAACATTATAAAAACCCTGGTCTTAATTACACACATAAACATGATTTGTTACAAAACCGTACACTTATGAAAACTCTATGGAACTAGAGGTATAGTTTCTTGAGAAATTAGGATCATTACATGAAAAATTATAACATAAACCAAAATTTTTTATTGAAAACTTATATTACTTGACCACAACATTCCTTTGTACTTAGCATTTCATGGGATAACCGGAGGACATGCATAAATAAAGGGTGAGCTATAAAGCCCAGTAAGGGAGTAAGCAAGGAAAAAAATGAAGAATACAATAAATTTTAACAAATAGGAATATCAGTACAACATAAGAGAAATATGAACATAAAGTCATGATATAGCATGATTGTCATAACATGCCAATGTGGCATCAATATTTAACATGATATTATCATGAGATAAGGCTCATTGCACAAGGAGGATTAATAAACCCTCATTTCACTTGAATTATCATTATTAAACCCTCATTTCTCTTGACTTATCTTGATACTAATCTATACCCAATGCATTGGAGCACTATCAGGGTGCACCTTTCTTAATCATTTCATTTTATGCATAAGTATTCCACATGGATCATATAACCTGGATTCATTAAAAATCATCATTTATTACATGATATTGGAATGTGGAATTAATATATGAAACTCTATAATCAATAAGTAAAATTTTCATAATATTTAATACCCTTGATAGGGAAATGGGCATGGTATTTACTACACAATGACTTTGGCTTGGAAAATTGCGGTGCAATTTCGGCAGCAAAACGACATGACATAGGAATTCATAAAAATGGTTGATGAGAGAGAAATGGTTGTATCATCATTTTTACATGAAATTTAAATAATGTTGTTGATATAAGTACATGTCTCAAAATATGTATTGGATTTTAGATTCATAATACAAAATAATTGCTTGAATGTAAATGAGAAGAGAGAAATTTCTTACGGAATTTCGGCATGGTAATAGGTATACATGGGAGGAATTAATGAGATAAAAAAGGTCACTCATTATTCAAACATAAGGAGGGAATTATGGGGAAGGTGGGAAATCATACCCTAACATTTTAAATTCAAAACGAAATGGTATAACAACATTATTAAATTTAGACAAAAGGACGAAATCCCATACATGGAAGTGTGATAACAAAGGCTTCCGAGAGGCTTGAGAGATACTTATTGGGAGCTTTGGGAGCCTTGAGAGAATTATATAGAAATGAGGTAATGGGTTATTTGATCTCCAAAGGTTAACAGTGATGATAAGTGGTATCTTGGGTGGGTTTATATAGGGAAAGAGAGGGAATTCTTTATTATATAGGTTTTGGACACTACACATTAAACTAATAAAAACCAAAACCATCCCATGGTTTTTTCCCATGTTTTTTTTCCAAATTAGATTGGAAACAGTATATTATATGTCCAATGCTGTAACTTATTAAAATATTAGGCTTTATTATGTGAAGGTGAATCAAACTCTCAAGGAAATCAATTTAAAAAGTTAAAATGTTTAATAAGTCTTGGAGGGTCCACTAAGGCACCATAAAATTAATCAAACAAATCTAAAATCACATTATTTTTAAAATAAAACAAATATGTAGCCGAAAATATCATTTATAGTATTTTATTACATCACTATTTGGAATTTTTGATGTCATAAAACGACTTATATAATTAAACCAGATTTAATTTTTACCAAAAAAATCGACCGTCTTAAAAAATTATGACAAATTCACTATTGGATAATTTCAACATCCTAATTCAAATGTAATATTAATTTTATCTATATAATTTTCTATATATGTGAATTTTTACTTTTAAAATAAAAACTGAGATTTATCAAAAATTCATGGGTTTTGACAAAAACAGTTTTCAAACCTTAAGAAAAATTACAATTGTATTCATCAAAATTATACGATCAATTATATTTAATAAAAAGTAATTTAGAAATAATTATATTTTATTAAAATATTATTTTATTAAAAAAATACATTAATTCATCAAAAGATATTTCTTAATTGAATATTTACTAATAATACTATATTTGTTTTAAAACCCATTTACAAAGTGACAATAATAAAATGAATTTATATTACCAATACAAAAATAATTCACATAATCATAGTTTTAGGTTATTGTTAAATAACCCATTAAAACACTCACATAAGACCTAAGGGAGAGGTGTGCGATGGTGACAGACTCTTGGAGAGGCTCAGAAAACATCGCTCGGGTGGTAAACTCTATTAAATTTTACTTCCCCCGTAGATAGTTCCATTCAAGATTAATGTGTTAAAGCTCAGATTGGGATTGGTCTAGAGCATAGCCTATTCATGCTACCTCTTTTTTGAGTTCTGAAAAATGGGATTCATATGGATCAATTCTACTAGATGAGGACATTTCTTTCTTTCTCTGAGTAAATTGGATTTTTTAAAACCCTATATTCATACTAATCATGTGATCATTTTTCAATGACTATATTATCAAGAGTCACAATTATTAATGGTATTTTGAAATCCCAAACATAAAACCATGGAAGTGAATATAACCATTTTACTTAATAATACATTTAATTAGATCAAAAATAATTTTCATTAATAAAAGTTTGGGTCCCTACAATCTTCTCCCCTTAAAAAAATTTATCTCTCGAAATTTACTTTTCCCACACTAAAATAGATGGGGGTAACTCTGCTTTGTCACTTCCTCTGATTCCCACATGTCTTCTTCAAACTTTTGGTTTCTCCACAACACCCTGACAAGGGTTATTGTCTTATTTCGTATAACTTCTTCCCTACGATCTATGATTTTTACTGGCTTCTCTTCAAAGGATAAGTCAATATCTAATGGTAACACCTCTGGATTGAGTTCATATGACATGTCATTTATGTACTTCCTCAAGAGGTATGCATGTAATAAATCATGTACTTGAGACATGTTTGGTGGGACTGGTAGTCGATAGGTCACTGCTCTAATGCGATCAAGGATCTAAAAAGGGTCGATGTACCTTGGAAAATGATTTACCTTCTTCCAAAATCTCATAACTCTCTTCTATAATGATATGTAGAGGAATACCATGTCTCTGACATCATACTCTAGGTCACACTGATGATTATCTGAATAGCTCTTTTGTCGAATCAGATTAGGATTAATGCACTGCTTGATGGTTTTAACCATTCCACCATTTCTTCCACCATTTCTAAACCTAAGAGTATTTTCTCCCTAACTTCTTCCCAACATGACAGTATTCTGCACCTTTCCCATACAAGGCTTCATAAGGATCCATTTAGATTATTGAGTGGGAACAATTATTTTAAGATAACTCAACAAGAGAAAGATGTTGATCCCATTATTCTTTGAAATCCATTGAGCATGCTCTCAACATATCCTCAAGTGTTTGGATATTCCAATCAGATTCACCATTAGTTTGAGGATGATAAGCCATACTAAAGTTCTTCTCAGTATTCAGAGCATGTTGAAGACTCTTCCAAAATATAGAGGTGAATCCTGGATATCGATCGGAGATAGTCTATAGTGGTACTCCATGAAGCCTTACTAAATCTATGATGTATATCTATGCTAGTTGATCCAGTGAGAAATCCTCCAAAATTGCAAGGAAGTGTTCAATCCTTGTAAAGATGATTAAAAACAACCCTGATAGCATTTTTTCTTTCGGATGTCTTCAGAAGACCGGTGAAAATGTTTATGGTGATATTTTCTCATTTCCAGGTTGGTAGGGGTAATGGGTGCATCATCCCCTTAGACTTCTGCCTCTCTACCTTCACTTGCTGACATACTAGGCAGTTTGATGTATACTCAGTGATCTCCTTCGTCATGTTATCCCACCAATAATTCTCTCGGAGATCTTGATACATATTTTTCCTTCCTGGGTGAATGGATAAATTCAAACTATGTGAATTTTTCCAAAGATCATTCTTTAACTCTAGATTTAATGGAACACATAGTCTTTCAAAAATCTCACAATTCCTTATTCATTAACATTGAACTATAAGGATTTCCCTTTTCTGATATTTCTACTTTCTTCTCAATTCCCACATTTTCTTTTTGAACGTCCTTTAACCTTTCCAAAATAGACGGTTGAGAAATCATTTGTGAAATGATTAATGATGTTCCATTATTTATGATTCCCACGACCATATTTATCAAATATATGAATATTGGATCCATTTCAATTTTCATCAATTATATAATCATTGTGTCATTTATAATTAGACCATATGAAACCATTTTCTCTTTATCATGGAGGTAATGGATTGAGTAGTCAAAGCCTTTGCTCAGCTCTATTCATCTTTGTTGGTTATTGTTCAAAACTTTCAGTATTAATATATACCTGATGCTATTGTGGTGCATATATATTTCACAATTCTCCTCAAAGAGGTAATTTTACCAAATTTTCAAAGAATATATTACTGTAGAAAAGTCTAGATCATTTGTTGGATTTTTTTTCTCATGAAATTTCAATTTCCTTGAACCATAGGTAATGAATTTTTCATTTTTCATCAACACACAACCAATGACCTTTGAAACATCACTAAATACCACTAAAATTTCTCCACTTGTGGGTAGTGTGAGAATGTGCACAGTGATAAGAATACTTTTCCACTCTATAAATATATCTTCACATTTATCACTCCAGAAAAACATTACATCATTCTGCGTTAGCTTGGTAAGAGGTTTGGAAAATCGTGAAAAGTTTCTCACAAATCGAAGATAATATCCAGCTCACCCCAGGAAGCTATGTATATTCATTAATGATGTTGGCCTTGGCCATTCCTTAATTTTATCTGTCTTAGAGGGATCCACAGATATCCCATTGCTTTTGATGATATGACCCCATAATGAGACCACCTGTAACTAGAAATCACACTTGTTTTACATTCAATAGAGCCACTCCTTTCACATGGTCTCTATTACAGTGCTTAGATGCTCCTCAGGATCCTCCTTGGTTTTAGAGTATATTATAATATCATCTATAAATACTACCAAAACTTTGTTGAGGTAATCTCTAAAAAATCTATTCATGCAGTCCCTAATGAATGTTAGAGCATTAGTGCATCTGAAAGGCATTACTATGAAATCATAGTGCACGTACCTAGTACAAAAAGTATTATTGGGGATATCCTCCTTCTTTACCCTTACATGGTAATATCCCAACCGCAAATACACCTTGGAGAAGTATTGTGCTCCACATAGCTGATCGAACAAGTCATCCATTCATGGAAGGGGATACTTGTCAATTATCGTGATTTTGTTGATCTCGTGATAATCAATGCAAAGGTGCATTGACCCATCCTTCATCTTGACGAAGAAGACTGGTGCACCCCGTGGTGAAGCACATGGGCATATGAACCCTTTATCCATATTCCCCGGTATTTATTTCTTCATCTCCTCAAGATCCACAACAACCATTCTATAAAGAGTAGTGGATTGTAACGACCCAAACATTTATTAATAGAAACACATCTTGATCTAATTAAATGTATTATTTTTTAATATGGTTATATAACATATGGAATTATTTGGTTTTATGTTTTTTGGATTTTAAAATACTATTAATAATTGTGAACATTGCTAATATAGTTGATGAAAATGATCAGATGATTAGTATAAATATAGGGCTTCAACAAATCCAATTTACTCATAAAAATGAAGTGATGGCCTCATTCAGTAGACTTTCCCCGTATGACACCCATTTTTTGGAGCTCAGAAAGAGTGTGGCATCATTGGGGTTTTCTCTTGACCAAGCCCAATCTGAGCTTTGACATGTTACGATCGAACGAAACCTCCTATTGGAGAAGTGGAAATTGATAGATATTACCACCCAGGCGATGTTATCCGAGCCACCCCAAGAGTCTATCACCATCGCACACCTTACCCTTCGAACCTATGCAAGTGTTGTAAGGGGTTATGCCACAAGACCTTATCATTATGATAATGTGATTTATTTTTTTATATAATTAATAATATACATTCATTTTATTATTGTGATGTTGTAAATAGTATTTAAAGCACAAGTAAGATTTTTAATTAATATTGAATTATGAAATATATTTTTCTGAATTAATAGATTTTTGAATTAAATAATATTTTTATAAAATGTTATTACTAAATTAATTATTAAAAATTATAAATGATGGTATTATATTTAGGAATACAATTGGAATTTTTATTATGGTATGAAAGATGCTTTTGTCGAAACCCATGAATTTTAGATAAATGTTGGTTTTTATTTTTATAAGTAAAATTAACATATTTAGAAAATTAATTAGATAAAATGAATATTATTGTTGGAATCAGGACGTCAAAATTATCCAATGGTGTATTTTTCATAATTTTCTGAGAGTAAAATTTTTGGGTAAAAAATTAAATACCGTTTAATTGTATAATGTATTTTATGACATCATAATGACCCAATGGTGATATAATAAAATACTATAATCATTATGTTTTGACAATATATATTTTATTATTAAAATAATGTGATTTTAGGTTTGTTTTATTTATTTTACAAAGCCTTATTAAACCTTGCAAGACTTATAAAACATCTTAGCTTTTAAAATTTATTTCCTTACGAGTGTGACTCACCTCAACAGAAGAAACCCAATTATTTTAAGAAGTTATTCCATTGGACATATAAAATATTTTTTTCCACTCCAAATTGGTAAAATCAATGGGCTGGTTTTTGGTTTTTATTAGTTTAACGATTGATGTTCTAAAGATAAATAATAAGGAATTCCCTCTCCTTTCCTCTATAAACCCACCCAAGCTCCCACTTCCTCTTCACTCAAAGACATTGTTTTTCTCACAACCTCTTCCCTCCTCTATCTATAATCCTCCCAATGTCCCCCAAGCTCTCAATAATCCTCTCTCAAGACACTCTCAAGCCTTTAGGGTCACACTTCCAAGTAAGGGATTCCTTCCTTTCTCATTTTATCCAAGTTTATTAGTATTATTATACCCTTTCATTTTCAATTATAAATGTTGGGGTATGATTTATCACCTCCCCCATACTAGACTATTAATGTTTTAATGACAATATTCCCCTTTTCTCTCTCCCTAATGCCTCTCATTTACACTGATTACCATGCTGATATTCCATAAAGAATTTCTCTCTCCTCATTTACATTCATGAAATTATTTTATATTATGAATCCAAATTCCATTAAGTATGTTGGGACATGTATCTATATGACAATGTTACTGTCCATTTCTCTTAAAAATGATGAGACACCCCATTCTATTACATAGACAATTTATATGAATTTTAATGGCACATTGTTATGTTACCGGAATTGGACCTCGGTTTTCCAATCCAAGGTCATTGTGTAGTGAATACCACACCCGTTTCTCTATCAAGGGTATTCACCTTCATGAAAATTTACTTATTGATTAAATATTTCATTTATATATTCCAAATTCCATTATCTTGGAATAAATGAAGATGTTGAATGATTCCATGTTGTATGATCCACATGGCACCTTTTGCATGAAATGAAATGTTTTTTAAGCGTGTGCCCTGATTGCACTCTAATGCATTCGGTAAATATTATTATCATGATACATCATGTGAAATGATGGTTTACTCATGAAAATTCATGTGCAATGAGGGTTTACTCACTCTACATGTGTAATGATCTTTGGCTCATGCTAATACCATGTTCACTGTTGTTTCCACATTTCCATGTTATGATAATCATGTTATGTCATGCCTTTATATTCATGTTTTTTATGCTCTGTTGATATGACTATTTCTTAACATGTATTGTATTCTTCATATTATGCATTTTTTAATCCCTTAATTTTATTTTTAGGTCACCTTTTTCGTATTCATGTCCTCAATTTATCCTATGGAATGCTACGTACGAGGGAATATTTTTTTCATGTAAAGGATGTATTCAATAATGATGTTTTGTTTCATGTTTTAAGTTGTTATGTAACGTTCCTAATCCCCAAAGACACTAGACCTCATTATTTTCCATGTTGAATCAAGTGAATAGTTTATGTAATGAATAATGTTTAGTTGTGAAATAAAGTGCAAGGTTGTTTATAGTTAGTATTAGAGGATAGGTTTAGTTTTTTTGGTATTCGGATTAGAAAACCCTAGTGAAATCCGTAGGGATAAGACTATGTATAATAAGAAAATCCCTAAATTTTGTGAGTATTGAGTATTTGGTTTATCAATAAAATATATCCCTATCTAGATATGAGTATGTAGAGGTGGCTCTAGCATAGATGTACATAGGATTGAAAACAATGACAAGGAGTTTCAGGCTTGACCCAAGGAATCCTGGTAAACGACAATGGGACTTGCTGCACTCTTCATTATGACACTCTCAGGTGATATGCTTTGGTAATTTCACAAGCATAGTATGAAACTTTATTAAGGGAATTAAAAAATTCCCCTAATAATATATGTTAGAAAGTAGATCATGGATATAATAGATGGAATCCTGTAGATACATAAGATAAGGAAATAAAATTTATTTATAAGTCATCTTTTTTTTTCATGGATTTTCCTTTATGTGTTACCCCTAACTTTCCTTTTACTCTATCCAATGGCTGGTAATAGGAGGAATCATACTAACAACTAATGTGAAGATCAATGTGGTCACTGTTCGAGTGAGATGCCCAAACCGATGAGAGTATGAATCATGAGAATTGTCACGATACCCTCTCAGTTAACTCAAGATTTGAATAGAAACATGGGTCAAGAAAAACATTCAATCCCCCTGAGAAGGAACAAGTCACTATTAAGATATTCATGAGACAAAGGTCTCTTAAATTTAATGGATCATATGATCCCTTAATCACTAAACAATGGATCAACTCATTTTGAAATAACTTCATCATCATTCAATGTTCTGAACAAGAGAAGTATCTTCTAGCTGCTTATCATATAAAGGTTGAAGACATTCAATGGTGGGTATTGATAAAAAATATGATGCCTGATAAGAAGATCAATGTGTTGGAAGGGAATGATTTCTAGAAGGTGTTTTTCGATAAATATTTTTCTCATACCCTCCGACTTAATATGGAAAGGGAATTCCATGCCCTCAAGAAAAAAGATGAAAAATCCATAGGATTGTATGTGGAAAACTTCACAAGGCCTACCCGATACACCTCTGGCTTGGTCGTTACCCCAGAATGAAAGGTTGAACACTTCTTTGGAGAGTTGAAACCTACCCTGTGAACATCCCTTGCGATCCATGATTTTGAATGCTATAAGGAAAATTTCTGATGTGCCCTGGTGGTCGAAATGGGGATTGTAGAATATTAGGGGTATCATGGGGACAAGAAGCGTAATGTGGACATCAATTCTGGAAGTCTGATGAAAAAATAAAACAGTGCTATGAAAATGCAGCACCCCACTTGCCAAAGGTGTGGAGATAAGAACCCATGAAATTTCCTGAAGGGGACGAGGAAATGATTTAGGTGTGTAAGAGAAGGGAACCTAGCCATTAACTGCTGACAGGAAAAACCTATGGCTACAAAAGAGGAGAGGAATGCTCCATTTGATCCTCAATGGGTTGTTCATTATTTCAACTACAAAGAACCATGACATGTTGCTACTTAGTACCCTAAGCTAAGTGTTTTTTGAGGCAACCAAGAACCACCAATGTAGAAAGGGTGAGAATTTACCATCACTATCACTGAATTGAACCCCGAAAATGATGTTGTGATAGGTTCTCTACTTATACATTCAAGAATAGCGAATGTACTTTTTGATTCGGGTTCCACACATTCTTTTGTATCTCAAAAGTATAGTAGATCAATCCCAAAAACACCAAAAATCATGGATGTAAAGATGTATGTGTGTACGTAAAATGGGGAAATCATTGAATCCCATGAATATAACTCCTCCCCTGTAATAATCGATGGATTGAACTTCCCTATGAACCTCATAATACTCCATCTTGTGGAATTTTATGCAATTCTCGGCATTAATTGGATTTCCTTATATAGATCAAACATAAATTTACATGATAGGTAAATCACTCTTCATGTGGAGAATCAACCATCGATTATATACAAGTGCAAGAATGAAGATGAATCTTCTTTAGCACCATCATCTCAAGCGTGGATATTATTTCCCTTTTAGTTTTTATATCTATCTCAGATTATTGAGTTCAAGGGGAAAACCATCTTTGAAGATGTGAGAATTATAAGGGAATTAACTAAAAGTGTTTCTTGTGGAATTTTCTAGTCTTACTCCTATACAAGATGGTTAATTCTCAATGGACATTATACCTAGGGTGTTTCCAATATCCATGAACCCGTATAGAGTGGATTTTGGGAAGCTAAAGAAACAACTACAGAAGAGTCTGGATAAAGGGTCTATACCCCCAAGTGCTTCACCATGGGGTTCACTAGTCCTCTTCATCATGAATAAGGATGGGTCAATGTGCCTTTGCATCGATTATAAAGAACAAGTATCCTCTACCACGAATTGATGACTTGTTCAATCAGCTGCGTGGAGCACAATAATTCTCTAAGGTATATTTGCGGTTAGTATATTATCAAGTATGGGCAAAGAAGGAAGATATCCCCAAGACTACTTTTCCTACAAAATATGGGCACTATGAATTCATAGTAACGCCTTTTGGAATCTCTAATAATCCAGCAATATCCATGGACATGATGAATAGAGTCATTATAGATTACCTCAATAAATTTGTGGTACTATTTATAGATGATATTCTAATATTCTCCAAATCCAAGGAGGAGAATGAGGAGCATCTAAGAATTATACTAGAGACCCTGTGAAAGGAGATGCTCCATGAAAAGTACAGTATGTGTGAGTTGTGGTTGACAGAGGTCTCAATATTTGGTTATATCATCACAAGAAATGGGATATCTGTGGATCCCTCCGAGACAACTGCAATTTAGGGATGGCTAAGGCCAACATCAATAACAAATATTTTTTAGCTTATTATGTTTAGCTGTATATTATCACCGATTTGTGAGAAATTTTTCATGATTTTACAACCCTCTTACCAAGATAACTCGGAATGGAGTAATGTTTTCATGGAGTAATGAATGTGGAGAGAGATTCTATTATTTAAAAAGGAGGATTATCACTGCACTCGTTCTCACATTATCCTTGAGTGGAGAACTTTTTGAGGTATTTAGTGATTCTTCGAAGAAGGGCCTTGGTTGTGTGTTGATGAAGATTTATAAATTGGTATCATACGCCTCAAGGAAGCTGAAAATACATTAGAAAAACTATCCCACACAAGATCTAGAGTTGGAGGCTGGGATATTTGTGTTGAATGATTAGCGACATTATCTCTATGGTGAGAAGTGTGAGATATATACTAATCAAAAGAGCCTTAAATTTATATTCACACAAAAATATCTTAATATGCGCCAATGAAGATGGATAGAACTCATCTAGGATTATGACTGCTTAATATAATATCATCCCAGTAAGGCAAACAAGGTGGAAGATGCTCTATGTAGAAAGGATCCTGCATCTTTATCAATGATGAGAATTTAAAAGGTTCTAATGTTCTTAGTTTGGTAAAAGATGGACATGGTAATTATTAATGGAGGAACATCATCAATCCTTTCTCAAATGATTGGTCAACCATCCCTCATGATGAAAAAAAATAATTCTCCAAGAATGGATGTGGAAGTTATAAAAAGGTTGGAAGCTATCAAAAAAGGGAAACACTCAAAGTCCGTGGTTGACAATGATGGAATTGTGAGATTTGGGTCACAATTATGTCTACCATCCAATCCTTTGAAAAAGAAGGAGCCTCTGAATGACAATCATAGCTTAACCATCTCTATTAACATGAGGAGCATAAAGATGTATCGAGGTCTCCGAGAAAACATTTGGTGGGTAAATATGAAAAGGGATATTTATAAATATTCATCAAAGTGCCAAGTATGTCAGTAAGTGTTGGCTGAGAAGAAAAAGTATATGGGGATGATGCAGCCACTTCCCATACCAACATGAAAGTGGGAAAAAATTATCATGGACTTTGTCTCCAACATTCTCTAAGCACTGAACTAATATTTAGTATGGCCTATCATCCTCAAACTGATGGCCATTCTGAGTGAACTATTCTGACATAACAAGATATGTTAGGAACATGTTCTATAAATTTCAAAGGAAGATGAGACCAACATATTCCACCGGTTGAATTCTCCTAAAATAACATTTTACACTCAAGCATCTGAATGGAACCATATGATGATCATTATGGGAAAATGTGAAGAATTCCAGCATGTCGGGATGAAGTCAGTGATCATAAGCTGTTGGGACCTAAAATGATCGACAAAATGGTAGAGAAGATGAAAACCATCCAGCATCATATCAAAGCTTCCAAAAGTAGATAAAAGAGTAATGTAGATAACCATCAATGAGTCCTTGACATAAAAGTTGGAGACATGGTATTTCTACACATATCTCCATGGAAGAAGGTCATGAGATTTGGAAAGAAAGTGAGGCTATGTCCTAGGTACATTTTCCCCTTCGATATTCTTGATCGTGTTGGGGTTGTGGCCTATTGACTAGCACTTCCACCCACCATGGACAAAGTACATGATGTATTTCTTGTATCCCTCTTATAGAAGTACATACTAGAACCATCGCATGTACTCTCTTCAGAGGTAGTATAGTTAGAGGATGATCTTTCATACATGGAGCAGCCAGTGATGATCATAGATCATAGAGTAAACATTCTACAAAATAAGACCATTCCCATCATCAAGGTGTTATGGAGGTACCAAAAGTTTTAAGATGTAATGTGGGAATTATAGGAAGTGATAAAGCAGAGTTACCCACATCTATTTTAGTGTGGGAAAAGGAACTTTTGTGGATGAAATTTCTTATGGGGGAAAGATTGTAATGTCCCAAAACTTTTATTAATTAAAATTACACTTGATCTAATTAATTGTCTTATTATGTAATATAGTTATATAATGTATGCAATTCATTGGTTTTATGTTTTTCTGTTTTAAAATAACATTATGAATTGTTACCGTTGAAAATATAGTCATTGAACAGTGATCACCTGATTGGTATAAATATAGGGCTTCAACAAATCCAATTTACTCAGCAAAAGGAAGCGATGTCGTCATCCAGTAGACATGACCCATACAAAGCTCATTTATCAGAGCTCGGAAAGGAGGAGGGGTCATTGGGCTTCACTCTTGACCAAGCCCTAGCTAAGCTTCAATACGTTAATCTCGAATAGAACTGCCTATGGGATAAGTGGAAGTTGATAGAGATTACCACCCGAGCGATGTTATTCGAGCCACCCCAAGAGTCAGTCCCTATCTTACACCTTACTCTTCAGTCCTATGAAGGTGTTACAGGGGGTTTTGAAAAAATATTTAAGATCTATGATTATGTTTATTATTTTGGTATATAATAAATATTATATATTCATTTTGTTATAGTTACATTGTAAATAGTTTTTAAAGCACAAATTTTATTTTTAATTAATATTAAATTATTAAATATATTTTGCTGAATTAATGGATTTTTGAATTAAATAATATTTTTATAAAATATTATTACTAAATTAATTTTTATTAAATATAAATGATCATATAATTTTTAGGAATAAAATTGTAATTTTTATTAAGGTTTGAAAGTCGTTTTTTGTCCAAACCCATGAATTTTCGATAAATTTTGGTTTTTAATTTATAAATAAAAATCCACATATTTAAAAAATTATTTAGATAAAAATAAAACTATTTTGGGAATCATGATGTTGAAATTATCCAATGGTATATTTGTCTTAATTTTCTGAGAGTGTTGATTCTTGGGGTAAAAAATTAAATACCATTTAATTGTATAATGTGTTTTATGACTTCATAATGACCCAATAGTGATGTAATAAAATACTATAAACATTTTTTTTGGAAAATATATGATTTAACATTGAAATAATGTGATTTATGGTTTGATTGATTTACTTAACAAATCCATAGTGCACCCTCCAAGACTTATAAAACATTTTAGCTTTTTAAATTGATATCCTTGAATGTGTGATTCACATCTACATAAGTCTCCCCCATTATTTTAAGATGTTCATATATTGGTCTTATAAAATATTATTTTCCTCTCCCCTTTTACAAAAACAATGGGAAATACCCATGGGCTGGTTTGTGGTTTTGATTAGTTTAATGTGTGGCATCCCAAACATCAATAATAAAGAATTCCCTCTCCTTTCCGACTTAAACCCACCCAATCTCCCACTTCCACACCACTCAAATCCTTTGGATTTCGTCCAAACTCTGCCCTCCTCTATCTAGAATCCCCCCAAGGAGTCTTAATCTTCCAATAATCCTTTCTAAATCCCCTCTAGAGCCTTTGGGTTCTCACATCCAAGTAAGGGATTCTTTCCTTTCTCATTTTATCTAATTTTATTAATATTATTCTGCCCTCTTATTTTACATTATAAATTTTGGGTTATGATTTATAACCTCCCCCATACTGCCCTCTTTATGTTTTAATGATGATATACCCCTTTTCTCTCTCACTAATTCCGCTCATGTACACCCCTTACCATGCCGAAATTCCATAAGAAATTCCTCTCTCCTCATTTACAATCATGCAATTCATTTGTATTCTGAATCCAATTTATATTATTTATGTTGGGACATGTATATATATGACCGACTTACTGTCCATTACATTAAAAATGATGAGACACCCCTTTCTCTATAAGGCCCCAGCCTTAAACCTTACTTAGTCTTGAGTTATTACAAGATTACACAATGAGGATCTTTTCAGGTTTAGAGTTTTAGAGAATTAGATCATGAAACTTGCATTACATTCCACATTTAAACAAAGAGGTTACATAAAAGATAGTATTCATTTTTCCCATCAACAGAAACATATTTAAAATAAAACATGGATTCTTTCTTGATACTTCCTTGACACTATCTTCATATCATGTACCATTCCCTTGACTTGTGAAAAACATTTCAAAAACTTGGGATGAGCATAAAAAGCTCAGTAAGGGATATAAAAATATGGAAAGGAAACATGAGTACATGTATACATAAGAATGAAATCATACTTTACCCATAAAACATAAGCACTTTAACATACCACATAAAATCATGGATAAATCATAGAAATCATAAGACATAAAGGTAACTTGAGTCATTCATAACATTCATATGTAAGGAGTAACCCTCTTGGTTACGTTTGGAATACCCATCACAGTATATTCCCTAAATCTCTTCGAAAAAAAACCTTAACGTTTAACCCCTTTGCGTTACCCAATGCATTGGAGAGCTATATCGGGCTCACCCGCCCTTAGTTTATCACGGAACCACATGTCTTCATAATAATGCCCAAGAACCATAACATAATCGTATCACATAAAACATGCATAAAGGAAACATAACATTTCCACTTTTCAATCACAAGATATCAATACAACACATTGATATAAAAACATTATGAAAACCATTTTCAATAACAAAATAAAAGTAAAACATGGTATTTATTTTTCTTTTAAAAAAAGTTATGGCTTTTAGAGGAAGCCGAAACTCAAATAATGGTCACGACAACGGAGAATTCGTTGTCGCCGCATACGTACGACAAAAACATTCCCTTTTGTTATTTTGTAAAACGCTTTGTAAAAAAAAGATTCCTTTAGGATAAAAGTAAAAGTCAAAGGGGTTTATACACCGTATAAAAGAAGGTTGTGTATAAAACAAAATATGCCTCAATGAAAGGATATTGAGACAAAGTCCCATACAAATACGGTATCCTTGGATTAAGGATAAATCAATTACATAATTATGTGTGACGAACTAATACACAAAATATAAGTGGATATTAAGTGTAAAATAATCAGAGGTTATTCAAACATATTCATAGAATGACATATTCAAGGAGTACAAGCATGTACCAAAGAATCAAAATTTGTTTAAGAAGTTCCCTTGCAAAAATTTGATATCCTAACGGCGTCACTACAAAATTCAGAAAATTAGTTGATGAGAGATAAAAAGGGTATCTCATCACTTGGACATAAAATTTAAATCACTAAGGATATAAAAGAACATATCCGAACATAATGTTATGTGAATTAAAAGACATAACAAAAGAAGTCTTTTAAAAAGAGGAGGGTGAAAGGTTCCCTTACCGATTTGGGTAACTTTCGAAACATACACCCCATTGAAGAAGGGTCATACAATGAATATGTAAATACCCATAAGTGAAATTATATTACAAAAATAGTATAATAATGGGAAGTACATACACCACTCAAAGTAAATGGTGGCAAATGTAGCATAAATCTCACGAGACTAAATGTGAGATGAAAAATCCCTTACGAAGACTCGGCAGCCTAACGACGCCACTTAAAACTTCCAAAAATGGATTGATGAGATCAAATAGGGTCTCTCATAATATTACAATAAAATGTACAGAAAGAGGAATATAAAATAACATCCCCATCATAACAAATATGATCTTAAAATAAGTGACATAAAGGAGAGTACTTAAAAAGAAAGAGAGAGGTTAGATCTCTTACGAAAATTCGGCAGCCTAACGGCGCCACTCAAAACTTCCAAAATGGATTGATGAGAGAGAATAGGGTCTCTAATCATATGAAAATAAAATTACAGTAAGAGTAATATAAAATAGCATCCCAATCACAAGAAATATGAGCTTAAAAGTAATGACATAAAAGAGTGTACTTAAAAAGAAAGAGAGGAGTAGGATCCCTTACCTCGGGTCCGACTTGACTCGACCGTTCTTTAAAGTCCTGAATAATAAACGTGAGTTAATTTATACTTGCTTAAGAACCATTTTTAAGTTCATTATTCCTTTTATATCACTTATTTCCATGTTATAAACATTATGTAATCATTTAAGTTAATAATGTTTGTTTTGTCGATATTTGGTTCTTAAGTCGAAAGTGGACTTCTTACAATTTCATGTTGTTTGTGTGGTCAATGGTTCATTATATCCAGAATGACATTCATGATTTGGATATCATATATATCATATATATCCATAATATACATGTATTTATAATATTACATAATCATTTAGAGGTAAGAAATGAAATGCACCGTTCATGGAGACGGTAAGTCGTACGTACGCATGAACGCTACTTTCATTTCTATGTCATATTAATGGAATTAAAACCAAATGAGAGGTATGTATATTTTAATTCCAGAATTATATTAATCATTTATATTTAACATAAATCATATATAATAACTTTAAATCCATCCTTTATACATCTTACATATGACATTAACGAATCAAATCACTTTGAGGGGGCGGTATTCCGCACTTCCTAAAATGTAATTATCGTGTTTACCCACAATGGAAACCATAAAGGTATGCCAAAAAAGAAAAATAAAAAATCTTAAGTAAAACATAAACATATTATATATCATATATAAATATAGTGACATCTTATTGGCCACCTTTTAAGGTGTTATATGAGTATTGAACAATCATCGTTTCATGAGGCAGAAATTCGCCATCCAGTGAAACAGTATGTTCTTTAACCATTATATGTAAATGTGTGTAAGTTTAGATCTAATTCATCTTATAACAACATCCTAGTATATTGAAGATATTGGATTTTATACAAATGAAATGAATAAAAAGAGTTTAGTGGGTTGGAGAAGCAAAATAAAACAAAAGAACACAAGTGAAGACATTACCTTAAAATCGGGTAACTCTATTTAATTTGAGCTCAAAGGCTTCCTTGGGAAGACTTATGCCCACAGTGAGGCTTCTAGAAGTAATATAGGGATGTGGAGAGGCAAAATGAGCAGGGTTTGGCCGAGAAAAAGGCTTGAGAGGTGTGGGTATGATGGTAGAGGTGGGGGCCTTTTATAAGAGGAGAGGAGGGGCACTCTTGGAAAGTTACAAAATGTTACTTTATTTTCAAATGAGTTTCGTATTTTAAAGGTCCCAAATTGATTAATTTCAAGGATAAGGTGTTAAGGGTTCGAAATATACTCATCAAATAGGTTTTTGACAAGTTTAAGTTATAGTTTTAACATTATCGTTTCATTTTATTTAAATCCTTTATTAATGAGGTAATCGCTGCATCATCATGATGTCATAAATAATTTAATTTCTTTAATATATAAAAATTATAAAACAAATATAATTATGTAGGAAATCTTTTTATCTTTCTAATGAATATTTATATTCAAAAATATTACTTTTATAACCCTATTTAAAAATTGTTTTAGTGAAACATTTCATGCTTGTGAAATTTTTATTTTAACTTTAAATAAAAAGTTATTTATGACATTTTCCAACCAAAGTGGCTCCATGGGGTCCCCAAGTTGACCCACGGATTGTCTTGGTCGGACATGACACATCCAATAAGGGTAGGACATGTGTCAAACTAATCTCATATTATTAAAACATTATTTTGACTTTAAATTACACTAATCACCTCTAATCATGATTAAAAACTTAAAAGTTACTATTCACCAAAAAAATTATTTTAATTCCATTGAACCACATTTTAATTCTTAATGACAACCATGTATGTCGGATTTTTGAAATTCAAAACACAGAGGTGGTAAAATTTCATTTAAACGTAAAATCAGTTTTTATAAGTACCACTTAGTGGTTTCACTATTCATCAAAAATTGAAGTTTTTCAGTAAAATACCAAAAATTCACCCTAAGCTATATTTGATATTCTGAACTCAAAAATGATGTATATTTTCCAAAATTCAAAACATATAAGTTGCATTAATTAATTTAATAATTAATTCCCGCTGTCAAAACAAATAGCGCGTTTTTAAGAAACAATATCTATTAAAAGACTAACACTAGTTTAAGTCTGATTTCAAAGTGAAATTAATTCCAATGACCACAATTGGATTAAATGGTAAAAATATATTCTAATTTTGCTTTAAAAACAATTAAAAATATAATCTAATCATATAAATAAATTAGATTAAAAAGCGGTTTTGAATTAAAATACAACATTTTTCACTATTCATTAAAAAATGAACTTTATCGGAAAGATACCAAAAATCTACACAAAGTAAATTTTGATGTCTCGATTCTAAAGAAGAATTTTATTTTTTCAAATATAACACATAAAATTTTCAAAAAGTGGATTTAAAAGAGGTTCACCATCAAAAGGCGGTTAATTGACCTTCTAAAAAATATTAAAATGTTTACGCTTAAAATTAAATCCATTAACATTTTTAATCCTCTAACATTTATTGTAAAAAGTTAAAATATTTGACAAACTTATATAATCATTTTGTAGTTAGTTTTTTTCATTCCCTCCATTACAACGGCTATGCGTTAACTACCATTTAAAATAATATTATTTTTTTATTATAGTGCAACGTAAGATTTCAAAGGAACTCATTATTGCGTATTGGGTAAGCCATCAAGCATAGAGTCCCCTTTAAATTAATATTAACATTTTATTCACAAATAAGGATAAATATAAAGATGTCATTTTCTTTATTTACATGGGGTGTTACATCCTTCCCCCCTTTTGGGAATTGCGTCCTCGAAATTTTAAAATTGGGCTCGAAAACATCCTTGAAAGTCCTAAATCAGAACAATAGATGATAAAACAATCACTTTAAAATAAATAAATTGAAGTGCAGAGGTCACCCGAGTTGACCCATACTAGGATTCCATGTAGTAAAACATGGACATGGAGGAGAAAACATAGGGTCATGTTCTGATGGAGAGTGATAGAAAACATGTTGAGGTGAAAGTTAACCACAAGAAAATCACAAACTTGTGATGGGTTAAACGGTATTTGATTCTCCAGTAGGAAAAGTTAATAGACAACATTTTTGTTTTAAGTTCATTTTTATTGAGGAATTTATTCATAAGTAAACATAATTACTTATCATGTTGACTTTCAAATTTTATTAGATTTCTTACAAAAACTCATATTCTCTCCAAAAGATGAGTATTTAGGAAGACTTGTTCACTATAATCAACTTCTAGAGAATCACCAAATCCACAAAAGAGAACTATAAAATTCCCATGCCTTTAGACTTTAACCAAAACCAAAACCCAAAAGTTTAGTACAAGATCAGATAATCCAGAAAAGGATAACCTTTTATAAAAATAAAATCTATTCTTAATCTCCAAAATTTGTCCAACAAAACCCAAAGTTCAACGAGGACCATTCGATAAACAATTTTTCCATAAAATTCATCAAAGTAAACCAAACTATGATTGAAACCAAAATATTTGAAGGATTTAGTCACATAGTCTTCCATGTTAAATCGTAACATTTATCTCCAAACAACATTAGTTTCTCTTAAAGTCTCGTCTTGAAGAGTAATTAACCTAATCACATATCCTCCATGATAGGTTAATAAATTTCCATAGATAACCCAAAATCAACTTACTATTAATTCATAAAATCATCTAACTAAAAAGAATCAGTCAAACTAACCAGGGAATTCACGTAGTCCAGTGGTAGGCGATAAATACCAGTTTCACTTTGGTTGTGGTTTCGATTCCCGCAGCTTTGTCCGACGTTACGGGTTGTCACACAGTCTACGTGTTTTCCTTTTTAAAAATCTCCAAAAATAACCCTAACATGATTTAATCTCAATAGTTTCCTTATACCTCTCATTTTCATCCAAATTCATTACGATCTCAACATCTTAATTCTTGAAGTCTTATTTCACCACCATAAGAAAAAATAAAACGATTCCCAAAATGAATAACAGCATACCTTGATCATGGCGTCCACTCAGTTTCATCTTCATCTTGTTCATGTAGGTAGACATACCATGCATTACAACAATGATTTAGAGATCCTTCAAAATCATTTGCTTCCTCCATCCAAATACACCTTGTACAACATGGGTCATATGGGTGTTCACAGAAAAAAAGTTTTGGAAAATAATCATGTATGACATATAATTCCAAAACATCTGATAAAACATGATTTCTATAAAATATTTTGACAGAATTTGAGTTGAAACTTTCTATTATTTGTCCTTTTAAAATACCATAAGTATGTGCTGAGAGACTATATTTTAAATGAAAATATAAATAGGTTGCGTAAGGGTCTCCTTCCTCAGCACCATTTTTAAAATCATAATATGCTTCAAATTCTTGTTATAAGGTAAAATATTTGAAAATACCTTGATAATATTTACCTTTCTTGAAAATATGAGAATATTGTGAATATAGTATTTGTCTAAAAAAAACCCATGATCCACGATGATAACGAGGTATAGAGGAGGTGTTTGATATCTCAAACAACTGATTGCAAGTGAGTTGTATGCTAGAAAAAGTATCACAATAATCTGAACATGACTTTGAAATAATTATTGCAAGCATGTCATCAGGAAGAGATAGGAATGTCATTTAAGATCCTTCTCCTTCCATTCGTAACCGACTTTACTTGTCCTGAAAAAAAGTTATAAAATAACGAGTTAACTGAAATAATAGATATAGGGACTAACCATGTGTCTAAAAAAAAATCATAATCCCTAAAGTTTTCTAAACCGACCTCTGATACCAACTATAAGGCCCCAGCTTTAAACCTTACTTAATCTTGAGTTATTACAAGATTACACATTGAGGATCTTTTCAGGTTTAGAGTTTTAGAGAATTAGATCATAAAACTTGCATTACATTCCACATTTAAACAAAGTGGTTACATAAAAGATGGTATTCATTTTTCCCATCAATGGAAACATATTTAAAATAAAACATGGATTCTTTCTTGAAACTTCCTTGACACTATCATCATATCATGTACCCTTCCCTTGACCTGTGAAAAACATTTCAAAAACTTGGGATGAGCATAAAAAGCTCAGTAAGGGATATAAAAATATGGAAAGGAAACATGAGTACATGTATACATAAGAATGAAATAATTCTTTACCCATAAAACATAAGCACTTTAACATACCTCATAAAATCATGGATAAATCATAGAAATCATAAGACATAAAGGTAACTTGAGGCATTCATAACATTCTTACGTAGGGAGTAACCCTCTTGGTTACGTTTGGAATCCCCATCATAGTATATTCCCTAAATCTCTTCGGAGAAACCTTAAAGTTTAACCCCTTCACGTTACCCAATGCATTGGAGAGCTATATCGGGCTCACCCACCCTTAGTTTATCACAGAACCACCCATCTTCATAATAATTCCCAAGAACCATAACATAATCGTATCGCATAAAACATGCATAAAGGAAACATAACATTTCCACTTTTCAATCACAAAATATCAATACAACACATTGATATAAAAACATTATGAAAACCATTTTCAATACCAAAATAAAAGTAAAACATGGTATTTATTTTTCTTTTAAAAAAGGTATGGCTTGTAGAGGAAGCCGAAACTCAAATAATCATCAGGACGGCAGAGAAGTCATTGTCGCCGGATACGTATGACAAAAACATTCCCTTTTTTCGTTTAGTAAAACGCTTTGTATAAAAAATATTCCTTTCGGATAAACGTAAAAGTCAAAGGGGTTTGTACACTGTATAAAAGAAGGTTGTGTATAAAACAAAATATGCCTCAATGAAAGGAGATTGAGATGAAGTCCCATACAAAGACGGTATCCTTGGATTAAGGATAAATCAATTACATAATAATGTGTGACGAACTAATACACCAAATATAAGTGGATATTAAGTGTAAAACAATCGTAGGTTATTAACACATATTCATATAACGACATATTCAAGGAGTAGAAGCTTATCCCAAAGAATCAAAATTGGGTTAAGAAGTTCCCTTGCAAAAAATTGACAGCCTAACGGTGTCACTACAAAATTCAGAAAATGAGTTGATGAGAGATAAAAAGGGTATCTCATCACTTGGACATAAAATTTAAATCACTAAGGATATAGAATAACATATCCCAACATAATGTTATGTGAATTAAAAGAAATAACAAAAGAAGTCTTTTAAAAAGAGGGGGGTGAAAGGTTCCCTTACAGACTTGGGTAACTTTTGAAACATACACCCCATTGAAGAAGGGTCATACAATGAATGTGTAAATACCCATAAATGAAATTATATTACACAAAGAGTATAATAATGGGAAGTACATACACCACTCAAATAAAATGGTGGTAAATGTAGTATAAATATCACGAGACTAAAAGTGAGATGAAAAATCCCTTACGAAGACTCGGCAGCCTAACGATGCCACTTAAAACTTCCAAAAATAGATTGATGAGATCAAATTGGATCTCTCATAATATTACAATAAAATGTACAGAAATAGGAATATAAAATAACATCCCCATCATAACAAAGAGGAGCTTAAAAGAAGTGACATAAAGGAGAGTACTTAAAAAGAAAGAGAGAGGTTAGATCTCTTACGAAAATTCGGCAGCCTAACGGTGCCACTCAAAACATCCAAAATGGATTGATGAGAGAGAATAGGGTCTCTCATCATATGAACATAAAAATTATAGTAAGAGTAATATAAAAGAACATCCCAATCACAAGAAAGATGAGCATAAAAGGAATGACATAAAAGAGTGTACTTAAAAAGAAAGAGAGGAGTATGATCCCTTACCTTGGGTCCAACTTGACTCGACCGTTCTTTAACGTCCAGAATAATAAACGTGAGTTAATTTATACTTTCTTAAGAACCTTTTTAAATTTCATTATTCCTTTTATATCACTCATTTCCATGTTATAAACATTATGTAATCATTTATGTTAATAATGTTTTTTTTGTCGATATGTGGTTCTTAAGTCGAAAGTGGACTTCTTACAAATACATGTTGTTCGTGTGGTCAGAGGTTCACTATATACAGAATGATATTCATGATTTGGATATCATATATATAATATATATCCAGAATATACATGTATTTATAATATTACATAATCATTTAGAGGTAAGAAATGAAATGCACCGTTCATGGAGACGGTAAGTCGTACGTACGCATGAACGCTTCTTTCATTTCTATGTCATATTAATGGAATTAAAACCAAATGAGAGGTATGTATATTTTAATTCCAGAATTATATTCATCATTTATATGTAACATAAATCATATATAATAACTTTAAATCCATCCTTTATACATCCCACATATGGCATTAACGAATCAAATCACTTTGAGGGGGTGGTAGTCCGCACTTCCTAAAATGAATTTATCGTGTTTACCCACAATGGAAACCATAAAGGTATGCCACAAAAGAAAAATACAGAATATTAAGTAAAACATAAACATATTATATATCATATATAAATATAGTGACATCTTAATTGCCACCTTTGAAGGTGTTATATGAGTGTTGAATAATCATCGTTTCGTGAGGCATAAATTCACCATCCAGAGAAACAGTATGTTCTTTAACCATTAGATGTAGGTGTGTGTAAGTTTAGCTCGAATTCTTCTTATAACAACATCATAGTATATTGAAGATATTGGATTTGTTACAAAAGATATGAATAAAAAGATTTTAGGGGGTTGGAGAAGCAAAATAAAACAAAAGAACACAAGTGAAGACATTACCTTAAAATCGGGTAACTCTCTTTGATTTGAGCTGAAAGGGTTCCTTGGGAAGTCTTATGCCCAAATTGAGGCTTATAAGAGTAATATATGTGGAGAGGCAAAAAGATCAGGGGTTGGCCGAGAAAAAGTCTTGAGAGGTGTGGGTAAGGTGGTAGAGTTGGGGGCCTTTTATAAGAGGAGAGGAGGGGCACTCTTGGAAAGTTACAAAATGTTACTTTATTTTCAAATGAGTTTCGGATTTTAATGGTCCCACATTGATTTATTTCGAGGATAAGGTGGTAAGGGTTCAAAATATACTCATCCAATAGGTTTTTGACAAGTTTAAGTTATAGTTTTAAAATTATCTTTTCATTTTATTTAAATCCTTTATTAATGAGGTAATCGCTGCATCATCATGATGTCTTAAATAATTTAATTTCATTAATGTCTAAAAATTATAAAACAAATATCATGATGTAGGAAATATTTTTATATTTCTAATGAATATTTATAGTCAAAAATATTACTTGTATAACCCCATTTAAAAATTGTTTTAGTGAAACATCTCATGCTTGTGACATTTTTATTTTAACTTTAAATAAAAAGTTATTTATGTCATTTTCCAACCAAAGTGGCTCCATGGGATCCCCAAGTTGACACATGGATTGTCTTGGTTGGACATGACACATAAAATAAGGGTAGGACATGTTTCAAGCTCATCTCATATTATTTAAACATTATTTTCACCTTAAATTACACTAATCACCTCTAATCACGATTAAAAACTTAAAAGTTACTATTCACCAAATAATTATTTTAATTCCATTGAACCAAATTTTACTTATTAATGACAACCATGTATGTCTGATTTTTGAAATTCAAGATACAGAGGTGGTAAAATTTTATTTAAATGGAAAATCAGTTTTTATAAGTACCACTTAGTGGTTTCACTATTCATCAAAAATTGAAGTTTTTCAGAAAAATACCAAAAATTCACCCTAAGCTATATTTGATATTCTGAACTCAAAAATGATGTCTATTTTAAAAAAATTCAAAACATATAAATTTCATTAATTAATTTAATAACTAATTCCCGCTGTCAAAACAAATAGCGTGTTTTTAAGAAACAATATCTATTAAAAGATTAACACTAATTTAAGTCCGATTTCAAAAGTGTAATTAATTCCAATGACCACAATTGGATTGAATGGTAAAAATATATTCTAATTTTACTTTAAAAAGAATTAAAAAGATAATATAATCATATAAATAAATTAGATTAAATAGAGGTTTTGAATTAAAATACAACATTTTTCACTATTCATTAAAAAATGAACTTTATCGGAAAGATACCAAAAAATTACACAAAGTAAATTTTGATGTCTAGATTCTAAAGATTAATTTTATTTTGTCAAATATAACACATAAAATTGTCAAAAAGTAGATTTAAAAGAGGTTCGCCATCAAAAGGCGATAAATCGACCTTTTAAAGAATATTAGAATGTTTAGGCTTAAAACTGAATTCATTCACATTTTTAATCCTCTAACATTTATTGTAAAAAGTAAAAATATTTGACAAACATATATAATAATTTTTTTGTTAGTTCTTTTCATTCCCTCCATTACAACGGCTAGGCGTTAACTACCATTTAAAATAATATTATTTTATTATTATAGTGCAACGTAAGATTTCAAAGGAACTCATTGTTGCGTATTGGGTAAGCCATCAAGCATAGCGTCCCCTTTAAATTAATATTAACATTTTATTCACAAATAGGGATAAATATAAAGATTTTATATTCTTTATTTACCTAGGGTGTTACATTCTCTCTCATCAACCATTTTTATGAATTTTTATGTCACACCGTTATGCTACCGAAATGGAACCGCAATTTTCCAAGCCAATGTCACTGTGTAGTGAAAACCGTGCCCATTTCTCTATCCAGGGTATTCACCTTTATAAGCATTTATTTATTAATTAAATAGTTTGATATATGTATTCTATATTCTTTAGTCATGGAAGAAATTATAATGCTGAATGATTCCTTGTTTTATGATCCATGTCGCACATTTATGAATGAAATTAAATGTTTAAGAGGGGTCCACCGTGATAGAGATCAAATGCATTGGGTAAATATTAGTATCATGATATATCAAATGAAATGAGGGTTTACTGATGCTAATTTATTTGGAATGAGGGTTTACTCATGCTCCATCTGCAATGAGCCTTGGCTCATGCTAATACAATGTTAAGTGTTGTTGCCACATTTCCATGTTATGATAATCTTGTTATATCATGTATTTATGTTCATGTTTCTTTTATGCTCCGTTGATATGCCTATTTCCTAACATGTATTGTATTCTTCAGGTTATGCATTTTTTTACTCTCTTACTGGGCTTTGTAGCTCACCCTATTCTTATGCATGTCATCATTTTATCCCATGCAATGATAAGTAAGATGAAATATAGTAGTCATGTAAAATAATTCTTCAATAAAGATGTTGTGTTTCATGTTTTAAGTCGTTATGTAACATTCCTAATCCCCAAAAACACTAGATCTCCTAATCTTCCTTTTTTTATAAAGTTAATAGTTTTTGTAATAAATCATTTTTAAGTATGTAATAAAGAGTTGGCCTGTCATATAGATATTAGAAACACCCCTAGTATAAGATAAATTAAGAATTAAACATCTCTTCTAGGAGAAAGACCAAGCAATTCCCCGTGAAATGCTTCTGAAAATTCCCTCATAATCGGCATGTCTTCGAGGATGGTTGCTTCCTTAGAATCAATCATCTGAGAATGTTTTGCGTTCTCATAGGGAAGTAAAATCCACACATGATATTATGGTACTAAGGAAGATTCATCCGCCTCCTTGCACTTATACAAAATCAGGGGTAGATTATCTATATGGAGATTGATTTTTCTCTTGTGGTAATTTATGTTGGATCTTTATAAGGAATTAAAATATATGCCAAGAATTGCATAAAATTCTATTAGAGGGAGTATGATGAGGTTCTTTGGGAAGTTTAATCCAGAAATTGTAACAGGGTAGGAGTTATATTCATGGGATACAATGATTTCCCCGTTTTTTATTCTCACCAAGATCTTTACTTCCTTGATTTGTGGTGGTGTTGGGATTGTTCTACTAAACATTAGGGATATAAAGGAATGTGTTGTCATGACTCATCCTCGGGGACCATGTCGTGACTACCCCAAGCCCACCTGCCATAGCCCAGGGGCTGGAGACTTGCACAAAAGACGTAAATACTGATAGAAAGGGAAGGAATTGCCTTTATAAAAGTAAAGGAACACAACAGAGTATGAAATAGAAGAAATATCTAAGCAATATTGAATACAAAAGTAAGTGCTATAAAGAATGGGGTCAGAAAAACAAGCCCAACAGTAAGTAAAGTACAACTGAAAAACTAGTACATCTGCAGTAAAGTAAATCAGCAACCACTGAGTCGTACTCTAGAATTCCCACCTCAAGGGTGGGTACATATGGTCTCCTTAGCACCTTGGGTCCATCCGTCTACTCTGAGTACGTCTCACCAAGTGGTCCACCTCTGGGTACCGTCCAGCTCCAGAAGTATCCACCTCGATTAATGTTGTCCATCATCTACATCCAACATAACGTAGTGCAGGCATAGACCATGCAGGGGTGAGTATACGATACTCAGTAGGGACCCCGAGACCCCCGATGGACTCCCATAATCCATGAAGGATAAACCACACAAGTAATATACAATCACAAAGTATCATCCAACTCTACTTAGGTATTTTCCCATACATATACCTAGGTTTCCAATCACAGTGTGGCTCTAACTATCGAGCCCAAGCACAACCCAGTCCACACAGGAAAGAAAGTCAATCACATTGATGATAATGATTGAAAGTCCAGACTCATCTGACACATGTATGCATCATTCGTATAATGATAGAGATGATCAGATGTATTCAGTGATTCATCTATGCTATTGGACCCACTTAGGATACTAGACCAGCTAAGCTGTCGGACCCACGTAGGATATTAGACCCGATACTCTGTCGAACCCACTCAGGATACTAGTACAAAAGTCAAACTGTCAGACCCACATAAGATACAAGTACAATAGTCATCACTGTCGAACCGACGAAGGATTCCATTACAGTTGTTGTCATCGTCGAACCCACGGAGGATTCCAGTATGATAGCCATCATCGTCGAACCCATGGATGATTCTAGTACAATATCGTTCTTGTAGAACCCATAGAGAATTATAGTATAGTCTCATTGCTGACATCGTCTAACCCACGAAGGATTTCAGTATGATAGTCCTCGCAGTCACAACCAGCTCTAGGGTTCCCGCACACAACACGCCCGATTCCTGGAGGGTACACTCCTCGATCCAAGGGGGGTCGATACATCAACTATCATTAAGTCTAGAGTTGATGTATCCCGAAGTTCTGTCTCATCAAAAGAAATCCAACGCCACATACGGTGCGTCAATCGGACGCCCGGTCTGAGAGTTATTGGATTTTCCGTTCCAGGGGCCCGGTTAGAAATACGCTCATTCCAAACCCAGCCATTTTCCAAAGTCATCCAAAAATCACTTATAGTATCTCAAAAGGACCGTCTCGTCATGAGAATCCCAGTGCCAAAGACGACACGTCAATCGGACGAGTGGTCTTAAAGTTATTCATGTTTAAGTGAAACGGGCCCGGCCCGTCAAGCCCAGTGGGCTGGCGGGTCGGCCCGACTTGGTTCGACAGGTCCGACCCAGTAGGGGGGTCCACCCAGCCTAGTAAAGCGCATGGACCAGCCTGGAGGGGCGCGGCCCGGCCAGGTGCGGCGCAACGCGGCTGGCCAAGTGGCTCGGCCCGACTAGCCGAACGCTGCAGGGGGGTCACCCGAACCGGCAGCGCCGAGCAGCGCTGCCCTCATATCCGGCCGGTCTTCCCGGCATGATTTGCCCGAAAGGGTGGGACACAATCCTCCTACGCGGCACCTGCGGGTGCTGCGGCTCCTTCAACCTGGCCGGCAGGCGGCCGACCGGTTCGCCGCCGAAGCGGCCCGCGGAGCGTGGGCCACGGTTCTCAGTAGCGCAGCGCCAACTGTGGTGCTGTGGTCTCCCTTCAGCCCAGCCGGATTTGGATGGCTGGTTCTTCTTTGGCAGAGCGGCCCGCGGATGCAGGCCCCAGTTCTTCTCTATTCAGCCGGCACATGGCCGCCGCTTCCTCCAGCCGCCTTCACCTCTGATTTCCGCCACCAAAATTGTCAAGAACCATTGGAGGGTCATCTGGCCGTGTTTGTTCGTCTTGTGCCCTCCGTGTTAAGCGGTAACATAAGGGTAAAGAAAATCCAGGAAATTCAACAAAGAATGGGTACAAAATATCACATAAAATTGTACAAACCCCTACCTCATAGTTGACACCGCACGTCGACAAGACGCAATAGATGAGTGTCGCAATAGATGGCATTGAGGAAGATGGTGTCGCGTTGAACAGTGTGGTCCCATCAACATTGGAGGAAGAGTCGTTGACCTAGGCGACTCTTCTTCTGAGCGGTGTCTTCTCCCTTTATGTGGAGAAATAATAAGGTAGGAGAAGTCGTAGAGCATTCTTCGCTGAGAGAGGATGACGTTCTTCGTGGAAGAATGAAGCTCCTCTAATTCTCCAAAGGTTCCCCCCGTAATATTTGCTAAGGAAAATATTATAATAGACTACCCAAATTTTAAAGAATTTCCAGGAAATTCATATTAACTCAAAAGAGAGATATCAATTAATTAATAAGCTTATTAATTAAATGGGTTGGCATCAACAATGATTGATAGGTGGAGAGGCTCCACCATAATGAGTGGAGGAGTTCACTAATTTAGGGGGTGTTAAATGGGAGTTTAAGGGAGTTAAGGGAAGATGAAAGGTTTAGGGATCATGTGGGTCCCACCACACAAAATTCTCTCATGGGAGGTTATGTGGGTGTGGGCCCCACCTCTAACTCCCCATTGTAGGAATTAACCAACTTTAAAACAATAAAAATTTGTACAATAATTTTATTTATTTTAATATAAATCTCCAAAAAATAACTTCTCCTCCCGAGCTAACACAACTGTGGTAACGGTCCCCTTAAGATAATACCGGTGCTGTGAGTTTATCGGTGCCCTCAGATTTCAATTCCAAGAACCAGAAAAAAAGATAAAAATACCTACACGTACATTTACTGAATATAACTGAACAAAACTTCAGAAATTGATTCCGGGAACACCGGGCCTTGGAATCAAGTGTCGTCAGAAACTACAGACTCATAAAATTTCAATGTATTATATAAAAAAATCTCCTTGAAATTATCGGGTCTTTACATTAATCCCACATTAGGGATTTAAGTCCCTGTAAAGCTATAACACACACTAGGGAAAACAAATGGGGGGTACTGAGCTCACATCTGAGCCTCCTACTCCCAAGTGATCTCTTAGAGGTTCCTGTGCTACCAGCAAATGCGCACTAGAAGTATCGACCGTCCACATAGGACCCTCTCCTATCAATCCTCGATCTCCACCGGGACCACCGTAAATGTTGCCCTGTCATCGATGACCAGCTCCCCGTGGTCGATGATGTGGGATGTGTCGTGCACATATATCTTGAGATGAGATACGTGGAAGACATCATGCACCCAGTGCAACTGAGGTGGAAGGGCCTGGCGGTAAGCCACCTCACCTACTTTGCTAAGGACCTGTAAAGGTCCAATGAAACGCGGAGATAACTCTCCACCCCGAACAAATCTCCATAGACCACATCGAGGTGAGACCTGTAGGAAGATGTGGTCATCATCCTCGAACTCCAGTGGTCTTCGTCTCCTATTACCATAAGACTTTTGTGTACTCTGTTCAGTCTTCATCCACTCATGGATTATCTGCACCTTCTCTGTCGTAGCCTGAACCATCTCTGGTCCTACACTTGTGGACTCCCTTGGGTTAGTCCAGCACATAGATGATCTACAAGGTCGGTCATACAGTGCCTCGTAAGGGGTCATCCAGATGGTGGAGTGGTAGCTATTGTTGTACGCAAACTCCACCAATGGTTGGTGATCCTCCTAGTAGCGACCAAAGTCGAGGACACATGCATGGATCATGTCCTCGAGAGTTTGAATGGTCCTCTCAGTCTAGTCATCCTTCTGAGGATGGAAGGCGGTGCTCAAGCGAAGCTGTGTCCAAAAACCCTCATGTAACCCCTTCCAAGACGGGAAGTGAAACGACAATCTCGGTCGAAGATGATAGTCGATGGCACACCATGAAGCCGTACGATCTCCCGAATGTAGAGGTGTCTCAAGCTCTCTACTGAGCTCTACTCTCTGATTGGTAGGAAGTGGGCCGACTTGGTGAGTTGGTCTACGATCAACCAGATTGAGTCATGTCCTCTAGATGTACGTGGAAGCTCCGTCACGAAATCCATAGATATCCCATCCCACTTCCACTATGGGACCTCTAAGGGTTGTACCAATCCTACTGGTACTTGGTACTCTGCCTTCACTTGCTGATAAGTGAGTCATCATGATACAAACTCTGCTACAACGTTCCCCTTCCTATGAGTATAGACTATCTCAAAGTCATAGTCCCAGAGCAACTCAAGTCAACGTCACCATCTCAGGTCTAGGTCCTTCTACGAGAAGACACACTTGAGACTTTTGAGGTTAGAGGAAACCGTAAACCACTCGCTCAACAAACTATGAGTGTGACTATCCATTTGTAATGAACTCAACTACACCCTTTTTCTCTTACATCCTACAAGAGCTGCTAATATTTATCCTTTGTCGAAAAAAGAAATCTTGTCTCATCCTCTGGATGAACCACGTTCTTTGCCTAATACAGTCAATCCTGACATGAACGGTACTATTTCATGACATGGACGACATCGTATGGCATCGACGCTACTACCAAGAGATCCAACCATTACTATCGCCTCCAAGAGTTGAGTCACATTGTCTGCAGTAGTGTGTGGTCACTGGGTCTCATCTAGTAGGAATCTTGAAAGTGAGGGTCAAGTCAACGGTTTTTACCAGAACCTCATAGTATCAACCATACAAAAAGGTAGAAAAGAAAACATCACATGGAAAAGCGTCTCTTATTACAGCAGCTCAAAGTACAAAGACACAAAGCAACCCCAAATAACGACATCGACAATGTTAGAAGCATCTTGAAAAAAAATCTCTATGCCTAGAGCTAGTTCCTCTCCTATACACCTACTCTCGGAGCACTATGAGCGAACCGATTCCTCTGCCTGGGAGGTCCCTCTACTACATTCTCCTCATCTACAGGGCGGGTCGGGTAGTCATGAGCCATGTGACCATGCCTGCCACATGCATAGCACTGCCTACTTCTCGTATAGCTGGCTATGTTTTGTGATCCACACACAACCAAACCTGTATCCAGAGGTCACCCACTTGATGGCCTAGTCCACTTGGACCTCTACGAAAACTATCTATTGCCGGCTGCAGAAGACTCCACTATATGTCTTCCTGCTGAGGGTCTCGCCGCTGGTGACTGCTCAGTGAGAAAACTCTCTACTAGAAGGGCTCTCTCCAGCACCCCCACCATTGTTGGGATGTTGAGGGAGATCATCGAAGCCCTGATCGCATTACTGATTCCCTACCCGTACCATATCCATGGAGTAGCGTGAGAGGTCAGTGAACCTTGCTGAGTACTGAGCTATTGTCATGATGCCCTGCTGTAGATGAAGTAACCCCTAAATCCTCACCACATGAAGAGTGGATGGTACAATATCTGCCCAAAATAGGCTCTCAAAGTCTTTCCAGAGTAGTGATGCCTCTTCATGCACCCGGAGCATTAGGATCCACCATCTGTCTGCCGCTTCATGCAGGAGACTCGCGACAAGGATCACCATTAGGTCGGCTGGTGTCCCTACCAATATGAAAACTCTGACAATGGCCTCTAGCCATCCCTCAGCTGCTTGGGGGTCCGTCTCTCCCCAGAACCAGGGCAGCCTCTATCGCTGGAACTTGTCCAATGCACTCAGGCAGCGTGCAGTCTCTGCTGCTGGGGCTGGTGGTATCGATGGCCTAGTGGGTAGTGGTATCGCTGGTGCCTCCACTGTGACGGGGCCCTACACCGAGGCCTCATTGCTCGGTCGGCTACCATCTCGTATGTAACTCCAAACCCTAGATGGTTGCCTTCGTAGGGATATCTTTAAAAGTAATAGGTGCTCTATGGTTTAAACAGTATACCTGGTGAGCTGACACAAAGTAATCATGAAGAAAACTTTTTGAAACACACATGCAATGAGTGTTTTCGTGCACTGAGTCGGAAATCAGAGGTCAGGGTCCTAGTGTATGGATACGTTGGTCACTGCACCAACACTGGTCTCCCTGGAATGAAAACCACACTCAATAATCTTAACACTATTTCTTCATAGAAAAGAATGATCAGAGTCCTGAATTCTGCGGTAGAACCTCCCTCTGATACCAATTTGTCATGACCCATCCTTGGGGCACGTGCCATGACTACCCCAAGCCTGCCTTCCATAGGCCAGGGGCTGTCAACTAGCACCAAAGGCATAAAACTCGATAGAAAGGGAAGGAATTTACTTTATAAAAGTAAAGGAACACAATAGAGTACGCAATAGAAGAAGCACTAAGCAATATTGAATTCAAAAATATGTGATGAAAGGAAAGGCGCCGGAAATACATGCCCAAAAGTAAGTACAATACAACTGAAAACTAATACATCTGTAGTTATGTAAATCAGAAACCACTAAGTCATCCTCTGGAATTCCCACCTAAAGGGTGGGTACTGATGGTCTCCTTAGCACCCCAGGTCTACCTATCTGCTCCGGGTGCGTCTCGCCTAGTGGTCCACCTCCGGGTACCATCCAGCTCCACAAGTCTCTACCTCAATCAGGGTTATCCAGCATCTGTATCCAACACAACGTAGTGCAGGAATAACTCGTGAAAGGGTGAGTATACAATACTCAGTAGGGACCCCGAGACTCCTGAAGGTCTCCCAGAATCCATGAAGGATAAACCACATAAGTAAGATGAAATCAAAAAGTATCATCCAACTCTACTTAGGTATATTCACATACATATACTTAAGTTTTCAATCACATTTCGGATCCAACTCTTGAGCCCAAGCACAAACCTGTCCACACACAAAAGAAAGTCAATCATATCGATGATAATGATTGAAAGTCAAGACTCACCTCACAAACATATACATATTTTGTATAGCGATAAAGACAATCAGATATAGTCACTAATTCATCTAAGATGTTGGAACCACATAGGATACTGGACCCACTAAGCTGTCAGTCCCACATAGGATACTAGACCAGCTACTCTGTCAGACCCTCTCAGGATACTAGTACAGAAGTCAAACTGTCGGACCCATGTAGGAGACAAGTACAGTCATCATCACTGTCTAACCCACTGTGGATTCCAGTATAGTTTTCGTAGTCGTTGAACCCACAGAGGATTTCGGTACGGTAGTGAACATCTTCAAACCCATGGAGGATTCCAATACAGTATCGTTACTGTCAAACCCACAGAGGATTCCAGTACAGTCTCGTTGCTGACGTCGTCCAACACACGGAGGTTTCCAGTACGATAGTCGTTGCAGTCGCAACCAGCTCTTGGGTTTTTGCATGCATCACGCTCGATACCAAGAGGGTCCGCTCCTCGATCCAAGGGGGGTCGGTACATCGACTATCAAAAAGTCCAGAGTTGATGTATCCCAAAGTTATGTCTCGTCAAAAAACCCAACGCGATAGATGGTGCATCAATCGGATGCCCGGTCTGAGATTTATTGGCTTTACTGTTCCAGGGGCCCGGTTGTAATTACACTCATTCCAAACCTGGTCATTTTCAAAATTCATCCAAAACTCACTTAGATTATCGCAAAAGGACTGTCTCATCACAATAATCCCAGTGCCACAGACGGCGTGTCGATCAGACACGCGTTATTAAAGTTATTCACGTTTATCTAAACCGGGCCGGGCCCATCAAGCCCAGTGGGCTGGCAGGTCAGCCCGACTTGGTTCGGCCGGTCCAACCCGGCAGGGGGGTTGGCTCGGCCCAATAAAGCACATGGCCCTGCCCAATGTGTTGCGGCATGTCCCGACGTGGCGCGGCCCGGTCCAGCGCTGCGCGGCTCGGCTCGGCTGGCCTAGCGATGCGCGCGCGCGGGGGGGGGGGGGGGGGGGTCTCCCAAACCGGCAGCGCTCCCCTAATGTTAGGCTGGCCAAAGACGGCCAGTCTCCCCGATGCGAGCGGCCCGCAAGGGCGGGCAGCGGTCCTCCTGTGCGACATGTGCGGGTGCCACGGCTCCTTCAACCCGGCCGGCAGGCGGCCGACCGGTTCACTGCTGAAGCGGCCTGTGGAGTGCGGGCCGCGGTTCTCCCCAGAGCGGCACCCCTTGTGGGGCCGCAGTCTCCCTTCGGCCCGGCCGGCTTTAGCTGGCCGATTATTCTTCAGCCGAGCGGCCCGTGGATATGGGCCGCGGTTCTTCTCTACGTGGCTGACACACAACCGTCGCTTATCTGGTCACCATTGCTTCCGATTTCCGCCACAAGAATAGTCAAGAACCATCAGAGTGTCATCGGGCCGTGTTTTTTCGGCCCGAGCCCTCCACATTAGGCGGTAACATAAGGCCGAAGACAATCCCAAAAATTAAATGTAGAATGGGTACAAAATATCCCTTAAAATCTACAAAACCCTACCTCTTAATTGACATCGCATGTCGACAAGCCACAGAAGATGATCGTCGTGGTAGATGGCTTTGAGAAAGATGGCATCGCAGAGAATGGTGTCATCCCGTCAACATTGGAGGAAGAGTCATTGACATAGTCGACGCTTCTCACAAGAGGTGTCTTCTCCCATGATGCGTAAGAAGAAGAAGGTAGGACAAGTCGTGGATCATTCTTTGCCGAGAGAGGATAACATTCTTCGTGGAAGAATGAAGCTCCTCTAATTATCCAAATGTTTCTCCCCAAAATATTTTCTATGGAAAATGTTATAATAGACTACACAAATTTTAAATAATTTCCATACAATTCAAATTAACTCAAAAGAGAGATGCAAATTAATTAATAAGGTTATTAATTAAATGGGTTGGCATCATCAATGTTTGGGTGGTGGAGTGGCTCTACCATAATGAGGGGAGGAGTTAATTAATTTAGGGGGGTGTTAAATGGGATTTTAAGGGAGTTAAGGGAAGATGAAAGGTTTAGGGATCATGTGGGTCCCACCACACTAAATCCTCTCATGGAAGGTTATGTGGGTGTGGGCCCCACCTCTAACTCTGCATTGTAGGAATTAACCAACTTTAAAATAATAAAATTGTGTACAAAAAATTTTATTTATTTTAATATAAATCTCCAAAAAAAATAACTTCTCCTGAGAAAACGCAACTGTGGTAAAGGTTCCCTTAAGCGAATACTAGTGCTGCGAGTTCATCGGTGCCATCGGATTTCAATTCTTAGTAGTGGTCCAAAAGATACAAATAACCGCATGTACATTTACTGAATGTACCCAAACAAAACTTTAGAAATTGATTCCAGGCACACCATCCCTCAGAATCACGTGTTGTCTGAAACCACTGACTCATAAAATTCCAAAGTATTTAAGAAAAAAGTTTTCTTGAAATTTTCGGGTCTTTACTTGTGTAGAACTAAAATCCAAAAATTATGTCCTCTATTCTTGAATGAATAACTAGCGTACCTATCACCACTTTGTTATCGAGTTTCACATCAGTGGTAGTGATGGAAAAATCATTCCCTTTCTACCCTAGATGTTTTTGGTTTCCTCTGAAAATCCACGTGTTTGGGAACGAGTTTGTAAAGTACACTAGTTTTTTGCATTTAAATCAATGAATAGTGTGTTTAGGGTTGAACGGATCATTCCTCACCACTTCCACATCAATGAGTTTCTCTTATCAGAAGTTAATGTCCAGGTTCCCTTCTCTTCCACACAAAAATAATTTCATCATCCCCTTCATGCAGTTTCTGAGGTGATTCATTCTGCACCTTTGGCAAGTGGGGTGCTAGATTTTCTTAACCTCATTGGATTTATCCATCAGACCGCCAGAATTGAAGTCTACCTAACACTTCTTATCCCCATGATACCCCTGATATTCATTGATCTCTATTTCGCCTTTGAGGGAACATCACACAATTTACTCCTAGATCTCAATGTCACAGATCGCTAGGGATTTCTCATAGCCTAGATTTTATCCCACCAATGAAGTGTTCAACCTTGCATTCGAGGGTAATAATAAATCTGGGGGCCTATCATGCAAGACTTGTGAATTTTTCCTCACACTCTATGATGGATTTTTCATCTTCTTTCTTAAGGTCAAGGAAGACTCTTTCCATTTTAAGTCAGAGGGTGTGAGGAAAATATTTATCAAAAAAAAATTTCTGGAAATAATTTCATTTTAAGTCCTTGATCTCTACCTCCATCTTTGTATTTTTTATCCATTTCCACCATTGATAAGCTTCACCCTCTATATGATAAGAAGCCAGAAGAACCTTCTCCTGTTCGAATCATTGATTGATGGGTAATATCATTTCAATGGATTTGATCCATTGTTCGGAAATTTATAGATTGGATGACCCAATAAATGTTTGACGCCTTTTTCTCTTGAAGCTCTCGATTGCAACTTGGTTATTATTAGTGGGGTTTGAGCATTCCTCTTGACCAATGTTTCTATTCAAAACATGACTTAACTAATAGAGTATCATGAAAAATATCATGATTTCCACTCCCATCAGATTGGACATCTCATTTGAATAGTCATCACAGTGATCTTTGTATCAGTTTTTATCCTGAGTCCTCTTATTATTGGCCATTGGCTAGAATAAAATGAAATTTAGGGGTAACACATAAAGGGTAATCCAAATAAAAAATGGTTGTCTTATAAATTAATTTTATTTCCTTAACTTTGAAATTTATGTGCTTCAATATATGTTATCCATGATATAATTCCCAACATATATTATTAGGGGTCTGTTTTATTCCCTTAATAATTTTTCACACTAATCTTATTAATTTACCCAAGAATATCTCCCGGGAGTGTCGTAACCAAGAGTGTAGCAATGCGCATTGTCGTGCACCCATTCTCGTTCGAGTCTAGCTGAAAGTGGTGTTTTCTTGATTTACCCGTAGATACATCTATTCTAGAGCTGCCTCTACCTGCTTGTATCCAGATAGGGATTTCTTTTCCTTATAAACTACTTACCCAATAATCACCAAAATTTAGGGATGTTTTTATTATACTTAGTCCAATCCTTAAGGCTTTCACTAGTTTTTTCTAATCTTAATCCCCAAAATAACTAAAACTATCCTTTTATAACAATTATAACAAAATTACTCTTTATTACACACATAAACATGAACTATTACATAAACATGATCTTAAAACAATGCTGAGGATTCAGAGTAATATTGTACTGGTAAATAAATAACATTACATAACAACATATAACATAAAACCCAACATCTTTACTAAAAAAATCTTTTACATGACCAAATCATTCCTTCATAATTTTCATTGCCTAGGATAACCTGAAGAAATGCATAAGAAATGGGTGATATATAAAGGTCAGTAAAGGAATAATCAAGGCATAACATTAAGAATATAGTACATTTTAGGAAATTGGCATATCAATAGAGAATAGGAAAACTTGAACATAAAGGCATGATATAACAAGATTATCATAACAGGGAAATGTGGCATCAACATTTATCATGATATTAGTATGAGAAAAGGATTATTGTAGATAGAGAATGAGTAAATAATAATTTCACTTTAATTACCATGAATAAACCCTCATTGAACTTGAGGTATCATGATACTAATCTTTACCCAAAGCATTGGAGCTCCATCAGGGCTCACCCTTCTTAATCATTTCACTTAATTCATAAGATTAACACACAGATCATAATACATAGATTCATTAAACATACTCATTTATTCCATGATAAAGGAATGTAGAATTCATAAATGAAACGAAGTGGGAGCTTGAATGGTTTTATATAGTAATGTGAGGGAATTCATTATTATTTAGGTTTTGGACACTACACATTAAAGTAATAAAAACCACAAACCATACCATGGATTTTCCCTTGGTTTTGGCCAAATAAGAATGGTAGCCATTATCTTATAAGGACAATGGCCTATCTTCTTAAAATATTTGGCTTGATTATGTAGAGGTGAGTCACACTCTCAACGAAATCAATTTAAAAATTTAAAATGTTTTATAAGCCTCAGAGGGACACTAAGGCACCAGAAATTATTAAAACAAATATAAAATCACATTATTTTAATGATAAAACAAATATTGTCCGAAAAAATCATTTATAGTTATTTTATTGCATCACTATTGGGTCCTTATGATGTCATAAAACACCTTATATAATTAAACGGTATTTAATTTTTACCCTAAAATTCGACTATCTCAAAAAAATTTGAAAAATTCACTATTGGAAAATTTCAAAGTCCTGATTCCAAAATAATATTCATTTTATCTAAATAATTTTCTAAATATGTGAATTTTTATTTTTAAAATAAAAACTGACATTTATAAAAAATTCATGGGTTTTGATAAAAACTGTTTTCAAACCATAATAATAATTACAATTGTATTCATAAAAATTATATAATCATTTATATTTAATAAAAAGTAATTCAGTAATAATAATATTATACAAAAATATTATTTAATTCAAAAACCCATTAATTCATAAAAATAGATTTCTTAATTGAATTTTAACTAAAAATATTATTTCTACTTTAAAAACCATTTACAAAGTTACAATAACAAAATGAATGTATATTCTCTATACAAAAATAAGTCACATAATCATAGTGCTAGGGTATTTTTACATAACCCTTTTAAAAACACACATAGTACTTAAGGGTGTGTTGTGAGATAATGACAGACTCTTGGGGTGGCTCATATAACAACGATTGTGTGGTAATCTCTATTTTCTTCTACTTCTCTCGTATGCAGTTCTGTTCTAGATTACCATTTTGAATCTCATCTTGGGCTTGGTCAAAAGGGAAGACTAGTGATGCTACCTCCTTTATAAGCTCTAAGAAATGGGCCCTGTGTTGAGAAATTCTACAGGATAGGGCCATTTCTTCTTTCTTCTGAGTAAATTATATTTGTTCAATCCCTATATTTAGATTAATCATGTGATCATTGTTCAACGTCAATGTTAGGAACAATCACAATTCTTAACGATGTTTTGAAATACAAAAACAAAAAACCAAGGAAGTGAATATAACTATTTTACATATTAATAAATTTAATTATAACACTATAACGACCCACACTTTACATACATTGTTAATACTTCAAAATTGAATCACACTTATTACAACATATGACAAAACCACAAAGGACCGTATAGGTATAGTGTCTTTAGAAACTGGGAAACATAAACAACTGGTTCATAAATCTTCTACAGTGTCTCCCGTTTATTTCATCATATCTAGGGTCCCTTTTAGCATATTCTATTTAATATCCATCTTCCTGACCTGGGGAAAAGAAAACATAAAAGGGTGAGCTCAAATGCTCAGCAAGGGCAAATAAAGGAAATAAAAATCATATCATATCTTTATGAAGATCAAAACCTGCAAAAGAGATCATAATATCTTAACATGGAATAAATCATAGAAGTGAAAATGAGATCCCCATAATCATAACATAAAACTTGAAACTTTGTGGCATGCACACATAATCATGGAAAATCATTTCTTGTTAGTCATGACTCATTGCCAAGACTATCTTAGTGGACAAAGTCCCTTTCTGAACCGAGTTCACTCCTCGTTTCAGTCCTGTATCACTGAACCGAAATAACCTTCCGTTCCAGCCATGTCTATCTCATGAGATATAAAAATCATTACCCAATGCATTGGAGGGAGATATAGGTCCCACCCATCTTGTAATGAATCCTTTCTTATGTGTGCCACATAATCATAAAACATACATCATCGCATAACACATATAACAAAAATGGGATTCTTGAAACATCATGACATCATAAATCAATTCATATAAGATAAAGGAATTCATAAAAATAATTCCATCACAACATGATCAAATCAATGTAATAATAGGGATAAAAACAGAACCTTTTATTATCTTAGATGGAAAATAATTTTGATAAAACATTTGAACTCCATTCTTGAGGAAAATATCCTTTCTTCTTCAAAAACATTTTTCCTTTCATAACATGTCATACAACTTTAAAATAAAAGAAGTTGATTAAAAATAAACTTGAAAACTTGTAAAGGAAGCTTCTTTGAAGTAATGTTTTAAAAATCCATTCATGCCGTATAAGTTAAAAAAAACATTCTTCGTACTTTTGTCGGAAAAGTCAAAAAGTACCTCGTACGGAAAAACAACAAAAGATTCCTTTCATATTCTTTAATAAAAACTCACCTAAGGGTAAAATTGGATTTAAACTATTTCAAGTGGATGGAAACAATATTACATATTGAGGGAACATGGATGTGGATGATAAAATACACCCCAGTAAATACTTACGAATAAACAATCTCGGATAAAAATGAGATTGTGAAATTTCCCTTACCTTAGGTCCGATTTGCTTTGTTCGTGTCCGAAGCTCCTGTATAATGGTTTAAATAATGTTATTGACTTATTCCAGAATCATACATATTGATATGAGATCATATATGGTCATATTATTAGCTTCTTGTTAGTAATATTTCATTGTTACTTGTTACTCGGGTCTTTATAACTTTTTGTTCTTATGCGTGTTTTGTCGAATAAATTCTTATTCTTATCATTAGGTTATAGATAATTCATTTCCAGAATGGTATTAGTGTAGTATATACCATATTCATTCATTCAATTCATTTATACAATCATTATGAAATGAAGATCATGTAAAACGAGTCGCATCACATCGTGGAGACGGTATTCCGTACGTACGCACGAGTGATGATATCGTTCCTATGATCGTGGAATTGTATTGGAGTATATATATATATTATTTCAGTATCAATATTACTTAATAATAATCATATATAGTTACTCATTACAGCATTATACCCATCCTTGTAAGGTGATGGTGGAAAATAGATTACACCACGGCGTGGAGACGGTATTCCGTACGTACGCACGCGCGGTGATTTCATTTTTCCGTAGGATGGATAGAAGGTGAATTAGGGTTGTTTCATATTTATAATAACATATCAGTATGTAAGTAATACTGATGTTATTACTTTATCATGAAACAATTAAAGAAGAAGAAGTTGAAGAAGAAAGAAATTGAAAAGGTCGGTAATGGATATTACCTCTTCTTTGGAACGCCTCTTTGAATCCTCCACTTAAGGAACTAAGATTGGTCTTTGGAGAAGACCAGGACCTCTAGGATTATTCTAGGGAAGTGGAGAGGAGAAAATGGCAGGGGTTGGCCGAGCTTGAGTGCTCAAATTGGTGTGAGGAGGAGGGGGAGGAGGTGCCCTTTTATAAGGGAGGAGAGGGGCACCTTAGGAATATCTCAAAATATTATTTTATATTAAAGTTAAAATCAGTTTATAATGGTTCCAAAGGGTCTTATTTCGGAGCTAAAGTGGGGATGGGTCGAAATCCTATCAACCAATAGGATTTAGACAAGTTTAGGGTATTATTTTAACCTTATCAATTAGATTTAACTTTAAGTTAATTAATTTAACTTTTACCGTGTCTTTTTGTTTTCTTTTACTATATGGTTAATACACTTACTATAACATGCCAAACGAACCCCAAATTGTTTATTATTAATATATATATCATTATGTAAGTCATTTGGCCGAACCTTAGATTTTTAAGAATAAAATAACAATTAATAATATAATATTTGATTTAAAAACTATTTTGTGTCAATTTTGACACTATTTGATATATGATTTTTGTGAAAGTCATAACAGAATTATATGTTCGAACCAAGTTTATTAAATCATTAGTAATATATCATAGTAACCTAGAAAATTAGTGGAATTCATAAAAAGTCTCAAATTACATTTATTTTGGTATTTATATTATCAATTTTGTCAATATTTCATTAATAAGATAATTACTGCATCATCTTTGTGTCATAATTAAATTAAATTATTTGATGTCTAAAAATTACAAATAAAATACCATCATGTAGGAAATCTTTTTAGCTTTCTAATGAATATTTACAATAGAATTTATCTTATGTATAACCCTATATTAAAAATGATTTACTTATTAAACTTTGATTTTAACTATTTTAACGCTTCTTTAAATAAATTAATAATAAATGTCCTAATCTAATCCAAGTGGGCCTAAATGGTCATATTTTATTCCTAAGTTTGTTTTTGGTCGAATTACACTTGTCCAATAGAATTAGGACATGTGTTAGGGTAATATTAATATCATATTTACCCTTAGTTACCCTATTTACTATTAACCGCGGTAAAAATAGTAAAAAGTTACTATTCACCAAAAAATTATTTTCATCTCATTGAACCACATTTTAGTCCTTGATATTAACCGTGTCTCCCGGATTTTTGAAATTCCATTCACAGAAGCGGTAAAATTAAGTTTTATGCAAAATTCAGTTTTTAACCTACCACTTAGTGGTTTCACTATTCATCAAAAATTGAAAGTTTTCAGAAAAATACCAAAATTTCACCCTAGGCTAATTTCGATATTCTGAGTCCAAAAATGAAGTCCATTTTGAAAAATAAAATTTATAAAATTTCAAAAAGTGGTTATTACTATTCATAACGGCTAGTTTTAATAGCATATTGTTGTTTAGTGAAACTCGGTATTGCGTACGACGCAAGCTATCGAGGAAGGTCGCGATTGCGTGTAAAGCAATCCAAGCAAGTGTTGTGTAGAAAAAGATTCCTTTGATGATAACATAAAAGTCTCGGGTGTTACATTCTACCCCCCTTAAAAAGAATTTCGCCCTCGAAATTCGTCACTTTGCAACAAACAAATGAGGATACTTCTCCCTCATCATATCCTCAAGCTCCCATGTAGCTTCTTCAAGTTGGTGGTTTCTCCATAAAACTTTCACCAAGCGAGTGGTCTTGTTTCGTAGGACTTTTTCGCTACGATCCAGAATCTCTATCGGCTGTTCTTCATAAGAAAGATCTTGCTCCAGCGGTACAACTTCTGAGCTGAGTACATGTGAAGGATCTGGTATGTACTTTCTCAGGAGAGATACATGGAACACATCGTGAACTTGAGAGAGATTCGGTGGAAGCGCCAATCGGTAAGCTACCTTCCCAACACGATCCAGTATTTCAAAAGGACCGATATATCTAGGGCTCAACTTCCCCTTCTTTCCAAATCTCATAACCCTCTTCCAGGGAGATATTCGTAAGAACACTTTATCACCCACTTCAAACTCTAGGTCTTTTCTTCGGTTGTCGGCATAACTTTTCTGTCGACTCTGAGCTGCTCTTATGTGTTGTTGAATAGATCTGACCTTTTCTGCCATTTCATCAACAAGATCAGGTCCTAATAGCTTTCTTTCCCCAACTTCATCCCAGCAAGTTGGAGTCCTGCATTTCTTTCCATAGAGAGCTTCATAAGGAGCCATCTGAATACTGGAGTGAAAGCTATTATTATAAGAAAATTATACCAAAGGTAGGTGTTGATCCCAACCTCCTTTGAAATCCATAGAGCAAGCTCTCAACATATCTTCTAGGGTTTGAATTGTTCTCTCAGACTGACCGTCTGTCTGGGGATGATAAGCAGTGCTGAAACTCAACTCTGTATCCAGAGTATGCTGAAGACTTCGCCAGAACTTCGAGGTAAATCTCGGATCTCGATCAGATATAATAGAAAGTGGTACTCCATGCAATCTTACCACTTCCTTTACATATATCCTGGCAAGCTGATCTAGAGAGAAATCCTCTCTAATAGCAATGAAGTGTGCAGACTTTGTAAGACGATCAACTATGACCCAGATAGCATTATTGCATTTGGATGTTTTAGGAAGTCCTGTGACAAAGTCCATAGCGATGTTTTCCCATTTCCATTCGGGTATGGGTAATGGTTGTAACATCCCCTTAGACTTCTGTCTCTCAGCTTTAACTTGTTGACAAACCAAGCATCGAGAGACATATTCAGCAACATCTCTTTTCATGCCATCCCACCAGAAGTACTCTTTCAGGTCCCTATACATCTTCGTGCTTCCAGGATGAATAGAGAATGATGAACTATGAGCCTCATCCAGCAGCTCATTCTTTAATTCAGGGATGGGAGGAACGCAAACCCGATTCCTGAACTTTATTATCCCATCACAATCAAGGATGAATTCAGGAACATTTCTCACCTTCTTTTGTAACTCGACATCTTCTTTCTGTGCCTCTTTAATCTTCACATGTATAGATGGTTGAACATTCATTTGAGAAAGATAAGATTTTTCCCTTTCCATTATAATTCCAAGATCCATCCTTTGTAAATCCATAAATATTGGATCTTTTGTGATCCTCATCATGGATAAACTAGCATGGTCTTGTCGACTTAATGCATCTGCCACCTTGTTTGCTTTCCCAGGGTGGTAATGGATTGAGCAGTCATAATCCTTAATCAGCTCCAACCATCTTCTTTGACGCATATTCAACTCCTTTTGTGTGAAAATATACTTTAAACTTTTATGATCAGTATAAATATCACACTTTTCACCATAAAGGTAATGCCTCCAAATCTTTAATGCAAAGATTACCGCAGCCAACTCCAAATCATGTGTTGGGTAATTTTGCTCATGGATTTTCAACTGTCGTGAGGCATAAGCTATCACCATATCATTTTGCATAAGAACACACCCCAATCCCTTCTTGGATGCATCACTGTAGATCACAAACCTTTCTCCACTACAAGGCAGTGTGAGCACAGGTGCACTGGATAACCTTCTTTTCAACTCCTTGAAATTCTCTTCACATTCCTCTGTCCAGACAAACTTAACTCCTTTCCGAGTCAACTTGGTGAGTGGATTAGATAATCGTGAAAAATCTTTTACAAAACGTCGATAATATCCAGCCAAACCAAGAAAACTTCGGATCTCAGTTACTGTTGTTGGTCTTGACCATCTTTCGATAACCTCTGTTTTTGCTGGATCCACAGATATCCCCTCTTTTGAGATTATATGACCCAAAAATGCAACTTTTTGAAGCCAAAATTCACACTTGGTAAATTTGGCATAAAGCTTCTCCTTTCTCAGGGTCTTCAATATAATTCTCAAGTGATCTTCATGCTCTTCCTTGCTCTTTGAATAGACAAGAATATCGTCTATAAAGACTACCACAAATTGATCAAGATAGTCTCTAAAGACTCTATTCATTAGATCCATGAAGATAGCAGGGGCATTAGTAAGACCAAATGGCATCACTATAAATTCATAGTGTCCATACCTTGTACGGAAAGCCGTCTTTGGTATATCCTCCCTTTTGACCCTTAATTGATGATACCCTGAACGAAGATCAATCTTGGAAAAGTATTGAGCTCCGCGTAGTTGGTCAAATAAGTCATCAATGCGTGGGAGAGGATATTTGTTCTTGATAGTGATCTTGTTAAGTTCTCGATAATCAATGCAGAGTCTCATTGATCCATCTTTCTTCTTAACAAATAGAACAGGTGCTCCCCAAGGTGACGCACTAGGGCGTATGAATCCCTTATCAAGATTCTCTTGGAGTTGCTTCTTCAATTCCTGCAACTCAATTGGGGCCATTCTATAAGGTGTCTTTGAAATAGGCAAAGCACCCGGTACGAGTTCTATTGAAAACTCAACTTCACGATTTGGTGGAAGACCCGGTAATTCCTCCGGAAAGACATCATCAAACTCCCGTACAATGGGCATATTCTTAATCGTGAGTTTCTCACCAACCATTTGAGATAAATAACCTTCATTTAGTGGAATCAATACCCATAAGATGGAAGAAATTTCCACTGGAAGGTTATGTTCATCCTTGCATTGATAGATGATCGTAGATTGATCTGGAATATGAAATGTGACTTCCCTTCTTTGGCAATCGATATGAGCTCCATGTAGAGAAAGCCAATCCATGCCAAGAATCACATCAAATTCTACTAAAGGAAGGATCACAAGATTTGCAGGAAGCACTTTCCCACAAACTTCGATCGGAGAAGAATTATAAACTTTTGATGCGATTGATGTGCCATTAGGTGTTGTCACAGCTAACTCAACATCTAATTGTTGAGGTAATACGGTGATACCCTTAGAAAAGTCTTCAGAAATAAAAGAGTGGGTGGATCCAGAATCAAATAAAACATTTGCTACTTTAGAGTGGATGGTAAGTGTACCTTTCACCACAGCGTTATCGTACTCCACATCGCTGATAGAAATTGCATGTGACTTTCCTTTGTCTTTAGCCTTAAGAGTTTGTTGACGTCGACCATCATCATCAACCCTTGGATTTGGGCATTGATTGGCATAATGCCCCATCTCCTTGCACTTGAAACATTGAAGTGTAGCAGGTTCATTCTGTGTATCCCTTCCTTTGTTTGAATCACTAGATATCTTCTTCCCATTATCACGGCATTCAAATGCCCGATGACCTTCCTTTCCACATTTAAAACATTTACTTGTCCCTTTAAGACAACTCCCTCCATGTTTCTTTCCACACTTTGAGCATAAGGGAAAGTTCATCTTCTTTTCTGTGTGCTCTTTAGATTTTTCTTTGAATTCCATCTTCCTCTTCTTATCAAACCCATGGGACTGATGGGTTACTCCAATCTCCATCTCGACTTTGAGAGCACATCGAACGATTTCCTCGTAGCTATTGAAGTCCCTTATGGCTAACGCCCTTCGAAGACTTGGTTTTAAGCCACTAAAGAATCGATCGATCTTACTCTCAGGTTGGATAATAATACCAGAAGCGTACCTTGCAAGTCTTGTAAAATTTTCTTCATAGGTACTAACAGATTCATCATCCCTTTGCTTCAGTTCAAGGAACTCTTTCTCCATCTTTGTTCGGAGAATACGAGGGAAGTACTTACTGAAAAATAAGTTCTTGAACTCGTCCCATTCCATAGACTCAATTTCATCCCTTTGCCTCGTATTCTTAACAAGATTCCACCATTGATCCGCATCTCCTTCCAAACGATACACTGCTAGGATGACTTTATCATGCTCAGAACATTGAAGAACTGAAAATATCTTTTCAGTAGTACTAATCCATTGTTCAGCAACTAATGGATCAGTAGACCCGCTGAAAGATGGTGGACGCTGCCTCATGAAGGATTCAACAGAATGTTGCTCCCTCCTTTGTTCGTTTGGAAATCCTGCATGATTCATAGCTTGAGAAAGTTGTGTGAGCATGGCTACAAGATTTTGCATTCCAGCTCCCATATCGTTTGTTTGCTCCGGGGGACAATCATTGCATTGCCCATCGCATTCCGCATTAACACGGTTCCTTCGGGTTCCAGCCATTGACTAAAACCAAGAAGAATAGTGTGAGCAACACTAATTATAATAGGAAACCACATAATTCAAGAATAAAATTTTCATGCTTAAGGTCTTATCATAGGTTATTCAAGGCCATTTCTAAAACACTAAGATTGTGTTCTATGCTTAGACTTATCCTTAGGGTTCTTACTAAGGCTTTCACATCCTAGTTTCCAAAGGTTGACTATAACCTCCCTCTGATACCAACTATAACGACCCACACTTTACATACATTGTTAATACTTCAAAATTGAATCACACTTATTACAACATATGACAAAACCACAAAGGACCGTATAGGTATAGTGTCTTTAGAAACTGGGAAACATAAACAACTGGTTCATAAATCTTCTACAGTGTCTCCCGTTTATTTCATCATATCTAGGGTCCCTTTTAGCATATTCTATTTAATATCCATCTTCCTGACCTGGGGAAAAGAAAACATAAAAGGGTGATCTCAAATGCTCAGCAAGGGCAAATAAAGGAAATAAAAATCATATCATATCTTTATGAAGATCAAAACCTGCAAAAGAGATCATAATATCTTAACATGGAATAAATCATAGAAGTGAAAATGAGATCCCCATAATCATAACATAAAACTTGAAACTTTGTGGCATGCACACATAATCATGGAAAATCATTTCTTGTTAGTCATGACTCATTGCCAAGACTATCTTAGTGGACAAAGTCCCTTTCTGAACCGAGTTCACTCCTCGTTTCAGTCCTGTATCACTGAACCGAAATAACCTTCCGTTCCAGCCATGTCTATCTCATGAGATATAAAAATCATTACCCAATGCATTGGAGGGAGATATAGGTCCCACCCATCTTGTAATGAATCCTTTCTTATGTGTGCCACATAATCATAAAACATACATCATCGCATAACACATATAACAAAAATGGGATTCTTGAAACATCATGACATCATAAATCAATTCATATAAGATAAAGGAATTCATAAAAATAATTCCATCACAACATGATCAAATCAATGTAATAATAGGGATAAAAACAGAACCTTTTATTATCTTAGATGGAAAATAATTTTGATAAAACATTTGAACTCCATTCTTGAGGAAAATATCCTTTCTTCTTCAAAAACATTTTTCCTTTCATAACATGTCATACAACTTTAAAATAAAAGAAGTTGATTAAAAATAAACTTGAAAACTTGTAAAGGAAGCTTCTTTGAAGTAATGTTTTAAAAATCCATTCATGCCGTATAAGTTAAAAAAAACATTCTTCGTACTTTTGTCGGAAAAGTCAAAAAGTACCTCGTACGGAAAAACAACAAAAGATTCCTTTCATATTCTTTACTAAAAACTCACCTAAGGGTAAAATTGGATTTAAACTATTTCAAGTGGATGGAAACAATATTACATATTGAGGGAACATGGATGTGGATGATAAAATACACCCCAGTAAATACTTACGAATAAACAATCTCGGATAAAAATGAGATTGTGAAATTTCCCTTACCTTAGGTCCGATTTGCTTTGTTCGTGTCCGAAGCTCCTGTATAATGGTTTAAATAATGTTATTGACTTATTCCAGAATCATACATATTGATATGAGATCATATATGGTCATATTATTAGCTTCTTGTTAGTAATATTTCATTGTTACTTGTTACTCGGGTCTTTATAACTTTTTGTTCTTATGCGTGTTTTGTCGAATAAATTCTTATTCTTATCTTTAGGTTATAGATAATTCATTTCCAGAATGGTATTAGTGTAGTATATACCATATTCATTCATTCAATTCATTTATACAATCATTATGAAATGAAGATCATGTAGAACGAGTCGCATCACATCGTGGAGACGGTATTCCGTACGTACGCACGAGTGATGATATCGTTCCTATGATCGTGGAATTGTATTGGAGTATATATATATATTATTTCAGTATCAATATTACTTAATAATAATCATATATAGTTACTCATTACAGCATTATACCCATCCTTGTAAGGTGATGGTGGAAAATAGATTACACCACGGCGTGGAGACGGTATTCCGTACGTACGCACGCGCGGTGATTTCATTTTTCCATAGGATGGATAGAAGGTGAATTAGGGTTATTTCATATTTATAATAACATATCAGTATGTAAGTAATACTGATGTTATTACTTTATCATGAAACAATTAAATAAGAAGAAGTTGAAGAAGAAAGAAATTGAAAAGGTCGGTAATGGATATTACCTCTTCTTTGGAACGCCTCTTTGAATCCTCCACTTAAGGAACTAAGATTGGTCTTTGGAGAAGACCAGGACCTCTAGGATTATTCTAGGGAAGTGGAGAGGAGAAAATGGCAGGGGTTGGCCGAGCTTGAGTGCTCAAATTGGTGTGAGGAGGAGGGGGAGGAGGTGCCCTTTTATAAGGGAGGAGAGGGGCACCTTAGGAATATCTCAAAATATTATTTTATATTAAAGTTAAAATCAGTTTATAATGGTTCCAAAGGGTCTTATTTCGGAGCTAAAGTGGGGATGGGTCGAAATCCTATCAACCAATAGGATTTAGAAAAGTTTAGGGTATTATTTTAACCTTATCAATTAGATTTAACTTTAAGTTAATTAATTTAACTTTTACCGTGTCTTTTTGTTTTCTTTTACTATATGGTTAATACACTTACTATAACATGCCAAACGAACCCCAAATTGTTTATTATTAATATATATATCATTATGTAAGTCATTTGGCCGAACCTTAGATTTTTAAGAATAAAATAACAATTAATAATATAATATTTGATTTAAAAACTATTTTGTGTCAATTTTGACACTATTTGATATATGATTTTTGTGAAAGTCATAACAGAATTATATGTTCGAACCAAGTTGATTAAATCATTAGTAATATATCATAGTAACCTATAAAATTAGTGGAATTCATAAAAAGTCTCAAATTACATTTATTTTGGTATTTATATTATCAATTTTGTCAATATTTCATTAATAAGATAATTACTGCATCATCTTTGTGTCATAATTAAATTAAATTATTTGATGTCTAAAAATTACAAATAAAATACCATCATGTAGGAAATCTTTTTAGCTTTCTAATGAATATTTACAATCGAATTTATCTTATGTATAACCCTATATTAAAAATGATTTACTTATTAAACTTTGATTTTAACTATTTTAACCCTTCTTTAAATAAATTAATAATAAATGTCCTAATCTAATCCAAGTGGGCCTAAATGGTCATATTTTATTCCTAAGTTTGTTTTTGGTAGAATTACACTTGTCCAATAGAATTAGGACATGTGTTAGGGTAATATTAATATCATATTTACCCTTAGTTACCCTATTTACTATTAACCGCGGTAAAAATAGTAAAAAGTTACTATTCACCAAAAAATTATTTTCATCTCATTGAACCACATTTTAGTCCTTGATATTAACCGTGTCTCCCGGATTTTTGAAATTCCATTCACAGAAGCGGTAAAATTAAGTTTTATGCAAAATTCAGTTTTTAACCTACCACTTAGTGGTTTCACTATTCATCAAAAATTGAAAGTTTTCAGAAAAATACCAAAATTTCACCCTAGGCTAATTTCGATATTCTGAGTCCAAAAATGAAGTCCATTTTGAAAAATAAAATTTATAAAATTTCAAAAAGTGGTTATTACTATTCATAACGGCTAGTTTTAATAGCATATTGTTGTTTAGTGAAACTCGGTATTGCGTACGACGCAAGCTATCGAGGAAGGTCGCGATTGCGTGTAAAGCAAGCCAAGCAAGTGTTGTGTAGAAAAAGATTCCTTTGATGATAACATAAAAGTCTCGGGTGTTACAAACACGATTAATATTTATTCATAAATGTTTGGTTTTTTATAAATATTAAATAAAATGACACAAGTTCGCGATGGACTTAAAAACTGCCAAAATAAATTAATACATTTTCATCAATGTTTTATCCAATGAATTAAGATTTTACCATTTAACCAAATGATATATAATACCATTTAAACTTATGGATGTAAATAAAAACTAAATAATATATCTTTTATGTTTTTTCCCCATTTCAAATGAACTCGTATAATTATACACAATGGAACTCATCATAAAACCATAAAACAGATGTTCCCAATACATTGAAATTATACATTATAACTCATTTTAATTTCCATACATGAACAAAATAAAATTAAAATAGATAAAATATATGTTTAATAGGTTCGGAATAAATAAATTAATTAATATAAATAGATTATTTAGGAAATTAAGTTCAAGTGAAGAATGCTTTCAGACCTAAGGTAAGGGTTTCTCTTCTCACATTTATTTCCATGAGATATGACTTATTTACAAATTATTCCATGTGCGTGGTGTATTTATACAACCCTTTAATATAAAATATCATTAATTTCATTATATTTATGGTATTAAATATTTTATTTGATATTTATTACTTTCATTCGGCATATTATTCGACTGATTACAAAGTGTTATGTGATTTCTTAACTCAATTTTCCTTCATTGGGTAAAATTTATATATCATTGATAATCTCATGATAAGGTTGTGTATTGAATAAATTATATTATATTATATTATATTTATATTTTTTATTTTTATTTAAAATGATTACACACAACCTTTTCATTTGATTAATTATTTGATCCTTGTAAGGGACTTCGTCTCAATTTTATTTCGTTGAGGCATATTTTTGATGCAATGCACCTATTTTATTTTCTATTTTTTATATTCTAACCATTTTATTTATGATCACAAATCATTAAGTATTTAATTTAATATCTATATTTCTTTTATATTGGATATAATTATTTTATAATCCTTATACCATTTCTTCATATGATATTTACCATAATCAGTGTTTGATTAGGTGGGAAAATATTAATAAATTTGTATCTTGTATTTAATGTTTATATTTTAAAATAAATCCCAGTATTTTTTAATACAATTGATTATTATATAAATTAGGAATTATTTTGACATGTTATACATGGGTTGGGAACCAACTAATGAAAGCCCCCTGATGCATTGGTAGTCTCATGGGATTAAATCAGTTGGCAACAAACCATTACTGTTTTTCTATAAGTAGAATCAAACTTGTTTCTATCCAACAGAATATATCATCTTGTGAATGGTCTTGAAATTGTAATTTTTCACATTATATATATAATAAATCAAATAATTAAGAACATTCTAAATTTACAATTAAATTATTACTATCCATATGATTTTCACTATGATACAATCTATAGAAGCATTTTCATCCTTAGTTTATTAATTGGAATGTGTTTTAGCTATTTATGTTTCCATATTTATTATACATATTGATTAAAGTATATTCTTTATTTCCAAACCCTTACTAAGCATTTTACCTCATTAGTTTGTTAAGTTTATTTTTTCCTTGGTCTTCAAGAAGTTAATTATGATTGAAATGTAGGGTTACACAAAGGGTGGAAATGGAATTCATAAAGAAAATTCATTGTTTTTTATGTTCTTTAATGTATCGTGAATTACGTGTATATTTATAGTAATTACAGTAATATAAAATATTTATTTCATTCAGGATGTGGTTCTTTTTAATCATGATATTCTAATAAAGTAAGGCACCAACTCCACACTACTGGGGTCAGCTTTATTATAGTCGGTATCATAAGAAGTTTAGTAGAGACCACAGAATCAAAATTTAAGAAATAATAGATTTATGGATATAAACCTATGATATCCTTTGAGGATAAATATAGAATAACATCCTAAAAAATCATGTTTAAGAAATTAGTTACACATAAATGTTTCATTCAATATAAATTATTTCACTGGTTTTTTTCTTATTCATTTTATTTCATAATGATATGATCTATTATACTCTATGATTATTTTGAAATGGTACCTAATATAAGGAATAGGAACCTCACTAATTCACATGATCCAAAGAGTAAAGAGTATCAAATCATTAATGATATTATTCCCATCTTTTGAAGTGAACAAGTCTCCCAAACATTCTCACCATATGAGGATACATTATCATGTGGTGATGACACAAAAAAATAATTATCTAATTATTATAGATTTAGAAGGATGTATGATAACAATATTACATCTATAAAAAATTTGGATAATGGAATGAAGAGAAAGAACTGCTTTCCCAAATGTGATAATTGTGGATAGAAACATCATGGGACATTCATAAAAGGAATGGGTGTTTTCTACATATTTGGATATAAGTTCCATAATTAATGTGATTGTAAGGGTAATAAAATATCTTCTAGTGTAAAATTATTCAATTGAAAGGATATGGGACACTACTAAAATCTATATCTCTACTGCTAATTGAATATACACCAGAAAAAGGATGATGGATCATGGTCAAGATTATTCTACTACCATATTCAAAGTGGAATGATTAATATACCTATATCTGGCTTCAAGAATTATATTATTTTAGTATTTTATACATAATAGTATGGTTATAACAACCATTATATATATAAGTAGGGTAACACATTACTTTTTATTTAAGGTGTTAGAATATTGTATTAAATAGAACCTGTAATCCAGAGGGGTGATTATATTGTAATTTGATCTTATTTAAAAAACATGACTAGTAAAATATAACCGAAAATAAGATTATTATGTTGATATAATATTAAATATATGTCTATGGATAGTATTGGTGACCATGAAGGTGGTTAGAGATTTTCTAGTTCATGTTATGATGGAATTATTATATGTTCGTATTTATTGAATATATTCAACAACCTACAATTTTACTCTTGGAAACATAAATGTTTTCATAGAGGTTAGAGGATATTAAGAGATTAATATATATTTTTTATGTGGAAGTAATAACTACCTTATTTAGGGAAATATTATGATAAGTTGATTTTGATAATTGAGTGGCTTTCCTTCTAAACGTTTTCCATTTGAATTTGGACTGAAAAATTTTAGATGAGTCTTATGGTTAACAACTTCTGGAATGGATTAAAGATATTATTGACTAAGGTGAAAGTATGATTTAACATTTTCAGTAACCAGTGGTAAAAAAATTAATTTTTGAAAAAATTTAATGGTTGAAGGAATGACTTGTGAATATTAGGATTCAAAAAAGTGGTTCTAGCTAAAAAATGTGTCTCGAATATCTATCTTAATATTTAAGAAATTAAGTAGAGATATATCAGAGAACAACCAAATGATAAAATTATGACCTCGAAAGGAATCAAGTTTTTTTATTTTATCAGGTGCTTTTTTGTGTATTAAAATAAATCCTCAACTATAGGAAAAGGATTTTGAAACAAAAAAATTATATGTTTACATTTATTTTTTATATATCAACAGTCTTTTAATGGATCATAAATTAAAATTTTTTGTGAATTTCTAATGACCATGATCTCTGTCACTCTCCACCATAAAAAGATAGTAATATTTCACTTCCACGTAATGTTTTTCACTTCATAATAATATTATCCTTTCTGATAGACTAATTCTAAGATTACCTTTTCATTTCCCATTCCCACTTGTTAAGAGGATGTTTTATGAACCCTATTTCTGATGTGGGTTTCACATAATGAATTTTAAAGTCTCTCCATTTTAATTTTGATGTAAAATTAAAAATCTTGAGGGAAAAAATCTTTGAAGGGGGGTATAATGTAACACGTCAATATTTTGTGGTATGTATCTTTTTAAATTTTACTTCTCTTATATCATAAGTTACACAAAATGTCGGGCATAAACAATGTTGTAAATATCATTATTTAATTGTGATGGTTATCACCAAGCCATAGGAATGGTGGGAATTAATTAGATTATATAAATTATAAAAATATTGTTTAAACATGTTTATAAATTTAATTAATTAGTTCCCAATTAATTATAAATGACAATAAAACACAATTGATCATGAAGGATGTGTTTGAATAAAAAACATTTATGACCTCAATGAAATTTTATCTTAATAAAACAACTTATTCATTATTAGTGTAATATATTAATGAAATTAACTTTTTTACACTTTCAATAAATTATTCTTAAATTCATCCAATAATTTATTCAGATTAAGAAAAGAATAAATCTAATTTAAGCTTAGATGGTATATTTTCTAAAAGTTATTTTTACCACCTTTTAATAGGTTAATTATTTTTGAATCTTAATTTTAACACTTCTATAAATTATCATATAAAAAATAAACCTAATTTTTAAAAATTCAACGTAAAAATTATCTTAGGATGGATATTTTTGTTATTCTAATAAAAACATTATCTATTGAATAGTATAAAATATCAATTTTCATAAAACTATCATTTTATTTATATTAAAAGGTTGTTTATGATTTGAATTTGACCTCAATATAACTTATATAATATTAATATATAATTGGTCTAATTAATTTTGTTTTAGTAACCATTATACCTTATTTTGGTATAAGTGCATTTTTTGGGTTAAAAATACATTTCTTAATAAAACTGTATTTTGTTGCATTTTGTCAAATTAACTTTAAATTAAATTCAGATTATTCTATGAATTGATTACTAAAAAAATTATTTAATATTTTAAATCATAATTTCGACATTTATAAAATATGTATCTTTTATTTTTGAGCTGTTTGAATAGTAACCATGGTAATTTTTGTTACTACTGTAAAGGGAAAATTGGGTAATTTAGGTTAAAAATAATATTATAGGAACTAAAAATTACCCAAAAAATCCCCAAATATTTGTTCATGATTTATATTCTACCATTAACACCTATGGTAAAATTATTAGTTATTTAATGGTCACTTTTACATGAAAATGAAATTGATATTATTTATATTAAATAAAATCGGAATATATCATATTCAAATATTAATAAATAAATTATTTTAAATGTTATGTTATTAATAATATGTCCATTAATATATATATATATTATTTTTAAATCTAAAATATTTATCAAAATCATGGTATTTTATTTTAAAAAATTTATGTATAAATAATTATCATAAATAACTATTCAATGATGATGCAATAAATTTTTTTTGAGCTAATCAAATAAAAGACGATTTTAACTAAAAATAAAACATATCATATCTATTAAATTATTTTCAATTAATGGATTCAATTTTTGAAATATAAACTTTGAAAAATGGTTACTGTGACTTTTTGGTATTTTTTCTGAAAGAGTTTTTTTTGTGAATAATGAAATATTGTAAATAAGGTATTCAATAGATACATGATTTAATGAGTCCTGGATGGTGAATGGATGATTTAAGCACCATCATATTGATAAAACATGCAATATATACTTTACATAGTCACTTGAATCATCAATATTCACAATCTTTTTTTAAATAATATACAATTTAATAAAATTATCAAAAAACCCTCTCCCATACTATCAATTCCACCCCTTCAGATGAAACATAATAAGCCTTAATAATTGTATAAATTATACCAAATTCCATTCTAAATAATCTTCCTCATATCAATGACCTAAAAGTGTCACCAAAAGACCAAACTCATGTTCCTTAATGATGTTCTCAAGGAGACGACGTTCAGGAGGTATAATCCTCCTTCTTTCTCTTTAAATTTACATTATTTTCTTATCTTATAATCACCTCCCCTATACAAATTTGTATGGTTACTACAGTATCATATATATGTTTGAATATTATTTATCTAATAGAATATCCAACATCAAAACTATTATATTATGTTTTTTTCTTAAAAAAAAAATCAAAAATAGCCTCTCTGATGGGTTGATTCGTCGTCTTCAAGGATGAGGAGTTTTTGTTTACCGTTACCACATTAAATGATTTTCATAAAACCATTATTATGTCTAAATAGGATTATAATATGTAAATTATAACTTTTTTAATGTTCTAGAACCAAAATAAAAACACATTATTAAATTAAAGGACACAAGTTCGTAACGGTCGTGAAAACCGCTAAAATATATTAAGAAATTTTCACCAACGTTTAATCTAATGAAAAATACTAATAATATATAACCAAATGATAAATAATACCATTTAAAATTTTTAAATAAAATTAATACAAAATAATTTTACTTTGGGATTTTTTTCATTCGTTTTAAAAGAACTCCCATAATTTTATAGAATAAAACCAACAATAAAATCATGGAACAGAAAATCATATAACAATGATATAAATCAATATAACTCATCAGAATGGTAATATATTTTCAAAATAATATTATAATAAATCAAATATATGTTCAACAGGTTCTGAATTAAGTAATAAATGAATCTAATTTTATTATCTAGGATATTAAGTATAAGTGCATAATTATTTAGGATATAAGATAAGGGTATTCTCATCTCACTTTTATTTTTATGAGATAATCTTTATTTACATATTATTCCTTGTGTGTGAGGTATATATACTACACTTTGATATATCATTTCTGAATTTCATTATTATCATGGTATTCAATGTTTTATTTTATAATTATTTCATTCATGGGGCGTATGATTCGACTGATTACAAAGTGGTAAGGGATTTCATAAATAAATTTTTTCCGTAGGACAAACCACTAATTAATTGATTATGTCATGAAAAGTTCATGTATAAAATGAAAATAGTTATCTTATATTATATTTAAAAATTTTATATGGATGTGTAGTGATTAAACATTATTTATTCATTTTGTTAATGATATGATCCTTGTAAGGGACTTTGTCAAAAAAAATCATTGAGGAATGTTTTTCATGTCACACACCAATTTTCATTTATATGATGTATATAATGAAATTTTTATTTATGATCGTAAATAATTTACTATTACATTAAATATCCATCTTTCTTGTATCATGAATATAATTATTGTCAAATATGTATACCATTTTTACATAGGGTGTTTGTCTAGATCTAATGGGATCAACTGGGGAAATATTTATAAATAAATATCATTTATTAAATATGTATATTTTATGACAAGGAACATTATTTTTTAATTAAATATATTATTAAATATATGATGAATTTTTGGACTGGTATGTCAAGGGTTTGTGACCGGTTAATGCAAACCACTCGATTCATCGTTAGTATAATGAGATGAAATCAGTTGGGAAAAAACTTTACATCTTTTATTCCAAATAGAATCAATTTGGATTCTACCCACATACTAAAACCATCTCATGAATGTTCATTATTGTAAAATGTATCATGTTCCAGATATATGAAATCAAATAATTAATTATTTCCTATATATATAATTCATTTATTATTATCCAAAATATTTTCACTATGAAAAAATATATGGATGAATTTTCATCTTAGTTTATTGATAGGAATGTGCTTTTCTACTATTTACCTTTCCATATTGATTATACTTATTGATTGAACCTAGATTCTATTGTACCTAACAAAAACTGAGCATTTTATCTCACCCAATTATTATTTTTATCTTTTCCTAGGTTCTCAATATGTTTATTATGATTGATATGCGGGGTTTTACAAAGGGGGGAAATTGATGTCTTCATGAAAATTCTTTTTTATGTTTTAAAAGATAATTTTTTATTTAAATATGTATCTAGTTCATCATTACTAATAAACTATTTGGTCCTTCATGATTTAATTCCTTGAAATCATGACAATGCAATAATTTAAAGGACCTTCTCTAGGCTACAAGGGTAAGGGTATTTACAATATAATCCTATAAGAGAAATATAAATAAGGATTTAAATAATTTTTAATATTTTATATGTGTTTATTTTGGTTGAACAAATTTTGACTATGAAATTAAGCATCTTCATCATTTAAATTGTAAATTATTATATGATTTTAAAAAAAGAGGTATATTAAACATGTAGATATTTTTCATGCCTTTATAGTTGATATCAGACCAAGGTTTAGTAAATTTAGAAATTATGTTAGTAAAATAAAACTAATGTTAAAAGAATTCATTTATTTATATATGAAATTACATTTTATTTACTAACATAATTTTTTTATCCACTCTTTATTGTCCGACATTTTTTTCAACCTTCTCTATATTTTCAAATAGTGATAAATAGTAGAATCCAAGGCAATAACCTATGTGATGGAGAATACAATGTTTTTTCAAATGAAATTCCTTATAAAATTATAGATGGAGTTCAAACCCTTATGGATGAACATAGCCACTTATTTTTGTTATAAATAATAACTTGAACCATGTAAAACATCCACCATCGACTAAGAGAGGGTAATTATCCAAAAACAAACTCTTATATAACAATATACTCCTATCTTTAGTGAATCTTAATAACCATTTATTATTAAACAGTGGGCCCAATAAATTTAAAATTTATTCTTTAAGCCTCATTGTTCTGGTGAATATAAAGAAATATTATCCATATACTCATATCAAGGATATATTTATCATTTTTTATCAATATTATAGAGTATAAATTTAAATGATAATTTTATAGAAAATGAGTGGGACGACATTTGGAAAAAAATTATTAAATTTTTTTCTTTTCTCATACCAAGATAAATATAATATTTTTTTACCTCAAGAAAAAATATAATAATTCTATTGTTACATATGTGGTTAATTTCATAAATATGGTGACGAATGTCTAGTTTTTATATCAACCAATATAGAATAATAAATATATTCATCAGTATATTAAAAGAAAATCTCATAAATTGAAAATAAATGTGATACATTATTATTTACGATGAAGTTCACTAGTTTTATCTCAATGATGAGATGGTGTATAGAAAATAGTCCAATGGACAACGAGATAAGAAATTGAGGATGAAGATTTAAACTATGTGATTAAATGAAAAATCACATGGATGTAAGAAAATCTAAATACATACCTAATAATGATATGGAAGGTAGAACCATAGAAACTATAAAAAGGTAATAATTAAATGATTCATGTGTAGAAATTAAGGGAATAAATAACAATAATGAAAAAGTGACATTATGAAGGAAAAATCTAAGATAAAGGAATGGAAACCACCCATAAATTTACCACATGTGTTACAATGATGCATTTGTAAGGAAATGGGTTACTATAAAATCTATTACACCAAAATAGGGGTCACCAAGGATAATTTACATCACCAGCCCCCAAACTCAAGGGAGAAAAGGAAACATTATTCCTTCACCATCATAATATGGAGAAATAAAATGATATGGTGAAATATAAAGTTACTATTAAAATGGTAATGGTGAAATATTTATATGATTAGTGTTTGGAAAATTTCTTTTTATATAATAATATAATTATAAATATTTAATACCCTACAAAATAACATGAATTAGATAAGCCTTTGAAGTAAATGAGTAGGGAAATAATTTATAACAATGTTTTGCAATATTTAAAAATTAGCATTTATTTGAATATTATTTCAAGAAACTACATGATTAATCCTTAACTAGAATTATATACTATTTTTTGAATGGATTTGATCTAATTATATAGAGATCATATAAACCATTTGGTTAATGAAATATATTTTTATATCCTAGAGATCTCTATTATACAAAAACAATTCATAGAGGGTTATGAATCTCCTTTTGAAAATCTTCTATAGGTATAGGCATTGATACATAATAAAAAATAATACCTTTATATATTCATTTTATCAAAGGATTACATCTACAAAGAAAAAATATCTATTTTAATGAATTATACTATTTTATTTTTTAAATAGTTCTGTCTCCATCCAATAAATGATGAGATAGATTACTCAGTATGTCACATCCTGAAATATCATTCGGGTATGAATATATGTTGTTACCATTTTTATTACAATATTTTCTTCAGTCTTTTGGTGTCGAATTTAATGTTTGGACATTTATTAGGCCTATGAATGGTATAAATATGATTAGAGTAAACTTTTTGGTTCATTATAATAGATTCTACAACCTATATTGTAGTTTTAGAGAATATCCCATGGTTGGGAACATGGTTAGTCAAAAAAATATATATTACTCTTCAAATCATGCAATATGGATAAGGGAATTTTACATTTATGGATCATTAGTTGTCAAATCACATGGCAAATCGTGATTCATGTTTAGTAGTCCAAAATGGGGTAAATGGTTGGTGCACTATTTGTCAAACAATGCATAAAAACAATGAAAGATGATATTATTAATCCAATGCTTCATTTTTAGACCCAAAAAATATAAAATTTTCCTCATTCTTCTTCTTATAGAATATGCTCTCGATATAAGAGGACTCGTTTAATGATATTAGATATTCTTCATCCCTTGGGTATTTTTTATGGATCCTTGGTTATTGGATCTTGATTCTCAAAGGTATGTGCCACTAATTCAACATTACTGTTTGATCTTATAGATATTTTTTTGTGTGCATAAATAGGATCTAATATCCAAATTTCTATTTCTAGATCTAGTTTCTCTGAATTTATCTCATTTGGTATCATATATATCTATCATGGATTGGAAATCAGTATCTACATCTTTTAATATTGTTTTTCTTCTTTAGTAATCATTGACGTAAATCTTTTCTCTTGTTTCCCCTATTCTAGAAATGGTGGAATTAGAGATTAGAGATTAAGAATTCATGGTTTAGAAACATCACTTAATTCATATTCCCAATATCATCCTTTATTTTAACAATCCCATAGGAATTATTGTATTACTAATTATTATGTTTTTTTTGTTTCATTTAATATCTTTATTTTATGAACAATGCATACTCTCCCATTTCATAAATTGATTTCTTAATTTATAATGGCATGATCCTTAGTATATTAAAATTACAATGTGGTGGTCATAAAATAAAATGGTATCCCCCTTTTATTCTATAATTAATGGTGGATTTTAAAGAATCATTGATTTATTTATGAAATGTGCATTTTAATGATTTTTTTATGTGAGAAATAGTTATGTAGTTATTTCTTAAATTATGACCCAATTGAAATGTTATGGAAACAATATCACAAGGAATAATTGGGTACTTATTTTTGTATTGGTATCAAAACATTTCATTCATTATTAGTTGTAATACACTACAAGGAATTTTTAAACTATTTTCTCTAACATATTATGAACTAGTTTCCATGACATCATAGGAGGGATATACAAATCTGGGTATTATTATCCTCCTTTGGAGGGAATTCTAGTGTTATTTTTAGTGAACATTGGCCATGATTTTTTATTCTATATGAAATCTAGAAATATCATACCTATAATATCCTATAGGTACAGTCCATTGTGATTTTGTTAAATGGATTTATGATGCATGCTTATGAAATTATAAACTGTTTTTTCAAATTATCTACATTTTTTTTATTTTGAAATGTTTTTAAATTGATTAAAATGGTGAATTTCAATGTTTAATATTAGATAATATAAATTTTACCATCATCCTCTGTTATATATTAAAATGAGAATATTTTGATAATTTTTTTAAAAAATATTATGTACCAATTTATGGGATCTTATTGGGATTATGGAGATCACACCCTACACATACCCTCAGGTGCGTGTAGAACTTTTTTTTTCTAATAAATGAAAGGGAAATGTTCCTTAATGCCACATTAAGATATCATGGTCAGATGGTATTGGGTATCAAGTGGTGATATGGGTGGATGTTACCCACTCAACATATATATATATACAGTGGTTTTAATCATCTATAATCCATGTTTTATTCATTGATTGTGTACATGTATTTTGAATCGTATCTCTTTGTTATATCTATAATTCTAGTTTACATTATCGATGGAATGATTTTATATTCCTGATTTCCTTACATATTCCTTGTATTATGTTTATTTTTGGTTCATGAAATCATTATAAAAGGTTTTTTGGCCAAAGTGTCTATCATCAACCCAAGGGGATCAAGAATGCCCATCAAATCTTTTTGTGGCTTAGTTTTGGGGCATGTTTGATGGGTCATCTGAATTTGTTCTTAAAAAAAAGTAATCAATGTTTTCTTATGTTCAATTTTCTTTTAAATGGGATTTTTGGTGGATAGTAAATAGTTTTTTTGGGATTTAAGGGGTATATTAAGAGTGAGTTCATGGTTAGTTGACAAACTTATAATTGATAAAATGCCCTAGGATGTTGGGAAGTGTGTCTTTTTTGTTGAGTATTGACCTTACCTGTATTTCATGTTTGTGTTATCATTTTTTAAACTGTCATTTCTTCCTTGTATGACGGTCTCTATTTTCTTTTATTGATATAGTGTAAATCCTCCCAAAATATTCCGTAATGATAAATAAGATGGGACTATACATGATACACTATGAGGTGACCCTCCAATTGATCAAAACATTGTTAAATTTACAAAACATGTATTTTAGGTAGTGGACCAACAAGTAACTATTACTCAAAAATGGGCTAGGGGAGCCCAAAATGGAGCTGAATGAGACAAAGATCAATCTCATGAATTAATTAACCATAGAACTCGATTGTTTTAGGGGATGAACAACCCTCATGAAATATAGGACGTTCAAGGCCTGATTTATCAAATCTTAGATGTCTTGTAACCTATATATCATGTTATGGTTAGGTGTTTTATATTTAATTATGATAGACCTGGTGAGTGGTTGAGGGATGTGTTAGTTCAAGTAACGTAACACGATGTAATGGAGTGTAAATACTTAAAGAAATTATTCATTCGGAAATTATAACTGAAGTCCATGATATGGAAATTTCATTACAAATTCTATCCATTTTTTAAGGTGATCTCTTAGTTTCTAAGTATTCTTATCACATTGATTATTTGGTTCATTTTTTCTCTTGAGGTAGTGTTAGAAAATATGATGTGGTATAAGAGATTATTGATGGGTTTGGGACATAAAATTCATTTTATGGTCTTCATATAAAAAAATTTCACCAATTTAGAGGTACTGGATATGTCATTAATGTCATAGATGGATCTAGTGAGAAATTTGGATTTTGATATACTTCCTCCACAACCCAATGGAAGCTTTAGTGGCTAACATAGGATGAAGATTAAGTGGCATGAATGTCATGTAAATTCCAGTTCAAGATCATGACATCATTATTACTCCACACCATCTGTATTATTAGGTCATATTCCACTTAAATGTTACCATTGTGATATGATAGGTCATACAAAGCAATATTGTTCCATGACTCTAAGGACCTTTTTTCTTATGGTCATATAGTCCATTTGCATAATTTCAATGAAGATAATCTGTTACATCATTTTTAATTATTTTCATCATTGAATAAGAGCATAATGTAATAAAAATAATTTTTTTAATATTATAGAGATTTATCCATAAGACTCTAGAGTGAAGATGTTTTACGCCGTAAAATAGTTTTTATAAGAATTTGATTCTGGTCCAATGATAGTGAGAGGTATGAAATTTATTGAATCATCTATTGAGTCAACTATGTTTTATATAGGTTCCAGTCATTACTAAATACTGACATGTTTTGTGGACATTTTTAAACAACCAATGGAACATTGGTTGTTCAATTTAGAATTAGAAATACCTCTTTTGAAGAAAAAGGGAATGTTTTTTCAATTACCCATGTATGAGACAGAGAATTACTAATAAACCCAGTGTATAATACTCCACTTACCTCTATTATTCATATCATATGACACTATATTAGTTAAAATATTTAATGGTTAAATTTGATGATTTAAAAATTGAAATCTACTAATCGTTCTAGTGTATAACCTTGGAATATGATGTTCTTTTTTCTAAGAATGTTGATGGAACCCATCATTATTGTGTTAATTTTTGAAATCTTAACTGTTATGTCCCCCAATTAGTCACTCTCTCACGTGGATGAAATGGGTAGGTTACAAGACCTCAAGAATTATTCCCCAAGCTCAAGAGTCCACCAACTATCAGTGGGGTGTGATAAGTATAGTGGGGGGAAAATATCCCATTGTTATAGAGGTAAAACACAATGGACCAATCCAATACAAATAATAATTACTAAATATAATTGTGTAGAAATAACAGAAACATTTCAATACAAAAGATTACTAACTGTCAAATGAAATAGAATAATCTAAAAAATAATAATGGAATAATGTAATTATAATTTATATGGTAAGAAAATTCATCTTAGAAGTATAAAAAATAAAATACTATAGGACTCAATGATCCCTGATCCAAAACACCATGTCGGTCCCATCTCCAAGCTTATGCACATCCAGCAAGAAAGCGCACAATGATAAGGTGCATTTTTATAGTCTAATTAGGAATCTGTGTATTCTACTATAGTACCAAATGACATCCAAAATAAGGTGTGAGTGTAACTTAGTAGGTCGACACCACAATGTCTAAACATACCCAACATGAAAATAAGTTTATTCAATAATGGAATAAACAAGTGTATTTATTATACAAGAAATTAAATTAATACCACATCTACCTTTTGAGGCACCATTCTTGAATGTCTCTTAGCATGTATCACAATCACGCCATCCATAACCATATAACCATGGTAAAACATTACCAACCTCAGTACTATTATGGAATGTATCTAAGCATGACTCACAACCATGCCATCCATCCCCTTATAAAGCAAGGTATAAATTACACCACTCTCGTTTAGAACTTGATATATAATCATTTCTATAATAAATTTGGGATGATCTTGGTATTTAATCATTTTAGTATTTATTAAGGAGAAACTAAATATACATGAATTTGTACATGTTTTACTGGGTATAGCCCACTATGTAATCATTTTAGCATGTCTTAGGACATATTCTGGTATATTATAATATAAGCAAGTTTCACTGGGTATAGCCTGAAATATGACCATTTCATCATTTATCAACCAGGATAACACCCCATATTTGCATTACACCATTTATAACAACACATGTCATAACAAAGATGATATCATAATATTAGATTATTAGGCTCAATGGTTAATTATGAAAATCACTATTTATTTTTCAACGAAACATTTCATATATTAATTTGTTATAACTAATAACATTCCAATTATCTCAATAAACATGCCAATCTAAGGGGAATATATATCATGAAATCACCCAAAATCAATATTATTCAAAATAAACATCAATCCATTAATAAATTATTTTAATCAATGGTTTTCTCACTAAAATAGAAGCCAAAATCTAATTTAATAACCATTCGGATCTAAATGGAAGATATAGAATAATCCAATTCATCATTTAATCAATTAAGGTGCACGTGTGTTATTGAAATTTCAATACTACTTATACTTGAAAATTATAAAAATATAGGGATAAGGATTAGACACCCTATATTAAACTGATGATCAACCAATTCTTCCAACAGGATTTTCTATCAGGAAAGAATGTTTAGACGATTACAAGAAGGTCTCAAGATCAAAAATGATCATGATCAAAACCAACAATGCACACTATCCAGAGATTACATCACAAGAATCATTTAATGACTGAATAGAAGATGAAAAATAAATAAACTAGTTACTAGGGATCAAAATAGTGATCATGACATTAGAAACCAATGGAGATTCTCCCAACAAGCATGGAAACTACCTTTGGGTCAAGAGGATGAGGTTTCAAGTGCATTGTAAATAAAATAAACCACATGAAAATGTCTTCAAAACGAACTCAAGAAATTACATGGAGTATAATATGGTCGAACATTATGTATTTATTTTTAGATGGATACACCAATAAACCCATATCCATATATTATTATGATTTTTATCAAATATTACAATACATGTTATATAACTACATGAACTGTACTCCCATCATGTTTTAAATCTGTTCATGAGTAGTAACAATTCATGACACATGTCTAGAAACAATTACAAGGTGTGTAATGAAGTTCAATGGTTTATAACTATTCTTGGTGATGTTTTCCAACCTAGTTTTCATATAAAAAAATTACCACCCATTATGGATTTCCAATATAATAATAACCCCTAGTAATAGTTGGCCCTTTTATATATAGATTCAAATAATTCAAACAAATAACATAAAATAATCTATATTTAGATTCTATTGGGTTTTATCATGTTTCTTTTAAACCCATGTATGTGTTAATTCAATCATAAAAACCTCCAATAATGTTAATCCATTTTCTCAAACTATGGTTCTGCTTATCCGAAAAAGAAATGAAAATGAAGAATCAAATAAAATAGAACACATCAGTTGATGTAACTATGAAAAGACAAGACCTTAAATCATCTCCAACATATAAAAACACATCTCTAAGATGCTCTAAGAATCACTAGGATGTCTCAGCGAACTAGTTGGCCACTATGATCACATATCAGAATCCACTTCCTATATCTCATCATCAGCTTACCCATTCTACCATTTAACTCAATCCAAATGAATATCCCTTCCCTAGAGATACTTCTCAATAAGGTCTATAAACCATATCATGTTATCCTATAATAATGAAGCATCACAAAGATCAATATTTTTTATTTATATAATGTGAGAAGGTTCTGAATAATAACTCTTAAGTTTTTATATGTTAAACACATCAGGTGTGGCACTATAGCATTGTGGATGGGATAATCGGTACACAACTAGACTAGCCTTACCCACTCTCTCAAACGGCCTAAAAACATTGTTTGTATGTTTTTTTTTTGGATAATGATATTCTCCTAAAATGGTTACACTCGAAGGAAAATACGGTGACCAACCATGAAATCCAGAGGTTGTCCTTAATGGTTAGTGTTTGACTGCATCCTACACTATGTGGTTTAAAATAATTAACTAATCAAATAAACTACCTCAGATGTCTCCTTATTCAAACTAGGCCTAAAAAGTGTGGACTCGCCTTCCTCAAACCAACATAAAGGCAAATGAAATGGCCTTCTATGAAATGCCTCTAATTTTACCACATATTTTTATTCCTTGAAGCCGTTACTACATAAAAACTACACGAGTTCATTATCATTCTCCCACAAACCACAAAAATCCAACAAATTCTCATAATATATCCTCCAATAGATAAATATTCCCCTCATATTGACTATAATTCTAATGATGAATAGTCATACTCATGATAACTTAGCATCCCAAACCATCCGAAGACCCTTCCAAAAACATGATTTGAAATGAGGACCTCTATCTAAAATGATACACCTCAAAATATGGTTTATTAAAACTACCTAATTCATGTAACAAAATCCTAGATCATCAACTATTAAGGGCTCTCAAATATTCAACAAGTGTGATACCTTCATTAGTCGATCTGCAATCACCCATTATGTATCATTTTTTTGGGTTGTCAAGGGTAATCCTGTCACAAAATCCATGGTGGCATCAACCCATTGCCACTAAAGATTGGTAATGTCTATAAAACCCATCATGATACATTTTTCTTAAACCAGGATATACTTTCCATCTAGAATAATAAAAATATCACATCATCCCCTAACACAATCCCATAAGAACCCATACTCAGCAAGTACAGTGAATAGAATTTACCTTACCAAGAATCCATTAAAAAGGTTTCTCCCAATTATATATGTTGTCTCTCAGAACTAAGTACTTCATATGAATTAACTATTTTGTCCTGATTTGGTCCAATATTATGGGTATAAATGATGTTAAATTCAATGTTACTCATCCTTGGCACTCTTGAACATCAAGATGCATGTCTACAAAGAGTACCATCACTATAAACTCATTGAAATACTCTCAAACAACTTATTAATACGTCTTTCAAATAAATACACCAGAAATCTCAATTTCCTTTCCTATTATATCAACCAAATAAAATTATAAAGACTATAGATACATGAACCACCACCTATGTCGATGTTTTAGGTCCCAATGAAAAAATATGTATGTAATTCTATTTTGGTCCATGACTACCACAAACCACTAAACCATGATGTAATTTATATCAAATCCCAAGGAATGTATCATTGTTTCGAACTCCAAATCATGAGTAGTATAATTCCTCTCATACAGTCTCAGTTATCTACACACATAAGCAACCACTCAATCCACATGCTGCAGAACTAATCCAAGTCCAAATCTAGATGCATCAAAGTACATGGTATGTGATTTAACTGAAATAGGTAAAGTGAGGATATGTGTTAAGGTAATCCTGAATTTCAACTCCTAAAAATACCTCTCACAAGAATTTTACCAAAAACAATTACCCCATTCTTGGTCAACCTTGACATTAGTGCTTCCAAAAAAGGAACGTTTCAGATAAAAAATGGATAATAACATGATAATCCCAGAAATGTTTGAATCTCAAAGAATTTTTTAGGATTATCCAATGATATCAAGGGTTAATCATTATTTGGGTTCACTAACACTCCATACTATGAGATTACATAGCCTAAGAAGTTCACTTTATCAATCAAGAAACTGCCTTAGGTTATATTGGCATAAAGTCAATGTTATCTCAACGTATTGAGTAATACTCCAATATTTTTGGAATGATAGTCCACTGACATGGAATAAACATTGAGTTATTCAAAAACACCCACCATAAAATGATACATAAAATGAATAAATATATGATTCATCAATTACTGATATATCGTTGGTGAATCGGATAACCTAAACAGAATCACTATAAACTCATACAAGCCATAACTCCCCCTAAACCTTGTCGTGGTATGTTTGATCATCTCACCTAGAACTGGTTATCTCCATATATCAAATTGATTCTGGAGAAAATATTATATCTTCTCAATTTATTGATAAAATCATCATTGCATGGAAGAGAATATTGTTTCTTGATTTCCATCTTGTACAACCTCTAATAATCCAAAGAGAATCTCAAATTCCCATTAAACTTTGTAGATACGATAACTAGAGGACACCAAGTATATGTACATAGATATATGAAAACATTATCTTCTAGATCATCCAGCTGGACTTTCAACTCCTAAATCTATATTGGTTCCACTCTTTATGGTTAGATAGAAACATGCACTGCTATCTGAACCAACTTTATCATAAAATACATCTATCGCTTGAGTGTTTATCCATAGAACTCATCCTTAAAGTCGTCATTAAAATAGTATACCATTGGTGAAATGGAATATTTCCACATCCCACCATCATCTAGAGTATGACCAACTATTTGATCCATGAGACAACCCAATTTTTATTAAATTGGTCATGCATGACAAGGTTGAAGATCCTAATGAAACTTCTGAGAATAGATCCCTGATTCTAGAGATAAAAAGTAAACTATACTCTTGTAATTATCTATATGAACTTGGTATAGAACTAACCAATCCATTCTAAGAACTAAATTGTTGAAACTCATTTCAATCATAAATTATTCCCAAAAGAAATGGAGACCACCAATCTCAAGATAACACATCTTGTAACATTTAATATTTCCTGACTACATTCCCAAAGGTGTGTTGATGTAAAACAATACAAAAAATTTCCCCATCAAAGCCTATAAAATTTACAAAAATAGAAAATAAAAAATAAGGTGGTGATCTTATAACAAAAAAAATACATTAAGTAGAAAATAATACAAGAATCATACCTATGATAGTAAATGGTATTGCATTTACACTATTCAGAGTATTCTATATAACACACAACTGACTAGCCCCTCTTCCTTGGTATCCATCCAGGATCTCTTAGGTTGTACCCTCTGTCGGGTTCTGTCATCCCAACACGGGGGAACACATCCCCTACCTTGACTAGATCATTAAATTTAACTCTATCTACCAATCTACTAAGGATTAGTTGAGCCCTTTCCATACAATGGTACCATTATTGATCCCCTTCCATGGATCTTCTACTATATTTCATGAAAACCCCTCTCTATGTGGAATAATCTATCAAATAAATGAAACTCCAAAGTGGCATATCAACACTAATTTCGTTTGTTCCCCATCATTCCATTTTAATATCATTGTAATGGTATATGGTTCTACGAAGGATTCTCATTTCTCTAACAACATTGATCAATGTTTCCATGGAAAAAATATTAGAGATGCTTTATTACGCTAGAAGAAGTGTTCACAATTTCCCATGTTGAAACATCTCTGTCGTTACTTGGAGCCTCTCTTAGATCTCATTCCATGATGAGATCATGATTCATTACATCTAAAAGACAGATCCAAAATAACATTTGTAACAGCAACCTGATCTCATTGTGAAGATCATCTTAAAACCTTCTCTCCTTTTGATCTCATCTTCTTCCTAAGATGGAACAATGTACTGATTCTCAATGAAACATTCAGTATATACCAGAACTAACAAGCCCTCTTATGTTAGGTGCATGAACTCATGGGCCTTCTCATTTATCATGTTCTTATGATAAAAATGGATCTAGAATAATTACTCAAATTCCTTCTAGTATAACTCTTCCTACAAACCTAGCTGCTCAAAATTGTCACAGCAATGCTTGAATGGTCCTTGAAGCATGTAAGTAGAAAGTGTTGGTCGGAGTGGATACTCAAGAGGGGGGTGAATTGAGTTCCAATTAAAATTTCTGTTTTAAAATTAAAATTTCTGTTTTAAAAACTTTGTCTTAAAAACCCCCAATTAAAATAAAGAATTAAACTGTAGTGAATTTATATCAAATTAAAGGTTCTGTTAGGTTCTCAAGGGATTGATTATTTCTCAGTTAATCAAATAAAAAGAGTTGATTAACTTTTGAAACTAACTTACTGATTTACAACTAATACAAACACTTGAGAGTTTAATTATCAAAGTAGCTTTAAAACAATTTTGGTTTTAAAGTATGAGTAGCAGAATAAAAGAATAACTTTGAAAGATATAACACAACAGATATAACCAAGAGGTTCAGTCTCAAGCTGAGACTTAGTCCTCTCAAAAGCTTTTATAAAAAGATGATCCACACCCTGGATCGGGGATAACAATAGCAACCAACTGTCCAGGTCCAAGACCTCTACCACAGTTATTCGTGGGAACAAACACAACAGCAACTAGCTGTCCTGGTTAGACGACCTCTACTACTATCCCAGTGGTAAATAAAAGATGTAAGATAATTGAGTGAGGGTTTACAAATCCTCCAGTTAGAGTACAGGAGATAGTGTGTGTGTAAAACAGAACAGATAACACACACTACTCAATATGTAAAAGGATAAATCATAGAGCAGATATTTAGAGTTTAGAAATTGCTCTAGTGATTTTTCATGCAGTGCGGGACTCCTTTGATTGATCAGAATTCTCTCTGAGTCCTCTTCTGGTTTTGTCTGGAAAATAGAGTATCATCTGTTTCCTTGACTTCTAGGTTCAGAGATAAAGATGAAGTAGTCGATTAAGTTCTTGCTTTATGATCTCGTTCTCAGCTCTTCACTGGTTTGCATTGATGAAATAGTTCCTCGTGTAAGTTCAGTCGTCTCTTTGCATTCACACCCAGTTGTTCTTTCAGCACACCTTGTGGTCTTTTTATTTTTCTGTGTGTCTCTCACTTCTTCTTTCTTCTTCCCTTTTTGTTTTTTTGTTATTGTGCAGTAGCACATCCTTCCTCTTTTTAAAGCACGTGCTCCGACAAAGGAAATGATTTCTTTTTGCAGGTATGAGGTACGGTTCCCTAACATCCAAAAACACACATTAAATAAATGACAGAGCATTTAAAATATTCCTAATATGACCATTGGTTAGATTAAATAAAGATAAAGAAATTCAAACATCTGTTTATGACTATCAGTGTGTCAAGTGATCGGTGGGTCATTAGCATCGGTGAGACATCTTCAGTGAATCATTCGATCAGCATCGGTAAGACATCTTTGGTGACTCATTCGATCAGCATCGGTGAGACATCTTCGGTGACTCATTCGATCAGCATCGGTGAGACATCTTCGGTGACTCATTCGATCAGCATCGGTGAGATATCTTCGGTGACTCCTTCGATTAGCATCGGTGAGACATCTTCGGTGACTTATTCGATCAGCATCGGTGAGACATCTTCGGTGACTCATTCGATCAGCATCGGTGAGACATCTTCGGTGACTCATTCGATCAGCATCGGTAAGACATCTTCAGTGTCTCATTCGATCAGCATCAGTGAGACATCTTCAGTGACTCATTCGATCAGCATCAGTGAGACATCTTCTGTGACTCATTCGATCAGTATCAGTGAAACATCTTCGGTGACTCATTCGATCAGCATCGGTGAGACATCGTCGGTGACTCATTCGATCAACATCGGTAAGACATCTTCGGTGACTCATTTGATCAGCATTGGTGAGACATCTGTCCTTTGATATGGATTGGTGCGACCGTTGTCCTTTGATATGGATCGGTGCGACCGTTGTCCTTTGATATGGATGACTTCCATAATACTTGTAAATCAATAACAAAGAGATAAAACATGATCCAACCAATATATACACATTCATTAAGAGATTGTGATTATGAGAAATCCAACTAGATTAAGTAATTTATGATTTGTGATTATTAAAACAGCAATTATAGGAAGAATTCAACAATCTTCCAGAGGGCTCAACAATCTCTCCCTTTTTGATAATCACAACTCTTAGCCAATCACAAAGCTTAGCCATTAATAAATATAAGATATCATCAATAATAAGGCATAATAATAATAAAAAACATAATGAGATATAAATCTCCCCCTGAAATTAGGCCTGTTAAATACTTATGCAAGTATTGCCATACAAAGATGTAAGTCTCCCCCTTTAGAGATACATCTCCCCCATATCTCCCATAGATCCATAGATATACAGATTTCTCCCATTTCCCCCACACCTCCCATAGATCCATAGATGTACAGATTTCTCCCCCTTTGGGATAATCAAAAAGGAGGGAAAACAGATAAAGAAGAGATTAAAAGACGGCAGTATTGAGAATAAAAAGAAAAGAGAATAAAGTTCATAAGACATCATAGTACAATCACAACAGGGTTCACCCTATCAACAACAACACACAAATATTACTGGGGGTGTAAAGGGGCTTTGCCCTTGTCGGACGGATCAATGGTGGGTAAGTTGGAAGGAATGGAGGAAGGTTGAACTAGGCGAATTTGAAACGGTGGTAAAACGACTCTAGATGTTGGAGGAGAGGATGCCACTAGAATATGATGTGGAGCTGTAGGAGCTGGTTGAGACAATTTCTGAGGAACTGGTCGAAGATGAGAGAGAGATTGAGCAACAGAGATCTGATTTGGAGAAACAACAGAGGCACCGAGAGGGTCAGCAGTAGGAAGCACAACGGCAGTGGCTTGTGCATTCAGATAAGGCTTCAAAAGATTTATGAAATTCTGAATAACTTCTGCACCATACTGCATAGCCTTCTCAAATTCATCCTTATTTTCCATGAACCGTTCCAAGGTTGGAGTAAAATCTTGCAATTGTTGAACTTGAGTTTTGAAAGCTTGAGTGACTGGAGGTAGTCTCAGATTTTCAGCTAACACTTTGAAATTCACGGTCATCTCATGCTTGGTATAGATTTTTGAAAAGTAGTGATCAACCTTTTCCTTGATCTCTCTCTGAGATTTAGTGGCATCTGCTGAATATACTATTACCATCTTATGAATGTGATCACTGTGCTCCTTCATCTTCCTCAACGAGTCCAAATCAAGAACTTGCCTAATGGCGGCCAATTCATCATGCACAAACTGCTTCAGAGCCTCTAGATCACGAGTAGTGATCATGGTTACTTTGGCTGTACTGGCTTGAGCAACTATCTGAGTTATCTCAGCCTTCAACTTTCTCAGATCAGACTTCTTAAGATGTTAAATCAGATTTCGCAACACTTCCATCATACCAGAGATGGTGGATCTAAATTTGTTGGATAAAGAAACTAACCCAGATTGTAGATCCTTTATAATCTGATTTAGAGAGGCTATGTGTCTGCTAATAAACTCACTAGTATTGGCCAGTTCTGGTGTAATAGCCTTTGAAATTTCCTCTCTGACTGTGTCTCTCACAGCAGTAAGAAACTCCCTTTTTAACTTGTCAAAATCAGACTGAGAGACAGTAGAACTAGGTAGATGAGCACCAGCAACATCAACAACATGAGAAGACCTTGCCCCAACTGGTTGGCTTTCCATCATAACCGCAGTATATTCTGATTCTTCTTCTTCCTTAGAATACTCTAAACCCAAAACAGAAAAACCAGGGTAATCATCCCAGACAACAGCACACAGAGTATATTTCGGTTATCATAACTTTCTTTTCCACTGTTTTTAAGAGATTCTCTCTTGCCATTGGCATCTGTTTCTGGTACAGTTTGATGTGTTACCGTTGGAGGTACAACAAGGCCATCCACCAATCGGTTAACACCATCATCATCATTATTATCATCATCATCATCTCCATTCTCATTTCCATTCTTCATAGAAAATTCACTGTCAGATACTTCAGTGTCACTAGATTCTTCATCACCAAGAACTGGTTCTGATTCAGGTAAGGGTAAAGGTGGACTGGCAGGTCCAAAGTCTATTCTTCTCTTTGGACTCATAGTATCTGGATCACTTCTATAATCAGGAGGTGACATACTTCCTTCTTCTGTTTCAGTGTCTTCCATTCCTTGTTTACCAGACTCTTCAGTGCCTTTATTCCTTTCAACATTTACTTCTTCTTCGTCATCAGAATAAATTGGTTCCTCATCCGATTTCAAACTAGGGTCTCTCAAACCCTTTGGCCTCTTTCCATGATCAGTGGGATTGTAGGATTCATACAACTTGTCCTCATCAGCAACCTAGCATTTTTTCCACGGGTTCCAGTTTATTTTCATCCGTTTAAAAATCTCTTTGGTAATACAAAAAGCACTATCAGATTCAGCTATCTCATCAGATTCATCAACACATTCCAGACTTTTTAACATAGCAGAGATCATTTTGGGATAGAACAGGGCAGTGGCTTTCTTATAAGGTTTCACCATTCCAGCTATGTACACCATTAGATATCTACACAAATTTATCTTCTCATGGGTCTTTACTAAAAACAACAGAAAAACATCATGGTATCTTACAGCAGCAAAATATCCTTTCCTAGAGAAAATTTGGTGCTGAATAAACTTAAAGAGAAGTCTACATTCACCGTCTAGCTCTGATGCTATGATTCTCCTTGACTCTCTGTTTCCAGTCAAAATCTCTAATGCTAACTTATAAGAGAAATACTCAGTGGTTGGAGGAATGTTTCCAGAATAATCCTCATACCGACCCTCGTGGGGTACATTCAAACATTCAGCCCATTGTTTTGACGAAAAAGATATTTTATTTCCTTTCACTACGGAAGACATTCTAGCAGCCTCGACACCATCTAAAGTAACTTGCAGATTTATATAAAACTATGCACTAGCTTTGGGTAGTATACATGAGTGTTGTCTGATAACCAGGCTTTCCATCCATGCAAATCTAAAACTTTTAACAATAGAGACTTACTTGTCAAAAGCCAGGCGGAGCTGACTTCCTTTTATACAGCAACAATCCATGTTTCCAGGTTCGGATTTACTAATCTTTTAGTGGTACTACTCGACTCGCCTCGAGCACACTTTGACGGTTCAGGACTTTCTGATCCTTTGCTCGGTCTCTTCTGCTTAGCCATTTGATGATTCTGGGGAAAGCAGGAGTTCGAAGGTTCGAAGTGGAGGAGAAGAGAGAAAATAAGGTTTGGCGGGAAAGAAATGAAAGGTCGACAGTTTAGGGAATAGGAATAGTCGCGTATCATTTATTTCATCATTTAGGGTTCCCATAATAAAGATAAAAGTAGTTAATTAATCACAAAATAAATAGTAATATAAAGAAAGATCAATTTTACAGATCAGTTTCACAGATCAGTTTCACAGATCAGTTTCACAGATCGGTTTCACAGATCAGTTTCACAGATCGGTTTCACAGATCCGTTTCACAGATCCGTTTCACAGATCCGTTTCACAGATCAGTTTCACAGATCCGTTTCACAGATCGGTTTCACAGATCAGTTTCACAGATCAGTTTCAGAGATCAGTTTCACAGATCGGTTTCACAGATCAGTTTCACAGATCTGTTTCACAGATCAGTTTCACAGATCGGTTTCACAGATCAGTTTCACAGATCGGTTTCACAGATCAGTTTCACAGATCAGTTTCACAGATCGATCATACACAATTCTTGTTTAATAAAATTCATTCTTTCAGAGCATAAAGGCTTTGTGAAAATATCAGCTAATTGATGTTCAGAACTAATAAATTCTAGAGAAATATCACCTTTCTGATAATGATCTCTTAGAAAGTGATGTCTGTTATCAATGTGCTTAGTCCTAGAGTGAGACACAGGGTTCTTAGATATGTTGATCCCACTAGTATTGTCACAGTTAATTGAAACTTGTTTAAAAACAAATCCATAGTCCAATAAGGTGTGTTTCATCCACAGAATCTGTGCACAACAACTACCAGCAGCGATGTATTCTGCTTCAGCAGTAGACAATGCAACTGAGTTCTGTTTCTTACTACACCATGATACTAGAAATTTTCCAAGTAAATGAAATGTTCCAGATGTGCTTTTCTTATCTATCTTGCATCCAGCAAAGTCAGCATCTGAATAACTAGTTAGGTCAAATGATTGTCCTTTTGGATAAAAAAATTAAATTCACGGTATACTTAAGATATTTAAAAATCCTTTTAACAGCCAGTAAGTGTGATTCTTTAGGATTAGCTTGAAATATAGCACACATACACACAATAAACATAATATCTGGTCGACTAGAAGTAAGATAAAGTAAACTCCCAATCATACCTCTGTAATTAGTTTGATCTACTGGTTTACCAGTTTCATCTATATCCAATTTACAGGTGGTACTCATAGGTATATCACTTTCCTTAATACTATCCAAACCAAAACGTTTTAATAAATAATTAGTATATTTACTTTGATTTAGAATAATTCCATCTTTAGTTTGATATATTTGAAAACCAAGAAAATACTTAAGCTCTCCCATTAAGCTCATTTCAAACTCATTTTGCATAACCTGTGAAAATTCAGTACATAAAGAATTTTTAGAAGATCCAAAAATAATATCATCAACATAGATTTGTACTATTAACACATCTTTTAAAATCATTTTTATAAAAAGATTGGGATCAGATATTCCTTTTGTAAATCCTTTTTAAATAATAAAGTTTGAAAGTCTTTCATACCAAGCTCTTGGGGCTTGCTTTAAACCATATAAAGCTTTAGAAAGTTTAAAAACATGATTTTGAAAATGAGGATTTGAAAAACCAGGTGGTTGTTCTACAAAAACATCTTGAACAATAAAACCATTTAGAAAAACACTTTTCACATCCATTTGATATAACTTGAAATTCAGATGTGATGCATAAGCAAGTGAGATCCTAATAGCCTCTAATCTAGCTACAGGTGCAAAGGTTTCCTCATAGTCAATTCCTTCTTCTTGATTGTAACCTTGTGCAACTAGCCTAGCTTTGTTTCTAATGATGTTTCCAGATTCATCAAATTTGTTTCTAAACACCCTTTTTGCGCCTATGGTGATAGTGTCCTTAGGTCTTTCTACTAATTTCCAGACTTCGTTTATTTCAAATTGATTTAGTTCTTCTTGCATAGACATTACCCAAAATTCATCATTGATAGCATCATTGATATTTTTAGGTTCTAGCTGTGACAAGAAGGCTTTATGTTCAACCTGATTTCTAAGAGAAGCTCTAGTCTGTGTCCCTCTATCAAGATTTCCTACAACAGCATCTAAAGGATGATTATTCAAAATTCTAGTTGGTCTAGAAAAGGAAGGGCTCGAGATTTCAGGTTCATCTACAGGTTGAGGTTTAACAGAAGCAGGGTCTAGAAAATTTCCAGAACTGGATGTTTTAACTACAGGTCCACTGTTTTTATCATTAAGGTTCAAACCAGAGAGATCATCTTCAATATTTTCAAGAGATGTCTTAGGTTCACGTGGATCAGTTTCATCAAATTTTATGTGAACAGATTCTTCCACACATTTGGTTCTCTTATTGAAAACTCTATAGGTTTTGCTGAAAGTTGAGTAACCTAGAAAAATTCCTTCATCACTCTTGGATGCAAACTTATCAAGATTATCTTTAGTGTTAATAATAAAGACTTTGCAGCCAAAAACTTTGAAGTAGTTAACCTTAGATTTCCTATGGTTCCATAACTCATAAGGGGTCCTCTTAAGAACAGGTCTGATCAAGACTCTATTAATAACATAACAAGCTGTATTTACAGCTTCAGCCCAAAAGTAAATGGGTAGGTCATACTCATTAAGCATAGTTCTAGAAATTTCTTGCAGGGTTCTGTTCCTCCTTTCTACTACACCATTCTATTGAGGTGTCCTAGGGGCAGAGAAATTGTGACTATAGCCACTGTGTGAGCAGTAAGATTCAAACTCATGATTTTAAAACTAACGACCATGATCACTTCTTAGGGTTTTAATCTTAAGTCCAATACGGTTCTCTACAGACTTGGAATATTTAACAAAGTAAGAACAAGATTCACTTTTGTGAGCTAGAATGTATACCCAAGTATATCTAGAAAAGCCATCTACAAGAACATAGACATAATGCTTCCCATTTAAACTAGAAACTCTAGAAGGTCCAAATAAATCCATGTGAACCAATTCGATAGGTTGAGAAGTTGACACTTCTTTCTTTGATTTAAAAGAAACTTTATGTTGCTTTACCTTTTGACAGGGATTACAAACTTTGTCTGCTGGAAATTCAAGTTTGGGTAGGTCTCTAACTAAGTTCTTCCTAGCAAGTTTTCTAAGTGAATGCACATTGTAGTGTCCTAATCTTCTATGCCAAATCCAAGACACTTTATGAAAAGCATTTAAACAATTAATATTTTTCATAGCTAAAGAATTTAAATCGACAGCATAAACGTTGTCACTTCTTAAAGAAGAAAACACTAAAACATTTTTGGAGTTAAAAACATTGCAAGAATCATTTTCAAATTTAACATAAAAACCATCATCACATAACTAAGAAATACTTAACAAATTGTATTTAAGTCCATCAACAAATAAAACTTTAGAAATTAGTACTGAGTCAGTGTTACCAATCTGGCCTAAGCTGATGATTTTCCCTTTAGAATTATCACCAAAGTTGACAAAACCTCTATCAACTCTGACTAAGCTTTTAAAGCATGAGAAGTCTCCTGAAATATATCTTGAACATCCACTATCCAAGTACCAGGTCTTTTTACAGGAGCTCTTTAAGCAGGTTCCCTACAAAACAGATTTATAGGAAATGATTTTGGTACCTAGATATTCTTGGGTCCAGATAGGTTAGCCAATAATACCTTAGGTACCCAGATTTGTCTAATGGGTCTCATAGAATTTCTAGAATCAATAGATTTGGAAAGATAAATATTATTAGATCCATAACTATGAATATAACTCATTGAAGCATATGAAGTTCCAGAGCTAGCTACATTCTATCCAGATTTAGGAATGAATCTACTTTTGGTAATCTTCCTTTGTCCAGGTTGGTATCCTATACCAATAGTGTATCTAGGTGCTATTTTCTTACCTAGCATCTGAGTAAGTGTATCTTTACCATTTTTAAATTTCTCTAAGTCTTTCTTGAGTTACTCATTGGATAATTTTAGTTCAGTGTTCTCTTTAAGCAACTGAACATTCTTTTCCATTTCAATATCAAGATCAGATTTATGTTTAATAGTTAAAGCATACTGTTTCTTTAAACCTTTGTATTTGTCCTTCAGCTCATTACAGGTTTCTTCTAACATATCATAATATTCAAACAGTTCAGATTTAGACATGTTATCATATTTAGAATCATCTCCAGAGTAATATGAATTAGAAGTAAGAGTTTCTGAAGTTACCTCAGCAGCGTTTGTCATAAAACACATGTTTGCCTTGTTTCTGTGTTCAGTTTCAGAAACTTCAGATTCACTAGAACTGTCCTCAGAAGCACTCCAAGTAGCCTTCATGGCTTTCTTATACTTGTTATCCTTGTATTCATACTTCTTCTTGTATTTCAGCTTTGGACAGTCTACTTTTATGTGTCCCTTCCTTTTACACTCACAACAGATGACTTCATCTGATTTGTCAGATTTCTTCCAATCCTTTTTCCAATGTCCCTTGTTGTCATACTTACCTTTGTAGTTTGTCTTTCTGAAAAACTTATTCTTCCTATAAAATTTCTTAAACCTTCTAGCAATGTGAGCCATCTCAGCATCACTGTCAGAGTCACTCTCACCATCTTCACAGCTTGAACTTTCATTGATAACTTGAAGCTTTTCCTTATCCTTATTCTTTAGGGTTGTAGTTTTGAAGGAAACAGACTTCCCTCTAGGTTCATCATCTTCTTCTTTGTTCACTTTGAGTTCTTCTTCATACATCATCAACTTGCCAATTAGTTCCTTGACTGGTAGTTCACCAATGTCACATGATTCTCTAATGGAGATAGAGGTTCCTCTCCATCTTTCAGGTAGACATCTCAAAATTCTCATGATTTGTTCCTTTTCTGGAAAATCCTTTCCCAGAGAAGTCATTGTGTTGACAATTTCATTGAACCTGAGATACATACCAGAAATGGGTTCATCAGGCTTCCTCTTAAAATTATCATACTTAATAGTATAAGTGTTCAATCTCATCTCCTTAACATTAGTTGTTCCTTCATGAGAAACAGCTAAGGTATCCCAAATCTCATATGCAGTTTTACAGGAAGATATTCTATTAAATTCCTCATCTCCTAGAGCACAGTATAAAGCATTCATAGCTTTACAATTATTATTGTAGGATGTCTTAGTAGCTTCATTCCAAGTAGTTTTAACAGTATTAGGAATTTTATATTCAGATTCTATAGAAGTCCAAATATCAAAACCCATGATTTCTAAATGAATTTTCATCTTGATTTTCCACTGAGCATAGTTAGTGCCATTGAAAAATGGTGTTCTATTGGTAGCAAGACCTTCAACTCTATTATCCATGATAGCTTACTTAAGGCAAATATTTTAAAGAGATAAAAATTTAGAAATAACAGAAATTTTATGAACTTTAAGATACAACTAAAATCACAGTTGAAAAACAGATTACTTTAGAATATATTTAAAATACACCTCTGATACCAATTGTTGGTCGGAGTGGATACTCAAGAGGGGGGTGAATTGTGTTCCAATTAAAATTTCTATTTTAAAAACTTTGCCTTAAAAACCCCTAATTAAAATAAAGAATTAAACTGTAGTAAATTTATATCAAAGTAAAGGTTCTGTTAGGTTCTCAAGGGATTGATTATTTCCCAGTTAATCAAATCAAAAGAGTTTATTAACTTTTGAAACTAACTTATTGATTTACAACTAATATAAACACTTGCGAGTTTAATTATCAAAGTAGCTTTAAAACAATTCTGGTTTTAAAGTATGAGAAGTTGAATAAAATAATAACTTTGAAAGATATAACACAGCAGATATAACCAAGAGGTTCAGTCTCAAGCTGAGACTTACTCCTCTCAAAAGCTTTTATAAAAAGATGATCCACACCCTGGATCGGGGATAACAATAGCAACCAGATGTCCAGGTCCAAGACATCTACCACAATTATTCGTGGGAACAAACACAACAACTAGCTGTCCCGGTCACATGACCTCTACCACTATCCCAGTGGGAAATAAAAGATGTAAGAGAATTGAGTGAGGGTTTACAAATCCTCCAGTTTGAGTATAAGAGACAGTGTGTGTGTAAAACAAAACAGATAACACACACTACTCAATATGTAAAAGGATAAATCACAGAGCAGATATTTAGAGTTTAGAAATGGCTCTAGTGATTTGTCATGCAGTTCTCGACTCCTTTGATTGATCAGAATTTGCTCTGAGTCCACTTCTGGTTTTGTCTGGAAAACAGAGTATCGTCTGTTTCCTTGACTTCCAGGTTCAGAGATAGAGAAGAAGTAGTCGATGAAGTTCTTGCTTTATGATCTCGTTCTCAACTCTTCACTGGTTTGCATTGATGAAAGAGTTCCTCGTGTAAGTTCAGTCGTCTCTTTGCATTCACACCCAGTTGTTCTTTCAGCACACCTTGTGGTCTTTCTATTTGTATGTGTGTCTCTCACTTCTTCTTTCTTCTTCCCTTTTTGTTTTTTTGTTATTGTGCACTAGCACATCCTTCCTCTATTTAAAGCACGTGCTCCGGCAAAGGAAATGATTTCTTTTTGCAGGTACGAGGTATGGTTCCCTGACATCAAATAACACACATTAAATAAATGACATAGCATTTAAAATATTCCTAATATGACCGTTGGTTAGATTAAATAAAGATAAAGAAATTCAAACATCTGTTTATGACTATCAGTGTGTCAAGTGATCGGTGGGTCATTAGCATCGGTGAGACATCTTCAGTGACTCATTCGATCAGCATCAGTAAGACATCTTCAATGACTCATTCAATCAGCATCGGTGAGACATCTTCGGTGACTCATTGGATCAGCATCGGTGAGACATCTTCGGTGACTCATTCGATCAGCATCGGTGAGACATCTTCGGTGACTCATTCGATCAGCATCGGTGAGACATCTTTGGTGACTCATTCGATCAGCATCGGTGAGAAATCTTCGGGGACTCATTCGATCAGCATCAGTGAGACATCTTTAGTGACTCATTCGATCAGCATCGGTAAGACATCTTCGATAACTCATTCAATCAGCATCGGTGAGACATCTTCGGTGACTCATTCGATCAGCATCGGTGAGACATCTTCGGTGACTCATTTGATCAGCATCGGTGAGACATCTTCGGTGACTCATTCGATCAGCATCGGTGAGACATCTTCGGTGACTCATGTGATCAGCATCGGTAAGACATCTTCGGTGACTCATTCGATCAGCATCGGTGAGACATCTATCCTTTGATATGGATCGATGCGACTGTTGTCCTTTGATATGGACCGGTGCGACCGTTGTCCTTTGATATGGATGACTTCCAGAATACTTGTAAATCAATAACAAAGAGATAAAAGATGATCCAACCAATATACACAGATTCATTAAGAGATTGTGATTATGAGAAATCCAACTGGATTAAGTAATTGATGATTTTTGATTATTAAAACAGCAATTATAGGTAGAATTCAACAATCTTCCATAGGGATCAACAGAAAGCTTCACCCTCATATCTTTGGGTGTCTCTAGATTACATAATTTCTTCTAGACTGAATCAATATAGAAATAATGTAACACCCCAAGATTCCACGGCACACTTCTCTTTGAATAATACAGTAGCGTGTGTTGTATGCAACTTCGAGATTCTAACACGCCGCGACCAATCAAAGTAGCCGTTAAGAATGATAATACCCAATTTTTAAAATTTTATACATTTTATCGTTAAAAATGGACTTCATTTTTGGATTCGTTATATCCAAATTATCCTAGGGTAAAATTTTGTGACTTTTTGGATAACTTTCATATTTTGATGAATAGTGATAATTACTAAATATTAATTAAAAACAAATTTTTTAATCGAAATAATTAATTGTAATAAATTATGATTTTTTGGGGTTTTAAAGTATATTTATAATATATTTTTACCATTTAATACAATTTTTTTCATTGAAAGTAATTTCACATTTAAACCAGACATAAACAATTGTCAATCTTTTGATAGTTATTATTTCTTAAAAACACGCTTTTTGTTTTGATAACGGGAATTAATTTTAAATTAATTTCTGCCACTTCTGTGTTTTGGTATGGAGGACCGGAATGCTGCGCCTTTGAAGAAGGCAGAGGCATATGCAAATCCTGCTGTGTCTACTGTTTTCAGAAGGATGCGCCAAGATCTGATGTTGGACAAGGTGGCTTTGCCAGCTAATGCAGGGAACTCTAATAATAGGGAGAAATTGGTTTGCTCAGCGACTGAAGATGCAGCCCTGCAAGACTTGCAGTGTGATCTGGGTGCAAAGGTATCTGATGGGATGAATGTGAACTTGTGCAAGGGAGCTGGTAAGGTGGATGGAAGTGGGTCAGATGCTGCTGTCTGTCGGAGTGGTTCCTTGGGGGTGGTAGATGATGCGAATGGGGAGCAAGGGATAACTGTGAAGGATGGGGGTGTGAACAACACAAATGGTGCTGGTGGCTGTCTCCAATACATGGTGCAACAGAATTCGGAGAACGGCTGTCCAGTGGTTGAAAGGCAGATTGGGCCTTCGATGCAGAAGGGTGGCAGTGAAGCTGAAGACCTGCAACAGGGGGCTTTGATCTGTTATGAGCCGGCGGAACAGCCGAGGTGTCTCGCTCAGAAGGGTTGTGGCGAAAAGGATATTTTTCAGAATGTGGTCATCAATGGGAAGTGGGGGGATTGTTGTGAGAGTGGAGAGGAGCATGGTGGCATGATCAAGCCCTCTTTCAGTGAGGTGGTTCAAGGTAGGAGGATGAAGATAAGGGAGCCTCAGGAAGCTGTGACCTCCCCTCCGCGTCGCAGGCCAAGAAAGGATTACTCATACCTGCCAAAGCCGGTGAACACTAGGTCTTCCGGTGGCAATACTGAGCTTTTAGCCTTGGAACGGATGAATCTGCGGAGGAAATACGCTAAGATCCTGAAGCATCATGACAGCTCTGAATGGGAGACGGCGACTGTGGATGAAGTTGGATATCAGGGGTGTGAGGATGGGGATGTTTTTGATGTCATGTAATCTTCTCTTTTTCTGTGCTGCTTGCTACTGTCTTTTTCTTTTATTTTAATAAACGGTTAAGGGATTATCCCTTGGCTGAGCCTACCTTGGTAAATACAAAGATTACACAAGCATATATATTTTACTAAAAAATTTTTTACATAGGGTTATATATGTTATATTTTCGATTATAAATATTAATTAGAAAGCTAAAAATATTTCCTAAATAATTTTATTTTACTTATAATTTTTAGAAATTATATAATTTAATTTATTTATTGAAAAATGATGATGCATTAATTACCTTGTTAGTAAAATATTAAAATAATTGATATTATAAATACCCAAATAAATATAATTTGAGACTTTTAATGAATTAAACTAATTTTATAAGTTAATATGATATCTTAATATTGATTTAATTATCTTTGTTAGAAGTAATCATGATGTTATGATTTTAACTAAAATCAAATACCAGATAATTCCAAAATTGACATAAAAGAGTTTTTTAAAAAAAATATTACATTATTAATTGATATTAAATTCCTAAAAGTCTAAGGTTCGGGAAAAGGACTTGTATCATGATAGGTGTATCATTAATGGAATACTTGGGGTCTCTTGGATGTATATAGTAATTTTATTATCAATATATTATAAAAATACAAAGTAAAATGGTATGTGTTAAACTAATTAACCAAGAGTTAAAACTAAAAGAGAAGGTTTATATAATGACCCAAAACTATCTAAAATATATTGTTTGGAAGGATTTAGACCCATACCCACCTTATAATTTGAATAATCTACTTTGGAGCCATTAGAATTTGAATATTATTTTATTATAAATTAATACTTTATGTTTTTCCTAAAGAGCCCCTCCTCCCCCTTATAAAAGGACACCACATCTATCCAATTACACACACCTCTCAAGCCTTTTGGCTCATCCAAACTCTACCCAATTAAGCTCCGTACAACCCCTTACTCCTTCTAGAAGCCTTACATAGGCAGAAGGCACTTCAATAGTCATATTTGTTTCAAACCAATGGGAGTTACCCAAATTAAAGGAGGTTATCCTACCCTCGACTAAGGAAAAGTACACGGTAAGAGGTTTTCATCTTACTCTTTATTTCCGTGATATTCATACAATACTTCCACTATTAACTTTTTTGTGGTGTATATATTGTACATAATTGTATTCTTAGTGTAATACACTTTAATTTATGTGTACTTACATATTCATTGTATAATACCTCTTTCATGTGGTGTATGTTTTATAAGTTACTAAATTGGTAAGGGTTTATTTCACAATATCTTCATTATACGAGGTTGTTTATACATAATTATCTACTGGGGCCTCTTTATCATCAACATCCATGTTTCTTAAAAATGTATTTCAAAACATTCTTACTATTTTACAGAATATGGGTTAATGTCATTTATACCCTTGTTTGACTTTTTATAATAGGTTTAAAAAGGAATCTTTCCGTCGTTTTCCAAACAAGGTCCTTTTTAACCTTTTCGACAAAATTAGGGTAAGAATGTCCTTTTTTACCTTATACAGTGGGTGCGGTTATTCTCCGCTGTTATTACACTTTTTAATCTTCCCTTACAATATTATAAGAATATTTTCAAAATAAAGGTTTTCATTAGAATAATGTGACTTTTAAATTATTTCAAAAATATAGATATTTTTCTCAAATAGTTTTAATTTTATCTATGTCAACATCTTTTGATGGATTTTATGATCATTTGAAGTTGATTTATTATGATATAAAACTTCCATATTGTATTGAAGGTTTTGTGATATGTTTGATTGTGGATGTGTTATTTTTATACCATTCATGGTTTATGGAGAAAGTATTGACATTCTGTATGCTAGTTATAATATGAATGTTTATGTTATATTTCATCCTCTTCTTAAGATTAATGTGTTGGAAAAGTATGTTCCGGGTTGGGGACCGGTAAAAGTAAGCCCTCCGGTTTGGGGTCCAGTTACAGAAGACCCTCCGGGTTGGTGTCCGGTTATTAGAGGCACTCCGGGTTAGTGTCCGGTTATTAGAGGCACTCTGGGTTGGAGTCCGGTTATAGAGGCTCTCCGGGATAGAGTCTGGTTACAGAGGCTCTCAGGGTTGGGTTCCAGTTACAGTTATCCCATGGGTCTTGGCACGAGGCCTTGACACAGAAATTAACGTTCAACATTATTCATTCAATCATAATGAAAGTGGTTAGTGATATTGCATGTGATTATTCGACTAGTTGAATATCCATGTTAATAAGTAAATGGAATTATTTAACTTAATTTTTGCTATACTATGTTGAAGTTCAAGTTTAGAATCCTTTTGTTTCAGTTATACATTATCTTAAATGTTTATGCATATTTATTAATGTTTCCGCTATATTGCTTACCCTTACTGAGTGTTTGAGCTCACCCCTTTCTATGTTTTATTTTTCCAAGGATTCCAAGAAGTGTATTGTGATTGATATACAGGGTTAATCCAAGGGAATAATGGCATTCATAAAGATTATCTATATTGTTCTGTATGTCTCAAAGTGTAATGTAACATTCATGTATGTAATTTATTTTCCAAGACTGCTAAACTGATCGGTCCTTCGGGACTTGATTCCTTGTAATCATGCCAATGTATTAAAAATAATGCACCGAATCTGGGTAACTGGGGTTGGGGCGTTACAGTTGGTATCAGAGAATGTTTACCAATAACTGTGGAAGCTATATTTAGATAAACTCTGATTAGAGCACATAAACCTAAGATAGAATTTGAGTATTATTATAGAAGAACATCCTAGAATTTTGGTATTGTATAGATTTTGTGAGTTTTCCAAGCAATACATCCCTTTCTGGATATGAGCAGGTAGAGATGGCTCTGGCACAGATGTACCGAGGGGTAAAACATGAAAACACCTCTTTGATCTAGACTCGAACGGGAACTGGTGCATGACAACGGGCCTTGCTGCACTCTAGGTTACTACACTCCCGGAGGATATGCTTAGGATAATTCTCATTTTCTTTATAAACCATTATGAATGGTTTATGAGTATATACTTCCTCAAAGAAGACGTTTTTATGATTATGGATTATATCCATAAACTGTTTAAATTATGTTAAGTGTTTTACAAGTTTGGGATTAGGTATTTCTATTCATAAACTAAAATATTGTATGCCATTGTTTAGAAATGGCGCCCAATAGAAGGAATGAGAACTCTAGCAATAAGAATGATCCAAAGAGTAAGAAAGATCACATATTTCATGGTATTAATCCAGAATTTAGAAGGGAAATAGTCTCCCATGTATTATCATAATAGGAAGAAATAGTATCTTGTGTTGATAAGATAAGTAAAGAGTTCTTGGAGTCATATGGATTCGAAGGGAAGCCAGAGAAGAAAAGGATAGTGGAGAGAAAGAAAAATAAAGGGAAAAAGGTAAAGAAGGATTTTCCCATATGTGATAATTGTGGAAAGAATCACCATGGAAAGTACTTGAAGGAAATGGGAGTATTTTATAAGTGTGGAGAAAAAAGACACCATGTTCGTGATTGCGAGGGTATAAAAAAGGTTTCAAATGTATAATGCTTAATCTTCAAGGAGTTTGGACACTATACGAACCAATGTCCCAGTCATCAGACTATGCCACAAATGTTGCTATTGGATAATAATCAATTTATGATACTACCACAGATGAAGAGGAATGACTAATGTTATTATGTTTTTATTTTATAATTATTTCATTGAAGTGTTGTATCAATGATGTTCTAGAAATAAATAAGGATTATATTACAACACTTTTTCATTCAGGATTTGAGAATTTATGGTACTAAGAAAAGTGACTCTACATCAAGATAAATTTTTTGGAAATTACATGGTTGACGGATAGATAAACCTTAATATGGTCTTAATATTGTGGTACTGATTTTGGAATAAGATATGATTGATTTGGGTAAACTATATTGGATATTCTTGACTGACTTGAAACTGATTAAAGGTTTGTATATTCCATCATTTTTGGTGTTTACAAAAATTTTGTATGGATAAAGTATATCTAGTATTTTATAAGGAATAAGGGAGCATGAATGTAATCAATAAGGTTTTATGGAAATTCATGATGTTTCAGTGTTTTAAAGGAATACATGATGAAGGAATTCACATGCTATTACGGGGTAAAAAGGACTTACATTATGTTTAACTTTCATATAAATTTTGGACTGAGATTTTACAGAAGTATTTTGGATAAGTCTAAAGTTTGAAAGGGATTATGTTTGAAAGGTTATTTTTGAATTTTTTATAAAAGGACAACACGCAGACCGTGTGAAGACCCGTCGCGTCGGACAAAACTACGAGAATCGAACCCACAACCATAGTGCAATTGGGATTTATCGCCGACCACTGGACTACGTGATGTTCCTAGATGGTATAATGTAGTTTTTTTAAAAGGTTTGATATTTGAATTATAAATTCATTATATTTGGAACCCTATACGATTAGGATAAATATAGTATTTTTGAGTTGTATTATGTTTTGGGGTGAAAGATGAGTTTGTGGTAGAAATTTATTAATATATAAAACTCTAATTATTAATTAAGTATATATCCTTAGGATATTATCCAATATCATAAATAAATTCCTCAACATTAAAAAAAAGGAACTTAGAACAAAAATGTTGTCCAAGATGGTACCTTAGATCATCACAAATTTATGGCTTTGGGATTGTTGGCCTTTTCATAGCCATGTTCTATACCACTCTCCATCAGATATTGATGGTTATATTTCTCTCCCATATCCATATTTTCCAACATGGAACCCTAGTATGTGTTATTTTTGATAACCTTCATACTAACCACTCTTTATTTTCAATGGAGTCCTCATTAATCCATTTTTCGATGTGGGATTTTAACTAAGATATTTTGAAATGTCAACCCCAAGTTTCCAATACTGAACATAAATTGTGAGGACGCAATCTATTGAAGGAGGGGAAAATGTAACACCTCAAGCTTCCACAGTAATCTTCTCTTTGAATAATACAGTAGTGTGTGTTGTGCGCAACTTCGAGATTCTAACACGCCGCGACCAATCAAAGTAGTCGTTAAGAATAGTAATACCCACTTTTTGAAATTTTATACATTTTATCTTTCAAAATGGACTTCATTTTTGGATTCGGTATATCGAAATTAGCCTAGGGTGAAATTTTGGTACTTTTCGGATTACTTTCATATTTTGATGAATAGTAAAAATTAATAAATTTTAATTAAAAACAACTTTTTTAATAGAAATAATTAATAGTAATAAATTATGATTTTGAGTGGTTTTAAAGTATATTTAGAATATTTTTTTTACCATTTAATACAATTTTGGTCATTGAAAGTAATTTCACATTTAAACCGTATATAAACAATTGTCAATATTTTGATAGTTATTATTTCTTAAAAACATGCTTTTTGTTTTGACAGCGGGAATTAATTTTAAATTAATTTCTGCCACTTCTGTGTTTTGAATTTGGAGAAATGAACTCCATATTTGGAATTAGTATGTACAAATTTTGTAAATAGGTAACTTTTATTTTTAGACATTTTGAAAATTACTTCGATAAATATTTTTTTTGTCATGGTTAAAGGGTAAAACTGGTAAATAAGGGTAACAAAATAATATTGTAATAATATAAATTTACCCAAACATGTGTCCCAACCCTATTTTATGAAGAATTCCCGACCATGGGCATCTTTGGGTCGATTTTAGGACCCCATGGAGCCACTTGTATGTGAAAATGACACTATAGAATAATGAAGTTAAAATAAATACAAAGATGACATAAGCATATATCTTATACTAAAACAATTTTTACATAGGGTTATATATGTTAAATTTTAGATTATAAATATTCACTAGAAAGATAAAAATATTTCCTACATAATGTTATTTTATTTATAATTTTTAGACATTAAATAATTTAATTTATTTATGAGACAATGATGATGCAGTAAATACCTTTTTAGTAAAATATTAAAATAACTAATATTATAAATACCCAAATAAATATAATTTGTGCCTTTTAATGAATTAAAAAATTTTTATAGGTTAATATGATATGTTAGGATTGATTTAATTTACTTTGTTTGAAGTAATCATGCTGTTATTATTTTTCACAAAAACCAAATACCAAATAATGTCAGAATTGACATAAAAGAGTTTTTAAAACAAATATTATATTATTAATTGATATTAAATTCCTAAAAATCTAAGGTTCATCCAAAGGACATGTATCATGATAGGTGTATCATTAATGGACCACTTGGGGTCGCTTGGATGTATATAGTATGTTTATTTACTATATATTATAAAAATAAAAAGTGACATGATAAGTGTTAAACTAATTAACCAAGAGTTAAAACTAAAAGGTAAGGTTAATATAATGACCCAAACCTGTAAAAAATCTATTTGTTGAAAGTATTTCGACCCATACCCACCTTATAATTTGAATAATATACTTTGTATCCATTAGAAACCGAATATGAATTTATTATAAATTAAAACTTTAAGTTTTTCCTAAAGAGTCCCTCCTCCCCCTTATAAAAAGACACCACATATAACCAATTCCACACACCTCTCAAGCCTTTTGGATTGTCCAACATCTGCCCAAATAAGCTCCCTACATCCCTCTCCTCCTCTTAGAGGCCTTACTTTGGAAGAAGGCACTTCAAGAGTCCATTTTGGTTCAAACCAAAGGGATTTACCCAGATTAAGGGAGGTTAACCGACCCTCGACTAAGGAAAAGTACAAGGTAAGAGGTTTTCAGCTCACTCCTTATTTCTATGAGATTCGTACCATATTTCCACTATAACCTTTTGTGTAGTGTATATACTGCCCGTAATTGTATTCTTAGTGTAATACACATTAATTTATGTGTATTTATATATTCATTGTATGATACCTCTTTCATGGAGTGTATGGTTCATAAGTTACCAAATTGGTAAGGGTTTATTTCACAAAATCTTCATTATCCGAGGTTGTTTATACATAATTATCTACTGGTACCTCTTTATCATCCACATCCATGTTTCTTAAAAATGTATTTCAAAACATTCTTACTATTTTACAGAATATGGGTTAAATTCATTTATACCCTTGTTTTAATTTTTATAAGAGGTTTAAAAAGGAATCATTTCGTCATTTTCCAAACAAGGTCCTTTTTTACCTTTTCGACAAAATTAAGGTTACAATGTCTTTTTTTAACTTATATGGCGGGTACAGTTATTCTCCGCCGTTATTACACTTTTGAAGCTTCCCTTACAAGACTATAAGAATATTTTCAAAATAAAGGTTTTCTTTAGAATTATGTGACTTTCAAATTATTTCAAAAAAAGAGATATTTCTCTCAAATAGTTTTGATTTCATCTATGTCAACATCCTTTGATGGACTTTATGCTTATTTGAAGTTGATTTATTATGATACAAAACTTCCATATTTTATTGAAGGTTTTGTGATATGTTTGACTGTGGATGTGTTTTTTTATACCATTCATGGTTTATGGAGAAGGTATTGACATTTCGTAAGCTAGTTTTAATATGGATTTTTATGTTATATTTCATCCTCTTCATAAGATGAATGTGTTGGACAAGTATGTTCTGGGTTCAGGACCGGTAAAAGTAAGACCTCCGGGTTGGGTTCCGGTTACAGAAGACCCTCCGGGTTTGTGTCTGGTTATTAGAGGCATTCTGGGTTGGTGTCTGGTTATTAGAGGAACTTCGGGTTGAAGTCCAGTTACAGAGGCACTCCAGGATGGAGTTCGGTTACAGAGGCTCTCCGGGTTGGGTTCCGGTTACAGTTATCCCATAGGTTTTGGAACAAGGCCTTGAAACAGAAATTAACGTTCGACATTATGCATTCCATTATTATAAAAGTGTTTAGTGATATTTCATGTGATTATTAGACTGGTAGAATATCCATGTGAATAAGTAAATGGAATTATTTAACATTATTTTTGTTATACTATGCTGAAGTTCAAGTTTAAAAGGCTTTTGTTTTAGTTATACATTACCTTAAATATTTATGCATATTTATTAAAGTTTTGTTGTATTTATTACCCTTACTGAGTGTTTTTGCTCACCCATTTCTATGCTTTATTTTTCCCAGGATTCCAAGAAGTGTATTGTGATTGATATGCAGGGATAAGCTAAGGGAATAATGGCGTTCATAAAGATTATCTATATTGTTTTGTATGTCTTATAGTGAAATGTAACATTCATGTATGTAATCTATTTTCCAAGACTGCTAAACTGATCAGTCCTTCGGGACTTTATTCCTTGTAATCATGCCAATGTATTAAAATAATGCACCAACTCTGGGTAACTGGGGTCAGTGTGTTACAAAGAAGCTACCTAGGGACCCCTCCCTAGTGAATATAGGTGGATAATGTAGTTTAAACACTCTAAAAATCTGAAACATAAAATTAAATGTGTAAAGAACCTATCCTTCCATTTATTTCAAGACCATCACTAATCTATTATGAAGAAGGACATCCATCTCATCCTCAGAAAGTATAAGAATATTTGGTTCATCATCATTAGCAGCATTTTTATTTCCACTCTACTAACACTAAACTCAAAGAAAATGAAGATAATGTTTCTATACAACAGAAACAATATCCTTATAACATTGACAATAACAACAGGTTCACCCTCAATAGGTGACAAAAATAGATAACTAAAGACACATGGATACTATAAATATGGATTACAATTGTGTTATAATGATTTAATAGTTCATTTATTTCATTTCACATATATAAAAGGTATCATATATCAGACTTCAATAGAGCATTATATATTACTTGAAATAAATACGTCCATATCAGGAACAATTCATGTCGGTATATATCAATATGTAACTATTATGATTCATTCATACTCATCCCACACAATATCGGTCCCCACGTATAAATTACAAAAACCAATAACATCATTAAACCATAACCTCACACAATATGTTCATCACTCAGGGTGAAATAAAAAAATTATAACAACCACACAACATAAATAACAATCCAACTATAGAAACTAAGATTTTCCCCCATACATGGGATAGATACTCCCATGTATAAGATAACTAACATGTCATAACACATACTAGTTACCGTTATTCCTTTCCCAAATAATAGTTAAATATAAAAGAAACATTCCTCTAATACCTCTTTATAACATCCCTCAGTCCATCGCTCTCTCAAGTGGCTAAAATTGGTTGGTTATGAGAACTCAAGTGTTCCTCCACATACACCAGAGCTAATTCACTAGTAGTGGGGGATGTGAAAAGTATAGTGGGTAGACTATACCCCTTGTATATAGATTTAAAACATAATGTAATAATTAAATATCAATAATAATAAATAAAAATTACAGTGCGGAAACAATGGAAACAATAGAATAATATATAATACAAACAAAAAAATGAGGCTAAATAATCAATTACATAATATAGGAATAATGTAATGGTGTGATGGAATAGAACTAAATTCCATTCTAGAAGTATGAAAAAATAAAATACTATAAAATTTTAAAAAAAAGTCTCAAAAGTTCGTAGTCTGAAACCCCATATCGGTCCCATTTCCACACACCAGCCCATCCAGCATGGACACACTAAAATGTGAGGTCACTTTACCTTATCCAATAATATATCTATGTAATCTACTTAGATACCAAATGTAGACTAAAATTTGGTGTGAGTATAACTCAGTTGGTTGACACCATAGTTTCTTAACATAACCGGTATTATAATAAGTGAAAGAAATAACAAAATACATAAGTGTATTAATTAATAAAAGTAAATAAATTAATACCAAATCATCCTTCTTCATCAACATGATGGAATGACTCTAATAATTTCTCTCAACCATGGAAACTATAAAAATTTAACAATGGTAAAACATAACCTGCCTCGGTGCCATTCTTGAATTTCTCTTAGTATATCACACAACCATGCCAACCATAACATTATAACCAATGTATAAATTACAACAATATGGTTTAGAACCCACTATATACTAATTTCAGTAATCAATTATGGTTGTGAATGGTATATAACAATTTCAGCACTTATTAATTCCAATCCAAGTATATTATCATTTCAGCATGTGTCACTAGTCATAGACCACTATAAAATCATTTTATCATATCTAAGGGAATATCTTGGTATATAATCATTTTTTCATGAATCATCATCTATATACCACCATAAAATCATTTATCCATTTATCAACCATGAAAATTCCGTGTATAATCATTACAACATTTATCACAACACATCTCCCAGCAATACAGCTACTACAATATCACATCATCAGGCTCAATGGTTAATTATAAAAATTACAATTTAACATTCAATTTCACATTTCATATATCAATTGGTCATAACCAGTAACAAGCTAGTTATCTAAATTAACATTCCCTTCCAAGGTGAAACTATATCATGAAATATCCAAAACATCATCTCTTTCTTAACACACTTCCAGTCATTAGTCAATTCTTTTAATAAATGTTTCGCTCACCCAAATAGTAGCTACAAGATAGGTTAATAATAATTTTGATCTAAAGAGAATCCAATGAATAATCCAACACAAAATTTAAAAAATTTATGTTCAAAAGTATTTTCCCAATTTGAATACATATTCAAAAAAATTATCAAATAATAATGTTAAGGTTTAGATCCCCTACCTTTAACTAACAACCAACCAACACTTTATATTGTATTATCCATCATGAATGAAGGATTCGATGATCGCCGGAATGTTCATAGATAAAATATGATCAAGATAATAACAAATAACTCACACAGTCAACAGATTACACCGAAAAAATCATATAACGAAGTAAGTGGACATAAAACCTAAAATAAAACCACTTAGCGACATTCATATGTGTGATTGGGATGTCCTTAAAAAACCTTCTTCCCCAATAAATTGCATGTAAACTGCATTATGGTATAGAGTAGGAATCTACACATGAGAGGGAAATTAAATCAACTACACAAAACTATTTCAAAAACCACCTTTTTAAATTATATAGTCTAAAATATTGTTACACTACATGTATTTGTTTTTAGAGGGATATACTGAAATCCCAATCACTTCGGATTATTATTTGTTATGATTTAATATTACCTGACATGTAATATATTTACACGACATGAACTCCCTTTATTTCTTGAATCATCTCATGACTAGTAACCATTTGCTACATGTTTCTGGAAACAATTACACAACATGTATTATAATTAAAAGGATTGTAAATTTTCTAAACATAGTTATCTAGCCCATCTTTGTTATGAGAAAACAAACTCCACATAAGGCTTCTCAAATTTCCAATAACCCTTGGTAGAACTTGGACACTTTATACCAAATATATATTAAATCAAACAAAAATTGAAAAATATATCCCGCATGGATTGCCTCTGGTTTTCCCATATTTCCTCACAACACAAGTTTGTGTTTAATAAAATAAAATACCTCCATGAATTTTTAGTCAGTTTAGTTAAAATGTTTTACCACCTCTGAACAAGACATAGACACCATGGTTCAAATGAAAATAAAACACAATTAATTATGATCCTAAAAATATAAATGATCTTACTTTAATTGTGTGAATATTGAGAATGAATATCATTTTTCCTTTATTAATTCCTTATTTGATCAATTAAAGGGTGAAAATCAGTTATCAAATATTTACATATAGTATGGTTATCATTAGATCAAATTTAAGGAGTTAGAAATTATGACTCTCATATTTATGATGAGTTAATACAACATTTAAGATCTTGTGATGTTTTTTGATCTTTCAAACACTCTTATTGTTTTTATGGATTTAGTAAACAGGATACCCCTTCATTATCTCAACAAAATCATTTTATTATTAGTGTATGATAACCATGTTTCTTAAAAATTAGTGTATGATAATGATAATAATTCAAAATTGATTTTCGGATCCTAGAAAAACTAATTTACTTTTGAAAAAATATCAAAATGTGGTTTTTATATTCAGAGAGTGCAGATTTCAGGCCATGTGGTTTGAAAAAATGGTTTCTAATTAGATCCACAGAAGGTGATGGTTGTATTGAAATTGTAATATCCATGTAATTTATTATATATATGAAGATTTTTTTGATTACCCTATTATTATCAACAGTTCATGATATACTTCTCAAAAAAACATCAAAATTGGTAGATCTTTTAAATAAATGTTTGAAATTCATATTGGAAAAAATGTAAAACTTTTTTTGAAGAATTTAATTGTTGTCTAACCTTGAATCCAATCTTGATTTTATTGAATGATGATAATGTATATGTTATGTATTTTAAAGATTTTATTTGATATCTTTGATGTATTCTTATGTAAGGGGAATATGATGTGGAATAAGGTTTTTATCTTGTCTGGACACATGAAAAGAAATACCCCTCTTGTGATACTGAACTTCTCATAGTTATGAATATTCGTAAGTGTGGAAGACACCACCTTTTGTAGAGATAATCATTTTCTTTTCTAATCATAATAGTTTACCCTATTTATAATCATAAATGGGATTGAATATTAGGCATTAGAAATGGGTGTGATATCTTAAAATGTTTGATTTTAACATCATGTACATCAGAGGAAGTGGAATATTTTTATTATTACCCAAAACTAGAAATTTTTATCTTAGGATATCTTATAGTATATAATTGAATAATTTATCATGGGATTATTTGTTCATATGCATCGAGAAGTGAGAGGGGATAAGACCTGTATGATTCTGACAATTTCTGAGTTGATATCATCACTCTTTGAGTCAAATCATTAGTTTTTGTATTAGGATGAAGAGTTTAGGGAAATCAAGGAATCCTTATATGGTAGGTAGACTATATTTGGCTAGTCACTCTATTTGGAATTGATCATTTTATTTGTGAGTCTATTCATCATCCCAATATCTAATTGGAATAGTGAGATGCTTGGAATTAATAGTTCCTTAGGGGTAGTTCACTCTATCACTATGAATATGTATTATGAAATGATGCTTTAGTTATGGTGGCTGTGAATAAATCATGGAATAATTAAATTTGAGTGTCATTTTTATGCATAACATTTGATTAATGTTGAGAAAAAAACACCATCGAGTTTCTCTCAACCTCTTAATATACTAGTTTGGAATTGGGATTAGGTGTCAAATGATTTCTCCAAAGGATTAACATAAAAATCATTAGGGAAGAATACTATTTGGGTGGTAATTTATTTATTTATTAATCTATTGCACTTTATTCTGATTTGAGATACCAATAATATCAATGATATAGAGAATTTATACGTGAAATATATTGTGAGGTTCCATAGGGTTCCATAACCTATCATCTAATATAGGGATACCAAATTTACTTCTAGATTCTAGGAGGGCCTCCAGTAGGGGATTGGGACTCTGGTCAGGTTGAGTATGGCTTAACATCCATAGAAATATGGCTTGATATAACATGTTATATTGAACCTAAAATATATTATCCATTCCAAGTTTGTGGATTTTGAAGGATCATGGGATATGCATCTTATATAGGTTGAGTTTTGTTCTAATAATAGTTACCAATCATCTATCACAATGGTCCCTTTCGATGCTCTTTATGTTTTCCCTTATAAATATTCTCATTATTGGTTTGAGGTATGTAAAACTTCTCTTTAGGGACCTAATATTTTATTAGATATTATGGTGAATATTTAGGTCACAAGGTGATGATTAGTGTTTTTCAAGAGTTAACATAAGTCTTACATAGACCGTTGGTATAGTTATTTAGGGTATTGATTATTTTGAAAATTTCATCACGAATGTTTCTCCGTGTTTGGGTCACTATCAACATTGGAAGCAGGGTATATTGGATCCATGATATATTGGACCATTTGAGATTATTGAGATAATTATGAATATGGATTATTGGATAGGGTTACCATCACAACAAACTATTATCCACAATGTATTCAACTTGTCTCGGTTCAAGAAATATTATACAGATCCTGTTAATATTTGAATTTAGAAGGTATTTTTCTTGTGCTAGATGTTTCTTTGATTGAGGAACTAGTAAAAATTGTTGATTCTTCAGACCAAGTCCATTTTGGAAATTTTTATCTATTATTATGAGTGTTATTGAGGCACAGAATGGATTATCCCAAGACATTAGAGTCAATTAATGAATGAGTTAGTATTGGACTCATATTACTTTAGATAACCATTTATGAAATAACATTATAGGGGAAAATTATATAGTTGGGATAATATTCCCATCCTGGTATAACATTTATAGTTGAATATCAATTTTTTATAATATTTTATTTTTATATTGTTTGGTGTACTTGCAGGTTAATTTTTATATGTTTTACAGTTTTCTAATCCTATTCACTTTTGGAATATTATTTGGGTAAATTGTGTAGGTCATCTAAGGAAACCATGAAACCTATTTTACAGTTCTAGAGGATGGCTCATGGTTTGTAACATAGATAGTTCAAACCATTAAAAATTATCCTCATATAGTGTAACATGGTATGGAGTCATTTCTCATGGATGGTTAATGATTTGTTATATTTTTTTTCATTCCCAATATCCCAAAAATTGGTTCTTAGTTAGTGCATGGATTTTTTAATTGCGTTTCCAAACCATGTGGTGTGATTTAATTAATCAAAAGTTTAATGTTAAGACCATGTGCACCTATAAGTTTCTTTATTATACTCCTAGTGTAATAATCTCTCATCCAAAGAGAATTATTAAGATTATATTGGAGATTCTTCACTACTAGGTGATCCTTTTCGGTGGATCATTAGGTATTGGTTCTAGATTCAACAAGGTATCACCCCAACATAATCATTCTTCATTAATTGTCTAGATCTATTCTTATCACTTTGAAAAAAAATTATATAGAGGATTTTTTGGTAGATCTATGGTTTGTGAAATATTTTATTTGTATTTATTGTATATCTATCATGGAATTGTAAATATCTATCAAAATATTTGGTTATCATAATGTGTTATTTTGAATCATTAAACAAAGTGTTTGTCTCATTTCCTTTGTTTCATAAATGAATTAATATTATATATATAGGTAGGAATTAATGTTTAAGTTTCTTCTCTTTATTCTGAGATCTCCATTCTTTGTTTAGGTTGTGTATCCCATTAGAACTATTGTAACACCATCTATTGAGGTGGTTGGTTTCATTTAAATTCTTTTTTACATACTATGAATTCTCCTATATTTCCTAATAATTATTTGTAAATTAATAATGTTGTGATCTACAATTTATTAAGATATTTATTGGGTGGGTTTGAAATAAAATGGTTATTACCATTTTTATTTGATAAAATAATTTATTTTAAAAGAAAAATCGATTTGTTTATGAAAAGTTAAATTCAAGCCATGGTGTTGATATGGGAAACGATTTTGGAATTTTTTAAAAAGGAGTGATAATACCCTTTGTAATGTTTTATTATGTACAACCCCTAGGTGGATTGGGTACTTGGGTGGGGTTTGGTATAAGAAATTTTCATTGATTAGTCGAGTGAATTTCATATAATGACATTTCACGGCTCATTTATAGGGCTTACCATGGATTTATTTACATGAAATCGAATGGGATAATTACACATATGTTATTCCTATGATCCTTTAGATCTTGGGAAGGTGTTATTTTTAGTTCCTATTAGTTAGGATTGATCATTACAGGAGAAACCCAGATTTCTTGAACATATACTATTCTCTAAGAATATTAAATTATTAATTGGTTTTGAAATATATTTATTATTAATGTTCTTGAAACAATAATTGGTCTATTTAAATGTTCTTTTATGAAAAATTATGAGAAAATTTTTATAAATAGTTTTTCAAGGGTTAATTTCCATGTTTTATATTAATTTTTTTTTTAATTTTACATAATTATTTATTCTATTTTCAAATTAGAGTATTTGGATTATTTAAAACTTACTTCTTATGGAACAATTGGTGGCAACCCACAAGGCCTATTGAGAATGCACATATCTAATACCCAATGGTTTTTATAGACCATGTTTTTTTCTAATACAAGAAACGGAATTGGGTCATAAAAAGGTAGATGGTTATTATAGTTAGCGGGGCTAGGGTTTCTCATGGTGAGATGGTGGGATGTAACCCACTTGACACATGGTAATATTGTTCATTATATTTTATAATTTGTGTTTTATTCATGTATTATGTACTTGGATTTTAACTTTTTTCCATTGTTCTATCACTAATATTTTTGAATTTGTCTATGACATGTTTTCATACTTCTAATTTCTCTATATATATATACCATGGTGGTTATTCCTTACAGTCTTGTATAATAATTTTCATGGGTTTTTTTGATAGACAACTGCTTGTTTCTAGCCCATGTGGATCAAGAACAATCATCATGTGTTTTTAAAAACAGGTTTAAAGAATTGTTTGGTGGGTCATCTAGATTGGTTCAAGACAAATTAAATCTCATACATGGTGCAGTTCCTATATCCAATATTTCGTATTTAATTTCAATGATATAACTAAATAAGTTAAAGAGGAAACTATAAAAAAATAACACATTGTTTATAAAAACTAAAGAATCACTATGGGGTGCCCTGATACTCTTTATCAATAAGATGGATGTGTAAATATGTAATTCTATAGATTACTGGGAACATTGTAACATCAACATATAGAAAAATTATACAATAAATATATTTATTACTTTTTAAACCAACATTAGGGAGATCCGCACTAATGAATTGTTAATCATTATTATAGATATCATGATCCTATGTTAAAGACATGTGAATCTCAAAATGTAGCCTTATATATAATATACCATGACAATGAGTTCCTGGTGATTCCATTTAGATTTATAAATTCTCAAATAATATTCACATAGAAGATCAATAGATTATTAATAGATTGCCTCAATAATATTCTCATATACTCCAATAGTAAAGAATAACATGAGGAATATCATAATATTGAATAAAAATATTAATAACTGATTGGTTTTATAGTAATCTGGTAAAATTTAACTTCATGATATAGATAATCACATTCATGGGGCATGTGATAACAAATAATGGAATCTTTATTAATTATTCCCAGAAAAATAGGATAAAATAATGTCACTAACCCATAAAATTCATAAATATTGATAGTTTCTTTAGAATAAATATGTCAAACTAATTCATTGTGAGAAATTACTCATAGTTATATTGACCAATAAATAAGTAAAGAGAAATGGGATTAAAGTATGTTTACATGAGTGAATATAAATAGAGATTAAAGGAACTCAATAATAATCTATAGACTACACTTGTACTCAAACTACCACCTATTTGAGAATCATTTCAGACATTATCACAATATAAATATATTTCTCTCTAATCAATATTCCATGATATTTTATAATAATGTATTGAATGTATATTGGGAGCTAATTTTTATTTTATTTTGTGAGGATCCAAGGTTCACCTATATGTTCTTGATGAATCTTCAATATTCCTTGAACATTGAGTTGAATGTTAGTTAAAAATATCACCCAAAGACTGATAGTCAATATAAATGAACTATCTAGAAACATGATGATTTGATAAGAGGTTTATCAAATGTAAATCAATGAATATTAGGATTAATAGATTCCCTTAATTTATTTCTCTTATAATATTAGATATCAATAAATTATTTTAATAGACTCATATTAATATTTTGAAAAAAAATATATGTATAACTCTAACATTATACTATAACATTGGTGAATATAATATTCTTGGACCTCATCTTATAAAATAAATGACATAGAATGATTAATTCAAATAATAAAACATTAATATAGAAAAGAGTTGATAGAAGATCTATAATAACAATAGTCATAGATAATTGGATTTCAATGTTGTAGGTAAATTATTCTGTTAGATATCACAATGGAACATAATCTTGTCTTTTTAAAAGAAAGAAAAAAATCTCAGTATTCGGTAGATTGACCCTTCTAAGATTCTGTTTCAATTAAATTTTATTCTTTATTGACTAGAACATTAACCAAACATGGACTGAGTGCATAATGTGCTCTACATATCTCTACATAGTAATTATATATGTCAAATCTCACAAGTACTGAATTCATGATTAATAAAACTAAATAACAACATCTCTTGTGACATGTAGTCTATAGTGAAAATGTATCATAGTGAAAAAGTTCAATATAACAAGATAATGAACCTAATCAAAGTACAATATTTCATCTATAAGTATAAATAGGAAACATAAGAACCTAAGGATGTATTGAAATATAAGTAACCTATGTATTATTGATTGAGGCTAAGAGTTGAAATTTCAAGGATGATATTTTTAAGTGGTGGAATGTGTAATGACTCAAACATTTCAATATGAAATAATATTTCATAATATATGTGTGTGTTTTATTTAGTTTTATGGTATAGTATACAACCCAACCCCCACATAATAAAATCTTACTCACTATAATTTCATCAATATACTTCATTACATTTATAGAATAAATATACAATATAATAATTAAAATGATGCATTGGGATACTGAAAATGATAAATAATTTATTTATAATTTTAAAACACATTGGATCATAGATTCATATAAGTATCTCACCCTTTAAGAAGTCAATAAATTGAAAACAAAACATTTGATATTTGATTATCAATTTTTAATGTAGAGTACTCTATGATTAATCTAATTGAATGATTAATGAGGAACATTTTATGTGTTTTAAAGTATTAAAAATCTAATATGATTATTTTAATTGTAATATGAGTGTTGTAATAGTAACATAATAATTCAAATAATAATCTGACCATCCAAATAGTAACATAACCATTAAAATGCTGGATGACTTAAAAAATAATTACTATGAATAAAGGAGTGATATTTTATCATTCCCAGTAACATAATAAAATGATAATTAAATTATTTAAAAAATCTTACTATTTTCTATGATTTTGAGGATCTTTTATGTTTATAGTTTTAGTGAATTAGAAAAATATTTTATAACATTTTAGAATCTTCCAAACAGTGTATTTTTCACACAAAAACAGATTCTTAAAAATTAACACCCTTATTTAATTTAAGACATTTATTAATTTAATAAGAGACACCATAGAATAAATATTGATCTTTTTATAAATTTTACTAAGGCTTAGATCGAGAAAAAATATTTTTAAATGAGGTATGAGAAAAATATCATAGTATTGATGTATAAATAAATAAATCCCATTAGTCTGGTTAAAACATGAAAACCCATAATTAATTATACATTTTCCCAATATATATTTTTTCACATAAATAAAATATATTCATATGAATAAATAAAAATTTAATCAAATTAAGCCATTGAAACCCATTATTATAAATTAGAAAACACTAAAGGCATTTTGAATAATGTGAGAACTCCTGAAAACTTTATTCTTAAATATAGGCCATTTACCATTAGAAGTTGTAAAAAAATTCCTTAAAAATTAAATCCACGGATTTCCACAAATACAATTTGAATTAGTTAAATTGGTATCTTTCATGATTTTTGATTTAGGAACTGATATAGGTGCTATGATAGGGGCAGTGACATAGGAGTGATGCGAGTAGTTGATAACATAGGAATGATACAGGAAAGGGGTCCAAACCCATGAACATGACGATTAAAAAAGTACCTTTGGCCCATAAAATTAATGGCCCTTCTGGCCATCCAATTCTTGTACAATTATCTATATAATAACAAAATGTTCTTTATGGGTAGGTTATCCCTTGGGGGGGCTTTGACTTTCCTTTCTATATAGTGTGACTGTGTTGTGTGTGTGTTTAGTTGTAATTTTCCCTCAATAATCTAATATATATTTATATATATATATAAGGAGATAAGATTTCACTTTTTCACCCTATAACCATTGAAAGACTCATCTAAACGAATAAAAATCACATTTAGTTTTTTTATAAAAATTAGGAGAAAAATATTTTTGTTCAAAAGATTATATAAGAAAAATATTCCTAGAACAGAAGAAATAATATATTTTATAAAAAAATGGAAACATATAGAGTATAAAATATAATAAATAATATTTATGGATGTGGGAAAAGGTATTCAAGCTAAATATATTAAAAAAATTCATTTTTACATTGGTAAGAAAACAACATGAATCATATTCTAAATGATTAAAGGATTTTTTTTGTAATGATTTTTTAATAATATAAAAGGTAGTTTAAAGAAATTAGAAATATTTAATGAATAAATATGAACAATTTTGGAACAATTTTAAGAACATGGATATGGAGGAGAAATATTTTAAAGGAATACTTTCATATAACACTTTATACAGAAATCCATTTCCTTCAGCCTTTCCAAAATTCATACAATCTAAAAATATTTAATGATAAAATTATAATAGTTATTTAGTAATTTAGAACATTATTAATTTTTTATTTCTTTATAATTAATACTTTATTTCATTTATAACCTTGTTTGTTTAGTCACAACATCAGTTAATTTTACATCGGGTGTTTTTAGTTCACTTTGTTCATAAACTCAGAATAACATCTATGCATTGATTGTGGTCAAATGGGTCATTGATGGATAATATATAGAAAATTAAAAAAGTTACAATTATACTTCTTATACATTAAAAATAATTTTATAACTAGCGATAAAAGGGTTTTCAGAAAAATTAATCACACCATTTTTTGGAGATGGTGGTCCATATGTATGCATGAATGATATTATAATTCTTTTATTGGGTGGAAAAGAAATAAATTAAATAATATTTTACTTTTCCAAAATAATTTATATGTTAAAAATCACTTATTTATTCATTATTTCCTTCCTTATAACGAATAATTTGAGGTGGTAATGAAAAATAAACCACATCGCTATGAGCATGTGTTAGTATACAAGTATACATGAGAAAATTTATCATTTCCCATCATACAGAAGAGTAATAAAGTAAGTTATATCATGTATTTATATAAAAATACTTATTTCAAAAATATCATATATATTAATTTAATTAATAATTTTATTATGATATATGAGCAAGTGATCGAACACTAAACCCATCGCTCCATTGATTGGATAATCTAACTTTCTCAAAGTATGTAAATAAGGGAGGAGTGGAGGTTCACCTTTATATGTTAGGGAGTGTAACTCTTGTAATTATTAAATTTAATAAAATAATATAAATTATTATTCATCTAAAAGTGGGAATAAACCAATAATTTTTTATATATAAGGAGATATGGTTTGAAATAATCCCATTCATTAAGATTTAAGATATTATTTTTTTACCTTTTCATAATGTTTCAAATGTAACTAATTAGTTTTCCCTTTAATGGTGTGATTAAAATTTACCATGGTTACTACTCATTATCATCAAAAATGAACTTTTCCTCATTGTTAAATTTGAAACTCTTTATTCCAAATTTGACATCTATTTTTAATGATTCAATTTGTAGAATTGGTAAAAAATAATTTTAACATAATAATAAAAAATGCAATGAAAGATAATTTTTTAAAAATGTTTTTTTATCTTAGAAATGATGTTTTTCCATAATAATGTATAATGTTGATTAAAATATAATTAATTGTATTGTTTTTATACATATTAGAGTAGTTATTGTTTTAAAATATTCTAAAATAGAATGATACTTTGAAAATAATTAAAAAGAAATTCCAGTTTTTATAAAAATCTATTTTAACTATTCACCCAAAATAATATTATTCAGAAAATTTCAAAAAAATAATTCTAAGATTATTTTTATTTTATTAAATTCAATTTAAAAATTTTAGAAAATTAACTTATAGATAAAACTATATAATTCATGAAAACCAATTTGGTTAAAAATAGTTATTTCTTTTTTAGATGAATAATTGGTTAAAATCAGTATAACAAATATGAAACCATAAAATATAATCCTATTTATAACTAAGACATGATATTCATTTATTATTATCATTATATGTTTTTTTAAATTCCTCCATACAATATGATGTTTCTTCTCTAAAAGTTTATTCATATCATAAAAAGGTGAGGGTATTTTTACCTCTTATATCTATCTGATTATCATGTTTCTTCTTTAATCATATAATTTTTCAATAGTGCTTTAACCATATTTGTCAAAATATTCTAAAACACATACACTTTTTTATATTGTATTTAAACTGAATTTTCCTCATATAAAATACTCTCTTCCAACTGAAGTAGTTAGAAGCTCAATACATTATATTCATCAGGTATATATTTATTTAATAATGAAACATGAAACACATCATATAACTAATATATACTCAGATGTAAGTCCACATCATTTTAAATTATTTCAACTCTTGCGATAATTGTATATGTATTTATACCATGGTCTTAATTTTCATTTACAATCAAAAAATATAAAATTTTTCTTTGTATATTCTTTAAAAAAACCACAGTCTCTTATCTGAAATCATAAATATTTCCTTTGGTTATCTACATAACATTATTACCTTCTATGATCATAGAACATATGGGGTTAAATAGTATTTACCGTACCAATATCATCATTGAAAAATTATGGTACCAATAACATCCATTCACTAAATTAATCGCAGCATGATTGCAATTAATTCCACTTTCCATATAACTCCTAAAAATAATCCTTTTTATTTAATATAATGAAAAATATTATTATAAAAGAAATCCCCAGTTAAAGATATTAATCTCAAATCTCAAAAAAATACAATGAAAAATATTGAAGTATATCTTCTAATGTATAATTTGTTTCTACTAGATATCCAGAACATTGAGGATGAATAGTTATACTAAAAATTAATCCAAAACCCAATGACTTCATAATTATTATTTAAATATTTGCAGTAAATCTAGGATCAGGACTGATAAAATTTGTATTAGGACTACATATAATATTATTATAAATTTTTTAATAAGTTTTAAATGTTTATCTAAATATATATTATATCAATTATAGAAAAAACCACATATTTATTCAAATAAGCGATAATAACTCAAATCACATAATTACCTAAATATGTATTTTGTAATAACACTATTAAATCCTTTGATATATTCCATAATTTCAATTCTAGCACTTCAAACTTCTGAATTATCCCCTTTATTAGATGTCATTCAACTTTATCTAATTCGAGATTTAATCTTTTCGTGGAAAAATTAGAAATATATTTTTTTTCATTCAACCACCCAAATAATTCAATCAATAGACTTTATAAAATTTAGTGCTTCTGGGATAATCATAATATGGAGAGTTATGATCATCACTTAACAATTCCCTCCACAACTAGGAATTTCATGGAACAGAAAACCACATTCCCAATCTCATGAAATGTTATTTTTGGAGATAAATTATGGAAACATTCCCTACATAACAAATTCAATAATTTCAACCAAATAGTGATATTATTTTTTAGCCTGCATAATTATGTCTGATAAAGATGAACGAATTTTCACCAAAACCAAAATATTCAGATTTCCTATATTAATTTTTTTATGAAAACAATATTTAAATCATTCGCCAATGGATCATGTCCAAAATATTTCATGGTTAGTGACACATTATCTTTTCCACACAAGGAATTAACTACCTTATTTTCCTTACATCGATGATACTGAATCATGAAATCATCATCCTTTAACAGTCATAACCATAAACTCTACCTTATGTTCAACTCATTTTAAGTGAATATATAATGAGAAAATTTATTTTTACTGTATATTTAAAGGTTTACAACATAAAAAAAATATGGCTAAAATTTTTAAAATTAAAAATCTATAGTTTCAAGCATGAGATCATGTGTAGGGTAATTATGTTCATGGGGTTTTAGATGACTTAAAATATATACAATTAACCAATCAATATTCCTTATGACACAAAAAATTCCTATCAAAGAAGAATCCTTGTAAATAAAAAACCATCATTTATTATTGAAAAATCAATCATTGTAGAATTATTTTTTTTTCAATTCCTAAAGAAGATTAATCACATTACTATTCCTATAAAAATTTAACTCCTTTAGATTTAATATGTTTAGTGGTCTAGAAAATTATGAAACATTATCCAAAAACCATTATTTTTAACCCAATATTCCAAGAAAACTTAAAATATTAGTGACATTTATATGTTTTGGACACTCTTTGACCACATCTGTTTAAGCAAGATCAACAGTAGTGAAATCATTTGAAACAGTATTTCTAAGTAATATAATATAGTTCCACAAAAATTAAAATTTTCTAAATTTTCCATGATACTTATTTTCTTTTATTATATATAGATAAATCCTTGGATGTTTTCCATATTCTGAATAAAATATAGAATAAATATGAATTTTATTAATGTAACCACTACAAATTCTTCCAAATAATCAAGAAAAGAACAATTAATAATATCCATTAATATAGTGGGTGTATTCAGAAACCCAAAATCCAAAACAATAGACTCGTAATGGACATAACTAGTTCATATTATTTTCCTAAAAATGATTTTTTTTACTTGTATGTAGTCATACTTAAACCTGAGATCAATATATGAATAATACTAGCACCCTACACGTGATCAAAAAAGTCATCAATTTTAGGAAACATATACTTTTTCTCTCAACAATGATTATATTTAGTTCCCAATAATTAATTAAAATCTTCACGTAACAACCATTCTTTTTAACAAACAATATAAGAGAATCTCAAGGTGATGTGAAAGGGTGGATGAAACCTTTATCAAATAACAATCATAACTACACTTTGAAATCCAAAAGTTCTATTGTAGTCATTTGATAAGAGGGGTTTTAAATTTAGATGATCATCAAGAGAAAAGTCAACAGAAAATTCAGCCTACATGTTAAGAAAAACACCATGAAAATCATCCTAAACTTAATTCAAGAGTTCATTTAATAATATTAAATCAAAAAATTAATAGTTCTTTTTTAATGATATGTGAAATATGTCCTTCACTCTAATATTTATTTGGTCTTTTATCTTCTTGATATGTTATTGAATGTATTAATTTATTCTTATATAGAATTGAAAATCATTTTTAAAATTTAATATGAATTATTTAGCTCTACATTCTATCATATCATGATGAACTAAAATCTAATTCACGCCTATAATAACATCGAACACTACAATGGACAAACCAACAACGGTTGTACAAAAACGATTCCATATATTAAAACATGAAAATTATTAAAAATTCTAGATGACTTAATACTACCCCTAGTATATTTTCATAATATTTATGACTTAATTTATTATGATTACATTTCTAATATACTATTAAATTTCCCTGAAATAAAAAAAATGTTTTGATCCCGAATGAATCCAGACATTATCTTAAAAAAAATAAACAATTAGGGTACCCATCACCACATTATATGAGAGACATTTATCTATTTTTTGAGTAGAAAAATAATTTCACATATTCTTATAATTCTGATATTGATTATTCAATCCTTGAGTAACTATCTTCCCACATGTATTAGAATCATGACCAAACTCATTGCAATTAAAACATTTCAATAATGGATATTTTTCTATTTTCTTGTTAATTTTATAATCATAACTCTTTAACTTACAGTCAAAATCCAATTAAATAATCTTTTCACATTGGTATCACTTTACATATCCTATCAAATATTCAAAAAGTTCATTTTACGGTATTAGGATAATTTGGATGACTAACTTTGAATTTTTTGATATCCACTTCTTCATTTCTGGCCTCATTAACCTCATTGAAATATTTTTTTAAGGAAGTGTATAATTCTCTAAAAACTTCATATCATCTTTATCACCACATATAATAGTATCCTCATAACTTTTAAATTAATTAGTGGTCAATTATTATCATAAACCAGGTTTTAGAATAATGTCTAATTTATCAATTTTACATGCATGATCCTTAATAAAAGTTGGTACAAACATAAAACTCTAGTAAAATTAACCTCATAAGCAACCAATAATTCTTCATCATTTTTCATTAATTTTATAAATTGACATTAAATTATATGTTGAAGAACTTTGGAACCATACTTCTTAAGAAAAATATATTTAAATACCATCAAATCTATAGAATCAATCTCATTTTTCCCGTATTATTCTTAATTATAGACCACCATCGATCTATATAAACATAAAAATAATAAATAGACTGAGCAACTTATTAATGTTCTTTACATCCATAAACATCAAATATATTATCTATTCATTTACTAATCCTTCAATATTCCTCAGGATTGAAGAACCATATTATGTAATTACAAAAAACCAAAGACCCGGACTTTCATTATTAATTCTAAAAATAGAAATATTTTATTTTTGTTTTTGAAAAAGATAAATGTGACCAAATTTATTCCATAAAAAAATTCAATGTGAAAATTAAATATCGGGTAACTTACATACACAATGACCCTTTAGGATTAGAATTTGAGTGAATTAGTAAAACAAACTAACAACATGGGTTGATAAATAACCAGTTCATAAGGATCAACATTATCTTCCACCATTCCAAGATTTTCTTCTATTATAATATTTAATCAACAACATTCAGGTGAAATTGTTTGGGATATAATTCATTTATCATCTTTCATCATAAGATAAGGAACAAAAACATAAGAAGGGTGTTCTTAGATGATCAGTAAGGGTAAAAATTTGAGATATCAATCTATGATCATATGAAATCCTAAGATAAGAATAAGGTAATATGATAATGAAAATAACTTATAATGTTCATAACAAACCTATCATAGTTAATAAACTTGATTTGTGTCATCGAACACTATTGTACTAGAGTTCATGGGCCATAAAAATGATAAATCGTCATAAATCAATCATGATCTATAATCTCTTGTCCTAAAATTGTGGAATCAGAATTAGTATAACCTGAATGGCACAAAGATTTTCTTTTAATTCATTTTTGATGATCCCCCTTTTAAGGGTTTTAGGGGAACCCTTAATTGAGCCTTAGTATTTGTGACATTACATTACCCAAATGTCTAAGAGGAATTCCTCCAGACAATAACTACATGAAACTACCCCTCCTGAGCATCTATATCGTGATGACATCAATCCAACTTCACATAGCTGTTCGGATAGGATTCTCGTCCATGCAAAAGCTGGTCTCGATGGAAATTTACATACCCTTTAATTATTCCAAATCCCTTAGCTCAGCTCTGGTGATTGAAACTAATTAGAATTGTCATCTCATTAATGTTCCTAGTAGATTCTACCTGGTCCATCTAACCACAATTTTTATGTGGCTATAAGGCCTTGAGGTGGCCCATAATCCATTCTGTCCTTAAGGCCTTGGGTGGTCTTAAGGCCTTGATGAACCCAAGGACTAAACCAGTGGCACGAAATCCCAAATGAAGGAATAGTTCCATCTACTATAATACTTAACAATACCTTATAAAAAACTTATAGAGCTGCTACTATAATAACAACTATAGTAACCCAAAAATATACCTCCACCTGAATTTTATCTCAGGTGTCTTGGATAAACATGCCATGTCCTCAAAAACTAGGCTGAGGATCTTGTGTACATCATAATTTTTATAGAAACCAATTAAAATATAAAATGAAATGAAAAACACCATCATATTAACTGTTAAAACATGTTTCACATAATGGATCAAGTATACCTACTTTTTTCACGTAACAAAAAAAACCACACTGACTTTTTTCCCATAACAGATCAAGCACACTGACTTGTTTCCCAAAAGAGATTAAGAACATTGACTTGTTTCCTATAATAATCTCATGAGATATAGTAATTTACCAAATTATTTGGAGGGAGATATAGGTCCCACCAAACAAATAATTAAAACCATACATATTTGTTCCACATGATCATAAATCAGTCATTATATCAATATTGATGAAAGTAAATGGGTTTTATAAACATTTCTTCCTAACATAACTCAAGGAAAGGTCATAGGATGCATAAAAACCAGGAAATCACAAACATGAACTATATAGAAAATGGATACATATTATATTATTTGACCACAACCATAGTAATACTTACGTATCATAAATGGATATCATCTAATATAGAAAAAAATTTGAAGGATTTCTTCGAATAATTTTTTAGGAAAATAAATTTTTCATTTTAAAATCACAAGTTTATTTAGAGAATTGAATTTTTAAATAAATAAATATTCTTTGAAAATAAAAATTTAATGTAATATTAAAATAATGTATCTATCATGATAATGGTAAAGGATGTTCATGTCGTCTAAGATAACAACATTCCATCTATATTTTTTTTCAAAAAAGTCTAAATAAACCACTTTTAGGAAATGAAAAAATATATATATTAATTTCCAAACATTTTTTTAATTTGAAACATGGGTAATAATGATTTTAATAAATTTTAGGATAATATAGAATAAATTTAAAATAAATTTTTATAAAAAATAAACATTGAAGTTAAATGTTTTCTAGTTGAGACCTAAACATAAAAAATCTCAAAAAATGATGTGATTGGAAAATAAAACCTTACCTCTTTAATATATTTTAATTTATAATCCCCTAGGAAGAAAGAAAATTACATAGAAATTTATATCCAAAAATTTTAAAGACAATAATAATAAAATAAATTCAAGGGTTGTTTTAGTAGAATAAAAAATAAATAAGTAGTTAATATGGCATGTGTCCCATGAAAATTAAATTGAGACAAGACTACATTACCTCAAGTATTTACATTCTTTGGTCATATTAAAATATACCTTATAATAAATAATAATTTATTATACATTTCTTCCATAAAAATATATCTATATTACAATTTATGATTTATTTATAACAACTTATCATAAATTTGTTAATAATTTGTTATTTAAATCAATATTCTGGGTGATAACTGCTTCATTTGCCAAACATGATTCAGTTTGGAAGTTCTTATCCTTATATAATTATCATGGTTCCATCATTTCCATAATTTTAATCAATTTATTTAATTAATATTATATATATATATATATATATATATATATATATATATATCCAAAAAAGTACATATATAAAAATGAATTACACCATTCATTGAGATAGTAAGTCTTGCATATGCAATAAAGACATTTCAATTTTTTGACTGATGGAAGGAATAGAAAGAATATTATTATTTACCATTTCCGGAATGATAATAATATCATATATATTAATAAAATACATATTTATTACCCTTAAATTAATATGTAAATGAAAAAAATAATCACATTGCTTCGTGGACGTGGTTGTCCACATGTACACACAGGCGACGTAATCATTTTCTGATGGTTTTGAAGGTTAGAAGGTAGATGTGATATTTTAATTAAATAATTATTATTAAATAATAGATATCATACATCAATAATAAACCCACTATAATACACATCATTGTATTTTGGTATTGAAAAATTAATATTACAACTACATGGAGACATTAAGGCATACATACGAATGTTTTATACCTTCTGTTATTGTTTGATGGGAAAGAGGGTGAATAATGGAATCATAATAATAATAATAACATATAATAATATTTTTAATACATAATTAGTTATTTAATTATGAATATATTAGATTTTGACGATTTAATAAATAAAAAAAATGAAATTGATCGATTAGAGCAATTAACGATTCATCAAAATGAGTCAATTAGATATCATGTAAAGGGATCCAGGGTTGGTCTTCTGGGAATATCATCACCTATATAATTTGTATAGTCAAGTGGTTAACATAATTTGGTAGAGTATGGTCTACCTATAATGGTAAATGTGGTGTATTGTATTGAGGTGGGAGGTTCCCTTGTATAATTACCGTGAGGTCCACCTTTGGAATTTATCAATAAAATAATTTATAATAATTTAAATATAAATCAAAATACCTAAAAAATATAATATATTTCAAATATAATGTCGGATAGGGGTTTGATTCCTTAAAATCATGTTTTTAGACATTTTTTTGGGTAATTTAATTCTTATCATTTTGATTAGTAGTTCATTAACTTATTGGAAAATTTATTAAAGTAACAACTTATTTAATAATAAAAAATGTTAATTTTTACTTATATGGTTTACAGTGGGCCATAAATGGTAAATTCAAAATATATTTACAATAAAATATCCCATTTAACATTGTTAATTAATTTTTTATTTTTAAATATTTTAATAAAATATTACTTCCATAAAAAACCATTATACTCAATTTTGATACTATTCATTACATTTAATTTTATAACATCAATAAAAAACATAAAATTATAAAAAAATTATTTTAAAATATCCACATCATGTCATGGTAAAATATAAAAGTATTTCATAATCTTAATTTTCTCGCATATTAATACTTTAAATATTTTAAATATCATTATGTTGATTGTTTCATTAACTAAATAATTACTTCATTTTCATTGTGTAAGATATTAAGGTTATTAATTCTTCACTAAAAATAACAAATAAACTATCAGGATATAGATAATTATTTTTTATTCCAAATACTATTTATCTTTGAAAAAATTTCTAGATAAAATCATATGAATAATATTACCCTTATTAAAAATGAGAGTGTGACATGTTTAACATTTCATCAGATAAGATACTATAAAGGTCATTATATCATACACTCGGTCCAAAATATCTTAAATTAATAAAATTTATAATTTTGAAAGAAATATTACCATATAAAAATAATTAATAAATTTTTTGGTCTTTCAATGGTTCTTATAATTTTATTTTCAGTTCTTTTAAATTTTTTCATTTTATTTGTATTTTTCTTGAAAAAGAACTATGTAAGTGTCTCAACAGAATTTAAGGTAATTATAAAAAATAAATTACAATAATAATAATAAATTAATTAGGAAAAATAAAATAATTTATATTATTTCATCATATATATATATTCTTATATACATTTCAAGACAACTTATTTATTTTTTTATTTTGACATTTCTAACTCTGTGCATGCATTTCCTAGTCATTTGGATACAATTCTTATTATATAAATAAAAAATTATAAATAATATATAAAAATAACCATTTATATATGATATTTAATAAAATTATCATTAAAAGACTCGATACTTCTCAATTATTACCAATAAGACATTGAATTTGACTTTTCTAGAAGTGCGTAAGAACTGTGTAGACAATGAAAATAATTTTCATATTTAGCATGAATTATAACCATAAGGTTCTAATTTTGATATTATGATTTCATATGTTAATTTCATTATTGTGAAATACATTTTTTAAAACCTAATAATATTAATAATAATATTAACCAACAAAAACCTAGTAAACTCATTTTTTGTTGAAAAAAATTACTAATGAATAAATAGAATATTATAAAAATTATGATATTATTTATTAATAAATTACCAATAAATAAAAATTTTGTATGGTATATGTATTTTTTCATAAATAATATATTCGTATTCATTTAGAATAATTTAACTACTATATTATAATGTTCACATTTAAATAACAATATTTGATTGTTTATTTAAGCTCATTTGTTCATATCTTATATATTATCAAACATATTATTTCATTAACAACTATCAAGAAATTAAATTCACCCTTCACATAATAAATTAAAGACTCTCACTTTAAACTTTTTTGTAATAAGAGGCTTTTTCTTTTGAAAATACCTTTGTTGAAATCACTCATCATAAAATGGTTCAATAAAACATAAACGTAAAAAATAGAAAGGGGTGTATGAAGGTTATCTAGATTGACACATATAATGATTCCAGGCAGGAAAAAATTGAGGGGAAGTGAAAAAATTCATATTAAATAAAAAAATATCTCCAATGTATTTATGGGGAGTGATATATAACATGGTCATCTAAAATTTAACCATCACAAAACTATAAATCTCTAATGGGTTAGAACCCAAGGAATTTCTTTTAGGAAAACTGTAAATGAATTTTTATTAAAAATTATTTTCATAAAGTTTAGAAATTATTTTACTAAATTGAATAACAACATAAAGAAATATATGTACTTGAAATGTAGAGTTTTATCCTTTAATAAATTTCTTCCATAAACTCATCTTTCTCTCCAAATTATGAGGATGATTTTTTATTTTTAGAAGCACTAGAATAACCTTACACTGATTATAAATTCCAAAAAATTATAAAAAAAATTAATCCTCCTATTTTTATATATTATCCAAAACCAAAATGGTTAGCACAAGATAAATTGATTCCAAAAAATGGTAAACCTTCAAATGAAGAAAAATGCTTTAATCTCAAAAATTAAATAGTAACAAACAATGTTTAATTTAGATCTTTCAATAAATACCTATCCATAAAATTATTCAAAATATTTTAGATGAATATTGAACCCAAAAATCATAAGTATTTTATCACATGTTTTCTAAGATAACATTTATCTCTATATAATATCAATTACCCTTGACGTATCATATCAAAATGTCCATTCCCTAAATATATAATATACAAGATACGCTATCCAATTCCCAAAATAGAATGAATCACCATAAATCCATGTTTTTATCATCCATGATCCCAAATGATAATTAAACCCATTAACCTCAATAAAAATCCAATAATATTCTATTTACCTTAATCATAGAATGTTCCTCAAATAGCGGACATCATCTGAAATAACATTACGCTCTAAATCACCAAATAACTTATCAATATCATGGTTATCTCTATATTAAATCAAACATCCCCAAAATGTCTCTATCCTTTATCTAACTGATAAATTAAATAAGGTTTAAAAATTTTATACTAACAAGGTAATTATTTAGACCATAGGTAAGTGATGCACTGTTTTTTGTCCCTGTGGTGGGGGGGGGGGGTCAAATCTCACGACCTTGCTGAATGTGATGATTTGTCACCTAAACTATGGTTTTCATTTTTCTAATACAATAATTACTATAACATTCCTAGGAGTGTTATAAAAATTCCCAAAACCCCGTACTATATTAAATACTAGAGAAATTTTTGAACCTAAAAGGTTATATCAGGCCTTTCATTATTCATTCTAAAATGTAATAATCGAAAATTACCTCAAATATAAATTCTTCCAAAATATCATTAGCCACCTTAATATTTCATAACATAAATACCAAAATTCAGTATCTAAAACTCTAACCATATGGTCTTTTATACCCATAGCAGTATCTAAAATTCTTAATATATCTTCTCATTAAATCATCCTAATCTCCAATGTTTTCTCATCCATGCTCTGATTCCAACTATAACCACCAAAGTCCCATATTTTCTGATTCTATGATAAAACATTAAAATTAAATTTATGGATTAGATACTGACAATTATGGCCCAATTGTTTCCATAAAAAACCTACACTATCAAAAGAAAACATTGAATCACTTTGATACCCAAGGACATTTAATGTTTATAGTCCTATGGAAATGGGACAAACTCTTACCAACATGGGTTCATAAAATACCAGTTCATAAAGATCAACATTATCTCCCACTATACCTAGATTTTTTTTATTTCACAATAGATCATCAACATAATCTATGTGAAATAGTTTGAGACATAATTTATTTAATGTCATTCTTCACAACCTAGGGAAAAGAATAAATAAAAAGGGGGAGCTTAAATTCTCAATAATGGTAAACATAAGATATGTCATTCTATTATCATATGAAATCATAAGATAAGAATATATATATTTGATATTGGAAGAAACTTTAAAAGTTCATACATAACATTTGATGGATCATATACATGAATCATCGCATAAAACATTATAATTTCAGAAATCATGGGCCATACAACAGAGAAATCACTATAAAATAATCAGCAATTTTAATCTCATGTAATAAAAGTGTGGAATCATCATACGTTCATATGAACATTTTATATAGAAATACCATTGACTTGGGAATAAAAACTTTTTTTATAATGCATCAAGAAAATTGACATTTTTCCCCATAATCGATCAAACAAGGGACTTGTTTACCATAATTTATCAAGAATATCGACTTGTTTCCCAGAACTGATCACGAGAATTGACATATTTTTTATAACTTGGTTATTAGATATAATAAATTACCCCATGAATTATAGGATGATATATGTCCCACCAATCATTTAATAAAAACCATACATCTGTTTTTCAAAATATCCAAAATCAATCACTGTATAAGGACCCATGAAATGAAATTGTTTTCATAAAAATTTCATCCTAACATAACTCATGGAATGATAATAGGATGCATAAACATCCTTCCATAATAAAAATACACTATACATGGAATAAATAAGGATAGAATCCTTGGATCATACACCCATTAAAAACATAATAATCCAAAATGGTTGTAATATTATATAGAAAATAAGTTCTAAATATCGCTTGAAATAATTTTTTAGGTAAGTATCTTTTCTATTTTAAAACCACTTATTTTATTAAAAAATATATTCACTTTTAAAATAAAACATTTACATTTTAAATTGACACATAAACATTTCAATTAAAAGTAGAATTATTGAGGTTTCTTTATTTAAGGAAATTCCACTCATTCTATATAAGTCAAAAAAATCCTTCCATATTGTTTTCATAAAATTCACAATAATGCTCAATTAGAAAACAAAAAAAATATTGTTTTCAAAACATTTTGTAATAAATTAAAACATTGAAAAAAATAATATTAACTAATTTCATGAGAATATTTTAATCCTTTTTCAAATTTTTATTATAAAAAATGGAAATTGAAGTGAAATATTTCACAATGGATAGTTAAACATAAATAATATCAAATAATGATGATATTGTGAAATAGACCTTTACCACATTGGTATATTTTGAATTGTAATCTCCATGTATGAAAGAATATTATATGTATATTTATATCCCAAAATATTCATGATATTAATTATAAAATACATTTATTTCACATATATACACCAAAAAATCAGAAGTTAATATAGAAAGTATCCCAATGAAAAAAATTGAGTCGGAAATCCCTTACCTCAAGTCCCAACTTCCCTTGATAACATTAAATAATCTTGTATAATAGAAATATATTTATTACTCATTTATTACATATATATATATATATATTACCATTTTTGGTATATTTATCAAATAATATCTCCATTTTATTAAATATTTATTATTAAAATCACTATTCTTGGTGATAAATGCTTCTTTTTCCAAGAATGTTTCAGTAGAGAAATCATGGTCATTATACTTAGATCACAGAATGATAATTTCCAGACTATTAATCATGGTAAAAAATCCATATATATTCATTATATATATATTTAAAATTATTCATAGAAATTGGTGGTTGAAAAATTAATCACATCATTCTTGTAGATAGTTAGCCGTAGATATGAATGAAGGATGTATACATTTTTCAACTGATAGAATGATAGAAAGATAAACAATAATTTTTCATCACAATAATCATTGTTATATCATATATATCATAAATATTTATCAAATACATATTATTTACCATCTATTTAATATATATAAACAAAAAAATAATATAGCTTCATTGAGGTGTGGTTCACACGTATGCACGAGCAAAGTTATCATTTTTTAATAGTTTAAAAGGTATGAAGGTAGATATGATATTTTTATTCTAGAATTATAATTATATCATATATATTGTATTTATATATTAAACCCATTATCATATCTTTATGTAATTAATGTAATTAAAAAAATTATAGTATCATTATGTGGAGATGGTAAGTCATACGTACACATGTGGGATACTTTCATTTATTATTTGAAGTGATATAGGGTGTATAATGGGATTTTAATAAACATTATAAACATTAATTACACTTTTTATAATTCAAATATTATTTTATGATTCATATATTATATTTTGATGATGTAAAAAAGACTAGAAAAATAATGTGATCCGTTAGAGTGGTTAGCACTTCATCGTAATGACTACTTTTGATCTCCTAAAAAGGGATCCATAGTTGGTCATTTGAGAATACTAGAAGAAATATAATGTGAATAGATAAGTGGAGATAAGAATTTGGTATAATATATTCTATTTTTATGCTAAATGTGGTGAAATTAACTGAGGTTGGAGGTACCATTTTATAATTGAGGTGAGAGGCACCATTTGAATTTCTCAAAAGATTAATTGATAACAAATTCAAAATCAATAAAAATACCTAATATTGAATACTAATTAAAAGATATGGTAGAATGGGTTTTTAATAAACTTAATCAATGTATTTTAAATAATTTTTTTCATAATGTTAATCCATATCATTTTGATTAACCCTTAGTTAACCAATTTTAATTGTAACTATAGTAAGAAGTTTCCAAATATTAAAAGACTTTGATTTTTTTACTTGTAATGTATAAAATAAGAAATAAATTTAAATTTACGATATTTTATACTATTAAAATTTACTATTTTCCACATTTATTTTATTTATTTTGAAGTTATTTAATAAAATGTTATTTTCATAAAATATCTTTATAATCAATTTTCATATTATTCTTTATGTTGACTTTAACAATATCAATAAAACTCATATAATTAAAACCAATTATTTTAAAATATCCCCATTACTTCACAATAATTTATAAATTTCGCTTATGACCTTAATCATCTCAAATTACAATACTTTTTTTTATATTTAATATCAGTTTTTTATTTTTTCACTAATTAAACAATTATTGCATCAACATTGTGTAATCGTTTAATGTAATGATGTATTCCCTAAAATTACAAATAAATTACCCTAATGTAGATAAAAATATTATAATTCCAAATACTACTTTTATTTGAACAAATCCTCCAGAAAGAATCATATTAATAAGATTACACTTATTAAAAACCATAGTGTGAAATGTTTAAATTTTCTTTTATTAAAATACTATAATGGACATAATATCATCATATTTCACCAAAAATGTGATACATTAGACACTCCAATGATTATGGTTGGTATATAAACATAAAATTATATTTAATCAAGTGTTTTGTTCATTTAATTTTTCTTATCATTTTATTTTTTGAGTTTTGAAAATCATATTATTGATTTTCCTTCTTCTTGAACAGGCACTATGTTTGTATTGAATTAGAATTTACAGTAATTTTTAACAATAAATTAATATCAAATAAATAAATAAATTAGGATTCATATAATCCTTTAAATTTTTTAATTATATATATTTCTTAATATTCAGGTCAAGAAAATTTATTTAATTTGTTATTTTGAATTTTCTATCCACCTACACGTGTTGTACAATAATTTGGATATGATTCTTGTTATTAATCTAAAAAATTAGAAATTATTTTACTAAATCATCATTTTTATATGCTATATAATAAAACCTTACTTATAGGACGAGTCAAATCTCAATTATTATCTATAACACACTAAATTTTACTTTTCTATTGTTGTGCAATCACTACCTCCTCACTAATTTTTTTTCATATTTATAATGAAACAAATTATGATGTTCATGTTCTAAATTATTATTGAAATATATTTATATAATAGTATCTTACAAGATTAATTCCATAAGTTTATTAAGTTTTAATATAATCATAATGTATTGAATATATCACAAAACATACAGTATTTTATAAAAAAACTCGATTTTTTTACTATTTACAAAAAAAAGAAACTTTCTCAAAGTATTCTCAAAATGTCAACATTGACTAATAATGATATTATTTTTTCAAAAACTATTATCATTTTTTGAAATAAATTTTCTAAAAATTTAGGAAATTATTTATAATATTCAACCAAAAAGAGAAAAAATCTATATTTTTGAATAAAACATAGTTCTGGATAATAAAATAAATTCTCTAAAAAATATGCTATTATTTTATAATAGTTTACCAATATATTTATACTTATTGGAATCTGTATTTTTATTTTATAGATAAATTATTACATTTTATACCCTCTAATTTAATAGACAAATTATTAAATTCAAATTTTAGTAATATTATTTCATTATTCATTTAATCTCAGTGTTGAATATCATGTAATGTTTTGAATATAGTATTTAGTTCTAAAATATATGGATATTGTAGCCGGTGGGTGTTGTTTCATGAAATTATATATAATAGAAATGTTCTTCTATGAATAATTTGGTCACATAATTTATCAGGTGAAACTATTAATATCCTTTTCAATTGTGTTATCACTACAAAAAACCACTCTATTCCAACCATTTTAGGTTTCTGATTCAGAAGGTTATTGTCTACTTAATGCCTTCCAACTTCAGCATCTTTATTTCCTCTACCGAAAAATATTCTGAATAAACATGGATTTGAAAAATTAACTTGGAGATCCTCAAAGTCTATCAAATGATAATAAAACCCAAAATTATAATCTATATAAAGTTTCTATTAACCACATCATATCCTATAAAGTTAACTATTTTATTTCACTGATACAAAATATAATGTCCCATAACTTCATCTATCCATAATTATATGATTTATAATAAGGTTTTCACTGTTTTATATTTATAGGTTTTTAAAATTTAGAATATTTGTAAATTATGAAGAACATTACATAATAATGTATAAACTTTTAGAAAGATTACATTTTTTCCACAAAATAGGTTCTTGAAAATTTTTCACCATCTTAATTCAAGATAACTCTTCTTATTTTATAATGATCCAACATAGTGGAAATGTTGACCATGATTTACTTCCTACTAATTCATAGATCATATGAATGAAATTTTAAAATTTTTGGTGAGAAAAAAAAATCTCAGTATGTAATATAAAAATAATGGAATATAATTAATCAAGTGAAAAACATGAAAACCCATAAGGACATTTACCTTTTTCACAATAAAAAAATTGAGCACATATGTTAAATATATCCACATCATAAAATCAACATTGGATTAAAATGAATCTTTTAAAATGCATTAGTTTACCTCATAAAAAAATGAATGCAACATGAAAATATTAGAACTCATGAATTGTTTTTTTAAACAAACCATTCAAATTTAGAGGATCTCAAACATTTCATTATACATAAAATTTAAATATTTACATATATGAGTTAAAAATTAAAATATTTAAATAATAGATTATAAAATTCATGTCTCGTGTTCACTCATGTTTATCCAATTCCAAAATAACTAAAAATTAGTTAACTCAATAGAATTATCCTACATGATTATCTCTAAAGAGGCCTCCACCAAAGCTCCACAAAGCCAATGATAACTTATTTTAATGTTAAAATTTAAATAGGACCCCCGTGGTGGATTGATTGGTTAATAAATCATTAAAAACTATTTATATACATGATTCTCATATTACATTGAAAATATGTAAACATTTCACAAAAACAATCTCTCATCCTTAAATTTAATTCAGAGATCCCAAGTTTATATACTGGTGAAAGGAAATGAAAAAAATTGTGAGCTTAAACAATCAATAAGGAAAATCAGAAAATATATGATATGATGAATATATCTATATTAAAAATATGACAATGTAAATAATCATTACACGCACCATTTAATCAATAACATAATCTTCAAAATTTATACATGTAAAATATTTTAATAACATGGATATTAATAAATAAAATTTTAATGAAGGGAATACATATTGTCAAACATTCATAATCATACTATCAAAAACTCAACCAAGACATCAAGAATAATTATGTTAAGCTATTAAAATGACACCTTCACTATATGGGTAGGTATACCGAAATTATACAACTATTATTACATGATCTTACATCCTTGACCTATACATCATTTTAACTTGTGCTGTCTCAATAGACATATCGACGCATAAAAGATATATATAATTGGTCCCCTACAATAACTTTCAAATATAATGGATTCATTGTATATTTTTTTTTCAAATCAATATATAATAAATATTTAATATCAATCTATAAATATAAATATGTAATCAAGAATACATAATTTCAATATTTACCTTGTAAATGAAATAGATTTATTAATAATCTTCCTTCAAATAACACTGTATTATGAAATTTTTTATGGTGAATAAAATATCAAGGTAGTAGAAATGATACTGGATACATCCACGACACTAAAAATGTATATATAAAATAGAAAATGATTTACAATGAAATGATGCTGAGTGATAAGCAATGTGATCGTGAGAAAGGTAATGACCACAAAACCAAGTATGTCACAACCAATCACGGTTGGTGAATGGTTTGATAACTTCTGCCACCGATCCCATGTAACCATGTGGTAGGTATAATACCTACCTCACAGTTGGGACACGATTGTGTGGTCACTTAGGAGGGACCATACAGTCACTCATGTGTCTTTTATATGGTTTGGCACACAGTTTAATAATCTGTGCAGCCTAACGATGAGATTCTACCCAAAATGTCTTCCCTAGGTGTGTCAAGACCTAGGGAGGGATATCCCATTGTTCCAAAGACCTTCATCCCGCTCCTTTGATGTAGATCTAAGAAACCCTCAAGCTAGGGATACTTCTCCAAGGTGTCTCTCTTCTCCATTCCCGTCTTCCTTCCCATTTCTTTTATTTTATCTTGGTTATCTCTTACCACTTGGTCATGTTCGGCCTATGGTTTTTTTCCAATCATTTTTATGGGCTTTTTTTTCCTTTAAGGCAAGTATGCATTGATTTAGTGTTTATGAGCCCTCGAGAATTGTTTTTGGGAGTGCGTCTCCATTCTACAATGGATTTGTTGGAGGATTCCCATTGCGCAGTCCTTTAAAATTTATGATTCATCTATTATAGGGTATTTTCACCCTCTATACATTATGATCATTGTTTTAAATCCTTGAATAAATTATTGGGTGTGCAATGTAGCGTTTAATGCAAATTTTTATCGAAAATATCCTTATTTTGTTAAAAATGTGCACACTGCGTATTTGATTAATATTCTATTGGTTTTTTCATGTGGTTTGTGATATTTATAACCTTTTTTTGCAATGCATAAAAAATTAGGGAGTTAAATTTTTGTTTCACACCTTGTTAAGTGTTAAATACTAATTGTTTTGTTAAATATTGCATTCCTTGGTTTCAATAAATTTCTCGATTGAATTTAATGTGATAAATGTGGTATAAAATTATTTTTTAGAATTTACTAAAGTATTGGAATCAGAAGAAATGAATTTAGAAGGTCATTAGATGGGTTCCCAATGTGTTTTTGGTTTTTATAAGTAAGGTGTTTTGGTTTTTAATTTTTTTTCAATGTGTTTCTAATAAAAGGACCATTTTGAATTTTTATTTAAATTTTTTTGTATTGATTATGAAATATGAATATTTTTAAGAAGTTTTCATATTTATTTTATAGGGAAAATGGATAGTTCTCACCTATTTATAAAAAGTGAAATGTTTACCACTGATAGATGTTGGTTTTATGAAATGCTTAAATGGTTGTTTGGAAACTTTTTGGAAATAGTGAAATTGATTATTATAGAAAACCCTGATTAGATATTCTCATGCCTAGTATATGTATATGATGGATGTGTTGTTCTCACTGTGTAATCCTTGCGATCCATTATTATAGTTCCTTGGTTTGGTCTCTTTGTGTTCGGTTTGTTATGTGAAATGAGGTTGGTGCCTAGAGGGACTCGGGGAGATGCCTATTGTTAATTAATATTATATTTATGTTATGATATGATGCTTATCTATCATTAGTTGGCTCAATCCCATTAAAAACATGATAAATGGGAACCTGGAATATTCGGATAATTTTTTAAGAATGATTGTTGCACTGCTAGGTCATAGTACTAACCAAGGGCCCATAGTAGGTGGATATATTGTGCTTCTTGTTAAGGTATTATCCCTCATTCTGTCTTGATAAATGGTAGTTGAGTGTATTGAGTGTTTTTATTTCATCATTTGTGGCACTCTGCTGTAAATGGGGTCTCAGGTATAAGTTTCTTCTGCATTATTTTGGATCCATTGGGTTTGACTATGTCCATTAGCACTCGGTTTCTTCCAGTGATGAATATGATACTATTATAATTGGTTTCATTTCTTATATTGTCTGTTTATTGTGGTACCTTCTTATGTAATGTTTTTAATGGAAAATTATGGTTTGATCATTATGAGGTTTATAAAAATTTATTTTCAACTAAAGTGTTTTACCCACTTTTGCTAGCTGAAATATATAAACATTGTGTCCCCCATGAAAATGATAAAAAAACACTAATTAAAGGAATCTTTTTTGGGAAATGAGAAAGGGAAATGATTTGTAATTTTTTAAGTAAAATTTATAGAAAATAATAATTCTATATAAAATAGTTCAAACATGAAATTGATGTTTCTTTTATTTCAATATAAATGAATCTGTAATAGATTATCGGGATAGGATACTGAGTTTTAGTAATCCTGCACATAGTTCTTTTCAGTTTTTATCCCTTATGAATGTTTTATCTTGAGTTTGATTTCATTGAGAGACATGTGATCATTATGTTGGATAGTGATCAGTGGGGTCGCATTGAGTTAGTTTTATCATCATGTTTGGTCATTTTAGTTGTATTGTTTAGTTGTACTTTCATTTTCATACATAAATGATGTTTGGTTAGATTTAATTTATATATATTAGGCTATTTATTTGTTTCTATTGTTTAATTTATTTATTTTTTATTCGAAAAAAGAATTCCCTCATGCACTCTGTTGATTCCCAGCACTAGTTTTTAGCATGTGAGGATTGCAAGCTCCCTTCAGGTCTTGCCACAGATCGGCTCGAGTGACTGATTCTGGGTCGAACTGGGTTGGTTCATGTAAAAATGGTATCAAAGGTGGTTGAATATTGTGAGTAATTCTATTTTCAGAGTTCCCTTTATTATTTTGGTATGTTAAGGTTGATGGAGTAGGATTCTCAAGACTCGGGAGGTAGGTGATGGAAGAGCATCACAACTCTAGCCCATTCTGAAAATCGGGTTTCCAAGGAATGTCTAGTTTTATTAGTTATTTGGGTCTTTAGAAATTTTTTGGTTATTGGGATATTACAAGGGGATTTGGCCTAATGGTCTTCATGATCTTGTAGGGCCTGAAAATACTAGTAGAGCTAGGGCATGGTCCTAGAATCTCGTTCGTGTTGGTGGTGTATTTGGAATATTGTCTCCAACAATATGGTAAATTCACCAACTGAAACTATTTCTCCTTTTGATATTTTTGGGTCTCTTTTGTACTTTGAAAAATTATTTCGAAAACCCCTTGTGTTGGATTTTTTGAAATTGGTATTTTAATGGTAACAGTTGGGCTTTGAAAAGTGGGAAAAGGTATTTTTGAAATTTAATTTTTGAAATATCACAGGTAAAAGAATTTTTATAAAATTACCTCTTGGGGTTTATGGTAATTAGATATATTCATTGGAAGTTGTTTTAAATTAAAAGTAGTGTCTTTTTAGTCAATGGCTTTTGGTGTAGAGTGGTTTTTTGAGTTGTTTTGGAAATTATTTTATTAAAGAGAAATGGATTATTTATGGAAATATATGGGGTTTCATTCTCATGTATGGTAAAATGGATGGATATGTGAATCTTAAAATTTATTTTTGACTTGGTGGTTAGTGAGGCTTTAAAATGTGCATAATTTTTTAAATGGGTTGAATGGGTTGTTTTCGAAAATGATGGTGCTTTATTTTGGCCTTGGTTTTCTTATGGGTACTTACACGTGTCATAGTATATGGGAATGTGAATGTATTCCTAGTATGGCATTGTAGATGGGTGTTTGGGGTGGTACAAAAACATGCATGTGAGTGAGACTCTAAGGAATACTAATGGGGAGTGATCAACCCACCATGTTTTTTTAAGTTGAAGATGTTTTCAAAATAGAATGTTTTGATGTTATAGTGTCTTTTTTTCTAATGTTGAAATCCTATCACATATACGGTGTTTGTTATTGTGGTTTTATGTTATTGAGAGGACCTTTATTTAGTTCTTATCTTTTATTGTCTAGTGGTTTTACCATTAAAGATTTGATGGGTGATAATATTGTGGCTATGGGTGAATCACTGTCAGCTGGATTTATGGGTTATCAGCCTAGAAATTTTGTTCTTGACTTTCAGAAGTTAGATCCACCACTGTTTTATGGTCAAGTATATTCTATTAATGGAAAGGAGTGGATGAAAAATATTAAAATAAACTTTATCATCATTAAGATTCCTGAATCGCTGAATGTTAATTTTGAAACTATCATGCTTGAAAGTTCACCGTGGATGGGGGGGAAGTCGGTGTCTTGGAACACATCTCATGAAGACCTCACCTGAGGTAACTTCAAGGTTTTATTCATTCATAAATATTTATCTAATAGAAAATTGGTATGAAAGGGGATGGAGATGGGATTTTTGCAACAGAGTGATGGGTCGGTGTTGGATTTTTTCCATCATTTTTTGGATTTAGTTCCTTATGATTCATGGTATTCCATAGATGGCTCCAAGAAGGCTCCACATTTTGAGGCTGGGTTGCGTCTTAATTTGTAGTCCAAGGTGGTAGAACTCAATCTAACATCACTTTTTTATGTGGTTAGTAATGTTTTTCATGTTTAATCGATGATGGTGAGAGTGATAAAATTATTCATCCCTCCATCAATTCCGAGAAGTAGTGGTGAGGATTCTGGAAAGGAGGTGATAAATTGGTTGAATATTGATGGATCTTGTCGTTGAATCAAAAGGCCACTGTATATATCATCAAACTCTTATGAGAATAATGTTTTCTCTATTCTATTAGTGTATAAAGATAGGTCACAAGATTACGTTGTGTCCAAGTACTCCTAATCCCTACCATGCTTCAGGACTATTGGGTCACAAGGAGTGATTCTGTCGAGGCATTTCTAGGATGTTTCATGGAGTAAATTATCAGAAGTGATGTGTGGTTGGAATGTTTCATAAAGTTTCTTTTTTTTTAATTTTCCTTCCAATATAAGGGTTGTTTTAGGTCATTTCATGCGCTCTTATTTTCAATGGGATTTTCTGTTTGATTCTAGAACTTTATTTCCTTTCTCTTTTATTTAATCATGTCATTCATGTTTTGGTGTGAGATTAGATGTTCTTGACTTTGAGGTTGTAGTTTCTTCTTCCATAAGAGCTCTATAAATAGGTCTCGGAGTAAATCTAGCACATAGTCAGGAATCTTGGAGGTTTAAGTATATTATCTAGATTTCTGCCTCTACCATTGTTGTGGGGTAATTATAGTTTGTTGTTGTGTTTTATCAATTCTTTGAATTCCCTCTCATGTTTCCAAGAGTTGTGGTTGGTTGTCCATCATGATTTAAATGGTCTAATAATTGGTCCCCATCCCTCCTTGCCCATTTGGTATGGGTTCTTTATCCATGAGGAACTGTTAGTTTAGTTCTAGTCCTCTCTATTAGGTAGTGGGTGATTTAAATGCTCTTATTGTATTTCGTTTAGCTTTAGTGGACAAGATGTGGTGGGAAGGTTTTGGTGCGTCTGTGTGGGAAATTCCTAATTCTAGTTAATTTCACATTCTCTTTTGGTCATTGTAGGTTTTTTTTAATTTTAGAGAGACCCACCATGGGTATTGTATATATTTCTTTTATGGTCTTGTTTGATGTTAGTTGTTTTCTAGATGTAGGGACACCATTCTTGTCTCCCCTAAAAATTGTTCTCTTTGGTGGGTGATCTTCAGTTTGGTGATTGTTGAGTTCATTGAGATAAGGCCCCCCATTCTGGTCATTGGTATGGTTTTGTTGGTGGCTTCATTATTACATTGATTTTGAGACGTGGTTGTGGGTTGCTGTCTTTCTTCGGGAATGATAATTAAGTTCCATTAATGGTGGATGATATATCCTTGGCTTAATAGGATGAATCATGTTGATAAATAATCCTTAAGAATTGAAAATTTTCTGGAAATGTAATGGCTTTATGGGGGTGAAAATCATTAGTGGTTGGGATAATTATCACAGACATTTTTTTAAGTTTAGGTTTTGATCTAGTTTGTTTGGGATCTTGGAATTTTTTCTTAGGTTCCAAGTGTATCAGGTGTTGGGTTTCATAGGTTTTTCTATGTGTAATCTTTCCCACATCGATGGACCTTGGTTCCTTGTGGAGTTTTTGTGGAAAATATGGATGTTTGGTCTAAAAAGGCCATTGTCATGGTTGGCACACGATTTGATAAATTTTGTGGAAGGTATTAAACCAACACCATGATTAGTGTATGGGACTTCAGTCGCTTAAGAGTGACCATTCGGTTACTCATGTGTCTTCTGTATGGTTAGGTGCACGGTATAATATACAGTGTGGTCTAACTTGGCGAGCCTACCCAGAATTAAATTTTTAGTTTTTCCTAAATTTCCCCATGATATTTTAAACCCCTTTTGTGCCAAAAATGGATTCTCCTGGTGAATCCAGACCTAAGGAAGGCTCTCTCTTGGTTCCTAATACCTTCCTTCTCTTCCTTTCATGTAGATCTAAGAATACCTATAGGTGGGGCAACATTCCCAATATATTTCTACTCTCCCTTCCTTTATCTTTCATTTTCCATTGGTTATCACTTCTCCCCTGGTCATTCTTGACCTAGGTTTTTTTCCCAGGATTTTTTATGGTGCTTTTGTCCATGTAGAGATTCTATTCCTAAATTTAGGGTTTATAAACCCTTATAGAAGGTTTTCAGGTGTGAGTTTCAATTCTTTGAGGGATTTGAGGTAGGTTTCCCATATTATATGCCTTTATAATATATTATTCATCTATTTCATAGTATTTTAACCCGATATACATTTTGATTATTTTTTATATACATTGAATAAATTATTAGGTGTGAAAAGTAGTAGTTAATGCCTCTTTTTATTTTAAATAGAATTTTTTTTGATTAAAATGTGAACAAATCATATTTGATTAACTAATCCATCAGTTAATACATGTGATTTGTGTTGTGTATATTCTGTTTTAACAACAGAAATAAATTTTGGGCATGCAATTCATGTTGTATAACTTGTTATGTGTTAAATGGGACTTGTTTTGTTAAATATTGCAAGCCTTGTTTTCCATAAAGTGATCGGTTGTATTTTATGTGATAAATGACATATAAAATGACTTTTTAGAATTTATTATAGTATTAGAAGCGTGAAAAATAACATTTTTAGGTCATTGGATTTTTTCTCCAATGTGGTTTTTGTATTGATAAAGATAGAGTTTTTTTGTTGTCTTCTCTTGTGTTTCTAACAGAAAGCCCATTTTACATTTTTATAAAAATGGTTGTGTATTGATTGAAAAATCTGAATATTTTTGATGATTTTACAAATTTTTTGTTTCTACAAAAGGTGGGTTTCCCCACTTCATGAAAAGTAATATTTGTACTATTGATAAATATTTTTTTAAACAATTCAATTCTCTTTTAGAAACATTGTGAATGTAGTGAAATTTATTATTATGGAAAACCTCCTTTGGATGTTTTCATAAATAATATGTGAATATAATGGATGTAATTTAATCAATATGTAATCCTTGTGATCCATTAATAGAGTTCCTTGGGTTGGACTCTTTTTTTTTCGGTTTGTTATGTGGCATGAGTCTAGTTCTTAGAGTGACTTGGGGTGATTCCTTTTGTGAATTAATATTATATATATTTTTTTATTTGATGATCAGCTTGCATAAATTGGCTCACCCACATTAAATAAATGAGACATGGTAACCTATAATTTTAATTGAATTTTATAAGAATGATTGATACAATAGTATTTTATGGTACTCGCTAGTGGCCCATAGTTTGAGGATATATTTGGTTTATTGCTATGAGATTATCCATATATCTATCCTAAGAAAGGGTGGCCAATCACATTGATTGTTTTGATTTCATCATGTGTGGAATGAAACTATATATGGGGACTTAGGCATTTGTTTCCTATAGATTATTATTAATCTCTTGGGTTTACCTATGTCTATTATCTATTTATTTCCTGTAGTGATGAACATTATACTATTATAATTAGTTTTATTGATCTTTTTGTCTATTTAATTTAGTGCCTCTTTTTTTAATGTTTTTCATGGAATGTGATGGGTTAATATTAATAATGTTTATGAGAATTGTTTTCAAGTAAAGTGTTTTACCCTTTTTGGTAAGCTGAAAAATATATACATCATGTTCCCCTTGAAAATGATAATTCAACACTAATGAAAGGAATATAGTTTTGGAAATGAGTAAGGTAGATGAGTTGTACTTTGTTTTTAAATAAAATGTATAGAAAAGAATTATTCTATGTATTGTAGTTCTAAATTGAAATTGAGGTTTCTATTATTTTAAAGTATGTATATTGGGAAAATATTATCAGGCTAGACTACTGTGTTTTAATACACAAGTCAATAGTTTTTTATCCCTTGGGTAAGTGCCAACTTGTGATCGATCACCTTGAGCGACGTGTTATCATTATGTTGGAGAGTGACCAGCAAGGTCACATGGAGTTAGTCTGGTGATCAGGTTCGGTCCATTTAGTTGTATTTTTCAGTTGTACTTTTAGTTTCTTTTATAAATGATGTTTGGTTCGGTTTCACTTATATATATATTGGGTTGTGTGTTTCTTGTCGTTGTTTAGTTTATTACATTGTTATTGGGTAAAATTGTTCCCTTTGGCTCGTTGTTGATACCTGAAACTAGTTTTCAGCCAGTGGGTATCGAGAATTCCCTTTGGGCCTTGCAAAAAATCATCTCGGGAGACCGGTTTAGTTTTGTCTTGAGTTGGTTCGTGACAATGAACTGATGGATGATGAAACAAAACCATCAACCTATCAAAGGATAATCCTTATAAAATAAAATGGTTTCGTAAAGATTTCAACATCATATTAGAATAATCCATCCTAAATAATAATATATATTGTAGTATTAAATATTATACCTAGTGAAGAATATGAAACATCAATGGATCTTCATAAGAAGAATTAAACATTAAAGAACATTCGTAAATTCCATTGAAAAATGGGAGAATTTTTTTTCTTTCTATATAATTGAAAGTTCAAATTCCCAAATTAATTAGAAAAATATTTTTATTACAAATAAGTATATAAATTTCTAACATAATCCTCATACCAAATAATGTTCATGTAGGTGGGTAATTATTTTTTATTTTATAAATCCTGAAAACAAAGATTCATTTCATGCATTTAGTGAAAATTCTAAAAGTGTCTCATTCGAAAAACATTTAATTCAATTAAATTTAAAATATAGTTAATAATAAATTCAATAGTAATTTTATCATTTAAAATTACATTAAAAAATATCAAATAAAATATTCCGGGAAGAAAAAGTTTCTTCAACCAAAGTCAAAATAATTTAAATTTTTCTAAAAATCATTTATTTTTTATTTTAAATTAAAAAATTGAAAAAATGGACTAAAGCATATAAAAATTGTAAATAAATATATTTAACTAGAATATATTGGTTTTAAGGAGAATATGTCCTAAAATTAATTCAATGAAAATTAAACCATAAATAGTCTCGATTAAAATGAGATTGTGAAATAAATCATTACTACTTTGGTAATTTTGATTTAAAACCCCTAATAAGGAAAGGAAAGAATAAAAGAACATAATATCTTGAATAAATATGAATTCATGATATATAATTTAAACCGGTAAGTATTTACACCATGTAAAAAAATTATGTGGATAATGTAAAATAAGTCGCATAAAATTTTAAATGAGATGAAACTACTTTTACCTCATGTCCAACATTTATCATATGCACTCTTACCCTCCTGTAAAAAAATTTATTTTTATTATAAAAAATAGTATCATATTAATATGAATCATACCATATATGATTCACATATAATATTCTATCAACCATTTATTAATTATTCTTTTTCATCATCATCATTCCATGTGTTAACTATTTTATTTTTTCAGGTTTGTCTTGAATTAGTAGTTTCAATATATATATATTAAAGATGATTAAACAATATAAATAATATTAACAATGAGATAATTATTCTGTTTATAAATTAAAATAATTATAATAACTCATTAAAGGATTAATGTAAAAATTAATCATATCACTTTGGAGAGGTGGTAGTCCAAACATATTCACAGACAATGATATTATTTTCTAATGGATGGATGGGAAATAAGATAACTAATATATTATCTTATAATAATCATAATTATCTTATTAATATCATATATATTTATTAAATATAACATAATAATCATCCTTATGATGTGGTCATGATAAATTAAACTAATACGTTCATGGGGTTTGTAGTCCACATGTACATATTAGTGATGATATCATTTCTCTTATTGTGGAAAAAGATATGAATAAGGGTTTTGAAATAAGTATATTAAAAATTATGAATATATAAGATATTTATGTTATTATATCATGTTTTTTAGGATGGAAATTAAGGTCATAGATAAAGACATAAAATGAAAGAACTCAATTAAGAGTTTTGCCTCTTCTTTGGAAATCCCCAATTTACCTACACCATAATCCTTTTTTGGAAGGTATTATGGTAAAAAAGAGGATTTATAAAATTTATAAAGAATTTAAGAATTTTTATTGGTAGATCATGGATATAAGGGTTGTTTCATTTAAAGGTTACTAAAAATTGGATCAATTTATAATTTATAATGACATAAGATCTAATTATATTCAAAATATATTATTTGGACTTATTTTGTCTTATTTTATCCCTTATCTCTATAGTTTTATCAATAATTACACTATTTTAACTTTTACTAGGATAAATAAATACTTATTATTTAATGGTCAATAGTTTCATTCAAAAAGGTAGTGTGGATAACAATTTTACAATGGTGGATAATATATACTATTACCTTTTAATTGATAAAATATAATAATTTATTGATTTTTAAAAAAATTAATTAATATTTTTATAACTTACGATATCATTAAAGTCATTTTTAGGACTATTAATATAATTTCACTATAAAAACATCAAAATTACAATGGATTTATATTTTTATTATTTAAAACAATACAAGAATTTAATTTTATTCCATAAAAATCATAAAACAAATTAATATATCCAAAATAGATCACATTTAATATTTTAAATCTATCAAATGTACACTTTGAAAATCGATATAATCTCAAATAAATAATTTCAATATGAATTTAGATCCTATGAATAAATTAATTCCTCATTGAAAAAAGGAAAAAAACCCCCTTAAACGAGACTTAAAATCCATCGAATTTTAAAAAATCTAGGTACCCCACCTAAAAACTCATTTTTTGAGGCCTTCTTGGAAATTTTGGCCTCTTAATATTTAATAAAGGATTTAACCTAAGTCCCTAGGTTTTAGAGACCTTCATAGGCTTTGAATCGATATGTGGTATGGGCCAAACTGACACTCGGGTTAGATATTTTGGTTGTTTTACATCTAAGATTCATTTTCAACTTATTTTAGATATTTTATTTATTTCATTTATATAAAATTATTATTAAATGACTACTAATAGATAAAAATTACAAAATTATAAATTAAAAATATTTTAAAACTATTTCACAAAACGTTTTCACTAAAAATCTTATATATTAAGATTAAATTTCTATTTATCCTTTTGTAAAACATATTTAAAAAAATATATAATATATTAAAAAAATTATATTTTTAATGAAATATTTTCTTTTGAAATATACATTTATTAAAACTAGAGATATATTGTTTTAAAGGGGTCCCTTTAATAGTGCTAAAAAGAAATGATAAATGAGGTACCTTTATCGGTGCTAAAAAAGCTCTAATAAAGGGGAAATTTTAACATTGTTGTTAAAAGTAAATATTATCACAAATTTTTGTTTGTGCTATTAAAGGTACCCCCTTTATCAGTTCTTTTTTACTAGTATTGTTAAAGGGTAGCGGTTCCCTTTCTCCGATTTGTGGGAGAGTTCACCTATTATCCCAAGTGATTAATCTGTGATGACTAAGTGTTTTAGTTATTTATACTATTTTCAAAGAAGTAGAAATAAATTAAAATAAAAAAATAATGTATTAATATTAAAAATAAAAAATTATATCCTTGCAAGACTTCATTTTATTCTTATGAAGACATATTAGATATATTAAATTAATGAGAGTGACATTTTGTATTTATTCTTTAATTAAAGTATTGTAAATGTCATTATCGAAGGAAAAATGGAAAAACTAAAAAATATTAAAATAATGAAGGATTTATTGTTATTAAACTCATAAAATTAATAAATTCAAGTGTTAGAGTAATCTGGATGGGATAAAAAGTAGTTTTTTCTCCATTAAAACCATTTTACCCTTTATTATGGAGACTAATTTTTAGTATGTTCTCTTTTCATTATGACTTAAAATGATATTGATTTATTTACCAAATTCGAATGACATAATTAAAAATATGAAATCTGTTCTAATAAATTAAATTTCTATAATTAGTATAAATTATTTTTAGTACAAGTACACAAAAGTCTTTGAATATAGTTTTTACAAAAATACTTTTTTAAATCAGTAATATGATTTTATACAAAAATCATGTAAAATGTTGATTCAAATGGAATTAATTGTATTATTTTATATAAAATGAAAATTATTTGAATTATAATCAAATAAATATAGGTATTTTATTTATTTAATTAAAAGATAATAAATTAATCATTTTTCTGAAATATATAATTTCACTATTCACATAAAAATAAATATTTTTAAAAACATTACAAAAAATCACCATAAGATAACTTTTGTGTGATGATTTTGACGTTTATGATCATTTAGTAATATAAAATTTCAAAAAATATCACTAATTAAATCTAATGACACGTGTAAAAAACATTTAAAATAAATTTCTTGAAGAACATTATTTTAAAGGCAAAAAATTCACTTATTTTTATTATTTTCCTAATAAAAACATTTATATGAATGTTAGAATACCTGATGGAATTAATTTTTCCTTTTAATGAAAATTATCGTATATTAACATTGTCACGACCCGTCCTCGGAGCCGATGCTGTGACTACCTCAAGCCCACCTTCCATAGTCCGGGGGCTAGCGACTAGCACCAAAGGCATAAATCCTAATAAAAGGGAAGGCATTTCCTTTATATAAGTAATCAAATACAAAAGAGTACCCAAGCTAAAGTAAACACTAAGTAAACTAAGTACAAAAGTAAGTGCAGGAAAGTAAATGGGCCTGAATACAAACCCAACTGAAACTAAAGTACAACAGTACAGAAAGAACAGCTACAATAAAGTAAACCAGCAACCATTGTGTCGTCCTCCAGATATCCCACCTGAAGGGTGGGTATAAATGGTCTCCTCAGCTCCTCGGGTCCGGCCATCCACTCTGTGTACGTCCTGCCAAGTGGTCCACCTCCTAATATTGTCTCGCTCCACAGGAATCCACCTCGATCTGTGTTGTCTTTCGTCTGCATCCAACACAATGTAGTACGGGCATAGCCTATGCAGGGGGAGTATATGATACTCAGCAGGGACCCCAACACCCCCGAAGGTCTCCCAGAATCCACAAAGGAAAAACCACAAAGGAAAGATACAAATTAAAAGTATCATCTAAATCCACTTAGGTATATTCCCATACATATACCTAAGTAATCATTTCCAGTTAGGCTCCAAATCACGAGCCCACGTTCAACCTAGTTCACACAGGAAAGTAAAACCCATTCAATACAAGAAAGCAAGTCAATCACATCGATGATAATGACTGAATGTCAAGACTCATCTCACACAGGTATACTTCTCACGAAAATGGGTGGAGATGATTAGAGGTAGCCTCTGAACCATCTCCTCTTCTGAACCCACATACGATCCATGTATAGAAGTCATCACTATCGATCCCACATAGGATCCAAGTATAGTAACCATCACTGCCAAACCCACGTAGGATCCAAGTACAGTCGTCATCGCTGCCGAACCCACGGAGGATCCAAGTAAAGTCGTCCTCGCTATCGAACCCACGTAGGATCCAAGTACAGTCGTCCTCACTGCCGAACCCACGTAGGATCCATGTACAATCATCATCATCGTCGCAGTCGCTGCCAGCTCTAGGGTTCCCGTACACAACACACTCGATTTTAGGAGGGTCTGCTCCACGAGTCAAGGGGGTCAATACATCAATTGTCACGAATTCTAGAGTTTATGTATCCCAAAGTTCTGTCTCGTCAATAGGAAATTCGTGCGACAGACGACACGTCAATCGGATGTCTGGTCTGAGAGATATTGGCTTTTCTGTTCCAAGGGCCCGGTTAGAAATACACTCGTTTCTAACCTGGATGAAATCCAAATTCATCCGAAACTCACTTGGAGTATTGAAAAAGAACCAACTCGTCGAAAGGGTCTTAGTGCCGCACACGGTGTGTCGATCAGACGTGTGGTCTTTAAGTTATTCTCATTTAGGTGATTAACAGGCCCGACCCGTTTAGCCCAGTCGGCCGATGGGTCGGGTTGACCCAGTTTGACGGGTTTGACCCAGCAGGGATGTCAGACCAGTCCGTAGAAAAAATACTCAACTCGGACCGAAGGGACGTGGCCCGACCCGAAGTGGCGTGGCCCAGCCCAATGTGGCGCGGCCCGGCGGGCTCGACCGGCTGGCCGAGAAGGTTCCAAGGCCCCCCCTCGGATTCCCTCACCGGCGGCGCCAGGTGGTGCCGCACTTCCCCATACCGGCTGGCTAGACCGGACGGTCTTCTGCACAATCGGCCCGCATGGGCGGGCTGCAGGTCCTCCAGATTGGTGCCCTCATGGCACCGCGGTCCAGCTCCGCCCCACTAGCCAACGGGTCAGCCGGTCCTCTAGCATGGCGCCCTCCTAGCGTCGCGGCTCCTCTTCGCCCGTCCAGCTGATGGGCCGACCGGTTCTTCCACCGAAGCGGCCCGTGTAGTGGGCCATGGTTCCTTCCACACAACCGGTGCGATGACGTCAGTTCCTTTTGCCACGTTTCTAGCACGGTGCAATGGCGCCATGCTTCCTTCACCGCCAAATACAAATTCTAAAAAAAAACGAGAACAACGGAGGGTTGTCGGGCCGTGTTCGTTCGGCCTGCACCCTCCACGTAAAATGATAGTAATCGGCCATATTTAACAACTATTTCCAACAAGTACACGGTATGTAAACATCCACTTTTAGGAATAAACCCCTTCCTCGATAATCGATGTCATTCACCGAGTGTCATAGAAGATGGCGTCGCGGGGCGAGGTTTCACAAGCGATGTCGGAGTACGCCTAAGGAGGAAACAACGTCTCCCCTTTTTTCACAGAGGGAAGAAGAGGATTGAACATCGTTGTTATTTGTGGAGTCAGTGCTCTACATTGAAGAGGTGTCGTTCTTCGCAGAGAGGATGACGTTCTTCAACGAAGGAGGAGCTTCCTTCTTCTTTCACCCAAAGGCTCTCTCCATAATCCTCACACAACAAGCCAACTCCAAAATAAAATAAGGCCACCCCTTATTTTAATTAAACAAGCCATGCACTTCAAAATATAAAATTGACACACGTAATTCAATTAATTGATGAGGTTAAATTAATTAATTAAATGTGTGTTGGCATGAATTAAAGTGGGAGAGTGGGGAGAGGAGGAGTTACTCAATTAATTACAAGGGGGGTTTCCAATATTAAACAAAGGATATTAATGGGGGGTTTTAGGGGTTTAGAGAATGTGAAGGGTTGGGGGCTCGTGTGGGCCCAACCTCACATTTATCCTCACAGGGGTAGTTAGTAGTTTTTTGGTCCCACCCCAACTCCCCTATGAAGGATGTAACCACTTTAGATATAGAATAAAAATTGTTCCACAATTTTTTATTCGCTTCTTATTTTAACCACAATTTAATTTCTCCTCCCATGAAAACGCAACTTCGATAAAGGTAACCTTAAGCAATTACCGATGTTGCGAGTTCACTGGTGCCCTTGGAATCCGATTCCGAGCACCGGTTCAAAATATAGAAAAACTCGATCATTCGTTCATTGAACATACCCTAGTTAAACTTCAAAAATTGATTCCGGGAACACCGGGCCTCAGAATCAAGTGTTTTCAGAAGCCACAGACTCGCAAAAGTGCAAAATATTAAAGAAAAACTTTTCCTTGAATTTTATAAGTCTTTACATTACTCCAACCTCTGGGATTTACATCCCTGTAAAGCTACATCATAAACTAGGGAAACAAATGAGGGTAATATGCATGCATCTGAGCCTCCTGCTCCCATGTTCTCTCCTGGTGGTTCCCCTGCCGCCAAAAAATGCACACTAGAGGAATCAACCATCCACATAGGACCTGCTCCTATTGATCCTCGATCTCCACTAGAACATTCTTGAATTTATCCCCATCATTAATGTCCAGCTCCCAGTTATCAATGATATGCGTCGGGTCATGCACATATCTCCTCACCTGAGACATGTGGAAGATGTTGTGCACTCGGTACAACTAAGGTGGAAGGGCCTGGTGATAAGCCACCTCACCTACCCTACTGAGGACCTGGAATGGTCCAATGATGTGCGGAGATAACTTTCCACCCCAACCAAATTGCTATAATCCAAGTCGAGGTGAGACCCATAAGAAAACATGGTCGCCATCCTTGAACTCCAATGGTCTTACCCTCCTATCAAAATAGGACTTCTGTCTACTCTGTGCAGTCCTCATCTGCTCCTGGATGATCTGCGCCTTCTCCGTTGTAGCCTAGACCATCTCTGGTCCTACAAGTGTAGACTCCCCCGGGTCTGTCCAGCACAGAGGTGATCTGCAATGTCGGCCGTAAAATGCCTCGTATGGTTCCATCTTGATGGTGTAGTGGTAGCTATTGTTGTATGAAAAATCCACCAAGGGTAGGTGATCCTCCCAGTTGTGACCAAAGTCAAGGACACATGCACAGAGCATGTCCTCAGGTGTCTGTATGGTTCTCTCCGTCTGGCCATCCGTCTGAGGATGAAAGGCAGTGCTTAGGCGTAGCTGCGTCCCAAACGCCTCATGTAACTCCTTCCAAAGCCATGAAGTAAAGCGAGCATCTCGATCATAGAAGATAGATTATGGAACACCATGAAGCCGTACTATCTCTTGAATGTAGAGGCGTCCCAAGATCTCCACTGAGCCCTGTTCTCTAATATGTAGTAAGTGGGCTGACTTGGTGAGTCGGTCGACAATCACCCAGATGGAGTCGTGTCCTCTGGATGTATGTGGGAGTTTCGTCATGAAATCCATGGATATCCCATCCCACTTCCACTCCGGAACATCTAAGGATTGTACCAAGCCTGCTGGTACCTGGTTCTCCGCCTTCACTTGCTGGAAAGTGAGGCATCATGAAATGAACTCTGCTACAACATTCTTCATACTCGGCCACCAGTGCTGCCGTATGAGGTCCTGGTACATCTTCTCCACTCATGGATGTACAACTAGAGGGGAAGTGTGAAACTCCCTCAGCACTTCCTCCGGCAGTGCAACTGGTACCATGGTACGTCCCTAAAAGAGTTTGGCATGCTCTCCTCCTTCAGAAAATCCATCAGGAGCCTACCCTGTGGAAATCTGAGCACGTCTTGTCTCACAGTCAACATCCCCATGTTGTTCCTCTATGACCTACTGAAGTAGTAGAAGAGTGACTGTGAGGAACTGTAGGAAGGCTTCCCCATCTCTATCCACGAAGGATATCTACAAAGTGGCTAACTACTCCGTCGCCTCTCCAAGTAGCTGAATGCCCAATCTCCTGATGAGAAAATCAGCTTATAAGTTCTCCTTCCTAGGAGTATAGACTATCTAAAAGTTATAATCCTAGAAGAAATCGATCCATTGTCGTTGTCTCAGGTTCAGGTACTTCTGTGAGAAAATATACCTTAGACTTTGCTGATCAGAATAGACTGTAAAGCGCTCGCCCATCAAATAGTTCCACCACATCTTCTAGGCGAAGACCACTGCTGCTAACTCCAGGTCATTAGTAGAGTAGTTCTACTCATGCTGCCTCAATTGTCGTCCACCATAGGTGTTCACTACCCGCTCCTCCATCAGAACACACCCAAGTCCAGTCCCTGATGCATCGCAGTAAACTACGTAACTTATGCCCTCTTCTGGTATCCTCAAGATGGGTGCTCTGTTCAACGTATGCCTCAGCTCCTAAAAGCTCTACTGGCATCATTCTAACCATATTAAGGGTTTCCCTTTCTTCGTTAACATTCTGAAAAGCTATAAAGATTTATCCTTTTCTGAAAACAGAAATCTGGTCTCATCCCCTGGATGAACCACATCCCTTTCCTAATACAGTCAATCCTGACAAGAACAGTTCTAATTCATGCCATGGATGACGTCGTAAGGCCTCGACACTGCTACCAAGGGATCCAACCATTACTCTCGCCTCTAAGGGTTGAGTCACACTGTCAGCATTAGTGTGTGGTCACTGGGTCTCCTACAGTAGGAATCTCATGTGTAATGGTCAAGTCAATGATTTTTAACCGGAACCTCTTAGTATTATCATAAAAAATATAGGAATTAAAACATCACTATTGAAAGTGACTTTTATTAATGCAACTTAATGTAAAAAGACACAAAGCAACACAAACAACAAATTCAACGAAGCTAGAAGCATTATGGACAAAGGCCTCTATGCCTGGAGCTAGTCCCGCTCTTTTCCACCTACTTCCAAAGCTCCATGATCATATGCTTCAGCTGCCTGAAGTTGTAATCGCCCTTATCCACCTGTTCCCTGTGGTCGGGGTGGACCTCCTGGTGGTGGGATGGTAGAGCCTCGAAATTTCATCCACCACCCGCTGCTCGGCCAGCTCCTCTGCCACGTCCGCCTGCTCACGGCGGACCACCACGGTCGGACCTCTACCTCTACCTGAGAGGTCCCTCTATGGTCATCTTCTCATATGCAGGGCGAGTCAGGCAGTCACGAGCCATGTGGAACTGCCCTCCGCATGCATAGTACTGCCTGCCTCTCATATGATTGGCTCTTCTGTGTGTTCCCTGCACATCCAAACTAGTATCCTAAGGTAGCCCACCTAATGGCCTGGTCTGCTTGGACCTCTGTGACATCTGTCTACTTTCAGCTGCAGAAGACTCCGCTATGTGTCGCCCTGTAGTAGGCCTCGCTGCTGGCGTAGGCTCAACAAGAAAGCTCTCCATTAGAAGGTCTCTCTCCAGTTCTCCTCCCTGCGTCGGAATAGAGAGGGATATCATCGAAGCCCTGATCTCATGCCTCAGTCCCTGCTCAAAGGTTTGGGCCCAAAATAATGGGTCTCGTACCATGTCCGTGGAGTAGCACGAGAGGTCGGTAAATCTCATCGAGTACTGGGCTACTGACATGTTGCCTTGTAGTAGCTGTAGCAACTCCCGGATGGGCACCGCATAGGGGGTGGCCAGAACAAACTCTGGGAGGAAGAGGCTCTTGAACTCCATCCAAATTAGTGATGCCTCGTCGTGCACCTGGATCATCAGGCTCCACCATGTACCTGCTGCTGCGTGTAGTAGACTCGCAGCAAGGATCACCATAAGGTTTGGTGGTGTCTCTACCAATCTAAAGGCTCCAACGATAGCTTCCAGCAAATCCTCAGCTGCGGTAGGATCCATCTCTCTGGGGAACCTGCGTGGCCTATGTCGCTGAAGCTTGTGTAACACACTCAGACGGCGTGCACTCTCTGAGTCTAGGGCTGGTGGTATCGGTGGCCCAGCAGGTAGTGGTACCGCCGGTGCCTCTGCTGTAATGGGGCTATGCACCGAGACCTCGTCACTCGGTGGGCTTCCATCTCATACGTAGCTTGGAACCCTAGCTGGTTGCCTACATGGGGACATCTTGATAAGTAACAGGTGTGCCATGGTTAATACAGTATACCTGGTGAGCTGACAGAAAGTAATCAAAAAGAAAACTTTTGAAACACACATGCAATCAGTGTTTTCGAGCACTGAGTCGGAAGTCAGAAGTCAGGGTCCTGGTGTATGGATACGTCGGCCACCGCACCAACACTGGACTCCCTGGACTAAAAACCACACTCAATACTCTTAAAACTATTACTTTGCAGAAGAAATTATCAGAGTCCTGAGTTCTACGGTAGAACCGACTCCTCTGATACCAATTTTTCATGACCCGTCCTCGGGGCCCATGCTGTGACTACCACAAGCCCGCCTTCCATAGGCCAGGGGCTGGTGACTAGCACCCAAGGCATAAATCCCGATAAAAGGGAAGGAATTTCCTTTATATATGTAATCAAACACAGTAGAGTACGCAAGATGAAGTTAACACTAAGTAAACTGAGTATAAAAGTAAGTTTTGGAAAGTAAATGGGCCAGAATACAAACCCAACTGAAAGTACAGTACAACAGTTAAGAAATAACAACTGAAGTAAAGTAAACCAGCAACCATGGTGTTGTCTTCCGGATATCCCACCTGAAGGGTGGGTAAAAATGGTCTCCTCATCTCCTCGGGTCCGGTCGTCCACTCCGTGTATGTCCCGGCAAGTGGTCCACCTCCAGGTATCGTCACGCTCCACAAGACTCCACCACGATCAGAACTGTCTGTCATCTGTATCCAACACAACGTAGTGCAGGCATATCCTATAGAGGGGTGAGTATACGATACTCAGTAGGGACCCCGAGAACCCCGAAGGTCTCCTAGAATCCCCAAAGGAAAAACCACAATGGAATGATTCAAAAACAAATTATCAACCAAATCTACTTAGGTATATGCCCATACATATACCTAATTAATCTTTTTCAGTTCGGCTCTAACTCAAGAACCCAAGTTCAACCCAGTCCAGACAGGAAAGCACAACCCAGTCTAGACAGAAATGAAAGTCAATCACATCGATGATAATGATTGAAAGTCAAGACTCATCTCACACAGGTATACTTCTCACGAAGAGGGGTGGAGATGATTAGATGTAGCCTCTGAATCATCGCCTCTGCCGAACCCACGTAGGATCCAAGTACAAAAGTCATCGCCGCTGAACCCACGTAGGATCCAAGTACAGTAACCATCGCTGCCGAACCCATGTAGGATCCAAGTACAGTCGCCATCGCGGCCGAACCCATGGAGGATCCAAGTAGAGTTACTCTTGCTACCGAACCCATGTAGGATCCAAGTACATCCGTCCTCACTGCCGAACCCACATAGGATCCATGTACATTCGTCATCATCATCGCTGTCGCATCCAGCTCTAGGGTTCCCGCACACAACACACTCAATTCCGGGAGGGTATGCTCTACGAGCCAAGGGGGTCGATACATCAATTTTCATGAAGTATAGAGTTGATGTATCCCAAAGTTCTATCTCATCAATAGGAACTCAATGTGACAGACAACACGTCAATCAGATGCCCGGTCTGAGAGATATTGAATTTTCTGTTCCAGGGTCCCTGATAGAAATATGCTCATTTATAACCCAGATGATATCCAAATTCATCCAAAACTCACTTAAAGTATCGAAAAAGAACCAACTCATCGAAAGGGTCCTAGTGCGGCAGACGGCGCATCGATCAGACGCACAATCTTTATGTTATTCTTGTTTAAGTGATTAATAGGACCGGACCGTTTAGCCCAGTGGGCCAATGGGTCAGGTTGACCTAGTTTGATAGGTCCAACCCAGCAGGGATGTCGGACCGGTCCGTAAAAAAATACTCAACTCGGCCTGAAGGGACGCGGCCCGGCCCGATGTGGCGTGGCCCGGCTAGGCACGCGGCCCGGTCGACTCGGCCGAAGCCGCGCAGGTTTCAAGGCCCCCCCCCCCCAGTTTTTTGCACCGACGGTGCTAGGCGGCGCTGCCCTTCCCCAAACCGGCCGGTCCTCTACGCACGTGGCCCGAATGGGCGGGCTGCCGGTCCTCCAGCGTGGCGCCCTCCTGGCGCCACGGTCCAGCTCCGCCTGGTCGGCCGATGGGCTGACCGATTCTTCCACTGAATCATCCCATATAGTAGTCCACAGTTCATTCCACACAATAGACGCGATGACGCCGGTTCCCTTTTCCATGTTCCCGACACGGCGCAACGACTCCATGCTTACTTCACCACCAAATGCAAAATCTAAAAATAAAAAATGAGAACAACGGAGGGTTATCGGGCCATGTTTGCTCGGCCTGCACCCTCCACGTAAAACGATATCAATCGTCCATATTTAACAACTATTTCCAATGATTACGGGGTACGTAAACATACAATTTCATGAATAAACCAATACATCAATAATCGAAGTCATTTTCCGAGCGTCGCGGAAGGTGTCATCGCGGGGTGAGGTTTCGCAAGCGACGTCGGAGTGCGCCTGAGGAGGAAGCGGTGTCTCCTCTTTTTTCCCAGAGAGAAGAATAGGATTGAACATCGTTGTTTTTCGTGGATTCGGTGCTCCAAGTCGAAGAGGTGTCATTCTTTGCGGAGAGGATAACGTTCTTCAACGAAGGAGGAGCTTCCTTCTTCTTTCACCCAAAGGCTCTCTCCCAAATCCTCACACAACAAGCCAACCCCAAAATAAAATAAGGCCACCCCTTATATTAATTAAACACACCATGAATTTCAAAATATAAAATTCAAACACTTAATTCAATTAATTGATGAGGTTCAATTAATTAATTAAGTGTGTGTTGGCATGAATTAAAGTGGGAGAGTGGGGAGAGGAGGAGTTACTCAATTAATTCCAAGGGGGGTTGCCAATATTAAACAAAGGAGTTTAATGTGGGGTTTAATGGGTTTAGAGAATTTGAAGGGTTGGGGGATCGTGTGGGCCCGACAACACATTTATCCTCACATGAGTAGTTGAGAGCTTGTGGGTCCCACTCCAACTCCCCTATGCAGGATTTAACCACTTTAGATATAGAATAAAAATTGTTCCACAATTTTTTATTTGCTTCTTATTTTAACCACAATTTAATTTATCCTCCTGTGCAAATGCAACTTCGATAAAGGTCCTCTTAAGCAATTACCGAAGATGCGAGTTCACCAGCACCCTCAGAATCCAATTCTGAGCACTGGTTCAAAGGATAGAAAAACCCGCTCATTCGTTCACCGAACGTACCCGAGCTAAACTTTGGAAATTGATTCCGGGCACACCAGGCCTCAAAATCAAGTGTCGTCAGAAGCCACAGACTCGCAAAATTCCAAATTATTTAAAAACAAATTTTCCGTGAAATTATCGGGTCTCTAAAAACATAATAATTTAGTTATTCATATTAATACTAGAAAAAATGACTATTTAATAACATTCATATTTAAATAATATTATTCTTGGTTTTCTTAAACCCAAGGTTGTGTGTGGTGTATTTTATTATAATTAGGGTTTTTTTAAAAAAATTGTTATATATATTAATTACATTATCCAATACTAAAATAAATTTCACCATCACAAATTTAATTCTTCCTTTTTAATATAATTATATCAAAACAAAACAACAAAATCTTATTTAGATTTTTATGCATGAATATTAAATTATTTGTTTTGACCTGAAATATTATTATTCATGTATCAATATTATAATCATAATTTGAAATTATTTTTTTAAATAATACCTAGGTATAATAGATTTATATCCAATATAATAATCTATATATTTTTCTTCAATTTTATTGAGTTTGAAAAATTCCATTTCCATTGGGATAGGTGATATGATAAAATTTAATTACTTTATTTACTCCAATTGTATAAGCATGATTTCACCCTTTTATGTTTATCATCATGATGATTAAGAATTTTCCAATACTGAAGTAGTAAAAGATTCATTTTATTGACCATAGTATAAACAAAATGATGAAATTTTATTCCTCTCATTTAAAACTGAAATGGATTTCACAAGATAAAATAATAACTTTTGAACAACTTAAAACTCCATAAAAATGGTTGAATAAATTTTATGTCAAAAATCTAAAAAGTTTGATCATTTATTCATAATTTTATCCCCAGTAAGCCTTTATCACTTATATAGTCACATACTTAAATATTTATATCCCTTAATCACATATTAAAAATATATTTTCTCTAAAATAACCTGTGTTTCATGATATAAACTATAAAAAATATAGTAAAATTCACCAAATATCACATTTATATATATAAAAAATTACATTAAAGTTCCTCTCTAAATTATTCCTAAAATAACACATTTTCGTAAAATTAACTTTTGAGGTTGATTGATACCATTAAACATATGATTCAAAAATTCACATTTTGAAATTTTCTTATAAAACTAAATAATATTAGGAAAATCGTTCAATTTTACTACTTCACCAAAATAAAAAACTACCATTGATAAATACTAAAACAACATAATCATTTATTATTTAAATTTAAAACAATTACACACAACTCAAATCTATAAATGTCCCATTCATCCTTAACCATTACGCTTTTATTTGATTTTTTCTATGAAATATCAACTCATATTCCATCCATTGAGACACTATTTCCAAGAAATGAAACATCCAGGAATAAAAAACAACACTTAATAAATTCTCATATAATAGTTTTTCAAATTAATTATTCTCAAGTGAGTGTCATTATCTTTGTAATCCATAGATCAGTTTATAAAATCGTCAATAAATACCTAAAAATTTATGCGGGTCATCCTTGATACTTGGGGAATTGTTTTTTATAATACCTTATATTTATATAGTTAAACCGTTAGATATTAGTATATTATTTAAGGAATTTTCAATTTTTATCATGACGGCCTTTTCCACTATCTTTCATTTAATTAGGTAAACTTTTTTCCATATTTTTTAAATGTTGGGTGTGAAATATGTTTCCATCTAAGGTATTTATAATATGAACATCTATAAAACTCCTTTTTGATCGTATTTTTTTACAGTAGGATGTTTATTAAAGTATTTTTTATCTTAACTCAAAAAAACTATTATGGTATAATTATAAAATCCTTCACTCTAGATTCTCTTACGTTTTCTTCATCTATAGGAAAAGATATTAATAAAAATATTCCAAATTTTCACTAATATATTCAAGATTTTTATGGATCCAACAACCATTGTATTAACATTCTCAGTAGGTTAATCCCTATATTTAACATGATTTTTGATTCTATTCCTTCCACTAGGTGGATTCCTAATATAGTGTCACTCCAATAGTTGGATTTAATTCATCGTCAATGTTGATACATGGAGTTAAAATACATAATAAGATCTCAAATACTACAAGGTATTATCATAATGCTCATGATTTTCTATGTTATTATAAAGTCTAGTTACCATGGTTCCTTCAAAGCTTTTATTGATACCAACTGAAGAAACTCTGACTATAGTTCCTCGGAGCTGGTGCTTGATTATTAAAATGGTTCAATGTATAATAGATCTTACTATGTAGTATTGATTAGTTTAGAGGAATTATAAAAGTAGATACATACATGATTTCTACATTATATATAAAATATGAAAAAATAGCATTAAAAATTCATCTATACATTTAATTTAAACATTACTTCATTATATAATGGGGAATGAAAGAAATCATGGTGATCTCAAACACTCAATAAATTAAGTCATATAAAGGAATATTTCATGAATAAGTAATAAATAAACTATATGGAAAAGAAAATAGTCAATAAATATACAATTTAATCAATAAATATACTTTCAATATATTTCCATAGAAAATAAAAAAACATCAAAAATGATAATGGAAATTTTCCTGAATGAAATTCGTAATATTGGAAATTCATGATCATACCATAAAGGCATCAAACAAGACATTGTGAATCATATTTTTAGTTCCTTGGCTATTACTTGTTCATTATATGCATATTTATATAGTTATTACCTATGTATTGTGATATGATCTTATTTCATTGTTCAATACATCATTGAAACTTGTTCTATATAATTACATCTATTGATGCATCGATGGGGTATCTAAGTCTGTATCCCTCACATCACTTTCACAATCAATAAATTACTCATATATTGTATGAAAAATATAAAACATATTCAATGTTTCTTATTAATATATAAATATTTATATTGAATCAATAATATAGAACTCTAACTTGAACCCATTGAATGAAATATCCTTCATAATAAACATCCTTAATCTAACACTTTATCTTGAAAAGGTGTATGATTAATTCAATATTAATGAATTACAAATGATACATAATACATCTATGATACTAAAAATATAAATATGATGTAGAAAATTAATATAAGGACCCGACCTAAAAAAATTACTTAATCTTGAATTAAATTAAGAACTCACATTGAGGATCATTTCAGGTTTAGAGTTTTAGAGAATTAGGACATAACTATTATATCACAAAATACTACAAAGTAAACATTACTACTATAACTGATTTTTCACAACAATAAACAAAATCCTAAAATAAAAAAGAGTAATTTTCTTGATATAAATCTTCTTGAATACTTCCCTTCTCTTATGCTTCCTTATAACCTATGAAAAAGATTTCAAAAACTTGGGATGAACATAAAAATATCAGTAAGGGTTATAACATAATGAAAGGGAACATTAACCCGCCAATAAATAAAAATTAATGAACCCATAACTTTCAATCAAAACATACTTTATGAAGTCATAATATTTATGTATAACTCATAGAAATCATAAGACATAAAGGTAACTTGAGGAATTCATAACATTCTTACGTAGGGAGTAACCCTCATGGTTACGTTTGGAATACCCATCACAGTATATTCCATAAATATATTTGTAGAAACCATAGCATTTAACTCCTTCGTGTTACCCAATGCATTAGAGAGCTATCTCGGGCTCACCCGCCCTTAGTTTATTACATAACCACCCATCTTCATAAACAATTCCCATGAACCATAACATAATCATATCACATAAAACATGCAAAAAGGAAACATAACATTTCCACATTTCAATCAGAAGATATCAAAAACACATTGATATAATCAAAACATTATCAAAAACATTTTCAATACCAAAATAAAATAAAATTAAAACATGGTATTTATTTTTCATTTAAAAAAGTTATGGCTTATAGAGGAAGCCGAAACTCAAATAATGGTCACGACGGCCGAGAAGTCGTTATTGCCGCATACGTAAGACATAAAAATTAACTTTTATTGTTTAGTAAATGATTCATATAAAAACACTACTTTTGAATAAAAGTAAATGTAAAAGGGGTTTATACACTATATAAAAGAAAGTTGTGTATAAAACAAAATATGCCTCAATGAAAGAAGATTGAGATGAAGTCCCTTACAAAGACATTATCCTTAGATTAAGGATAAATCAATTACATAATTCTATGTGACAAATATAAATACACCCAATATTAGTGGATATTAAGTGTAAAACAATCAGTGGTCATCCAAACATATTCATAGCATGACATAATCAATAAGTAGAACTTTACCCCAAAGAATCAAAATTGGGTTAAGATGTTCCCTTGTAAAAATTTGATAGCCTAATGATGTCACATCAAATTTTAGAAAAAGTGTTGATGAGAGAGATAAAGGGTATATCATCACTTGTACATAAAATTTACAGAAATAAGGATATATAAGAATATATCCCAAAATAAGAAGATTTAAATTAAAAGACATAACAAAAATAATTCTTTTAAAAATAGGAGGGTGAAAGGTTCCCTTAACAACTTGGGTAACATTAGAAACGTACCCCCCATGAAAGTAGGACTATACAATGTTAATGTAAATACCCATAAACGGAAGTATATTAAAAAAAGAGTAGAATAATGGGTAGTATATTCACTGCTCAAAGGAAATAGTGGCAAATGTAGAATAAATCTCATGGGAATAAAAGTGAGATGAAAAATCCCTTACGAAAACTCGGCAGCCTAACGATGCCACTTAAAACTTCCAAAAAATGCATTGATGAAATAAAATTGGGCCTCTCATCACATGAACATAGAATTTACATTAAGAGTAATATAAAATAACACCCCCTAACATAAGAAACATGAGCTTAAAATAAATTACATAAAAGAGAGTACTTAAAAAGAAAGAGAGAGGTAGGATCCCTTACCTCAAGTCTGACTTGTCTTGTTCGTTTCTTTACATTCTGGAATAATAAACTTCGGTCAATTTATAATTTCTTAGGAACCTACTTTAAAGTTTACTATTAAATTCATATCACATATTATAATTTTATAATAATTAGTTAATTATGTGAGTTCATATTAGATGTTATTGTCGATGTTCAGTACATGAGTCAAAATTGACCTTGTTTGAAAAGAATTGTCCATGTAGTTATAATTATACCATCTCCAGAATAGTATTAAGGATTTAAATATCATATATATCTAGTATATATTCAATTTATAGTATTCCATAACATTTGGAGATAAAAAAAATGAAATGCACCATTCATGGAGACGGTAGGCCGTACGTACGCATGAAAGCTACTTTCATTTCTTTGTCACATTAATTGAATTAAAACTAAATGAGATATATATATATATATATATATTATAATTAAAATATAATATATATGTTATATAGGTCACATAGTTTCATTAATTTCATTCTTTATACATTCAATGTATTTCATGAACGAGTCATATCACTTGAGGGGGCAGTAGTCTACACTTCCTCAAATGAAATTATCGCATTTCAACAACATGAAAAGCATAAAGGTGTGTTTTTAATATAAAATATAGAAAAATAAAGAGGAAATAAATATAATATATATCATAAATAAATATAGTGCCATCATAATGGCCACCATGAGAGCTGGTAGGAGAAGATATAACAATCATCACTTCGTGAGGCACTAATTCGCCATCCACGGAAATAGTATGTTCTTTAACCATTAGATGGAGGTGTGTTTAAATATAGCTCAAAGCCTTATCATAAAAACATCATAGTATATTGTAGATACTGGTGTTGTCACAAAATAAATGAATAAAAAGAATTTAGAGGGTTGGAGAAGCAAAATAAAACAAAATAACATAAGAGAAGACATTATCATTAAATCGGGTAACTCCCTTTGGTTTGTCCCAAAAGGGTTCTTTGAAGAGCATTCTGCCTAAGGTAAGGCTTATAGGATGAAGAGAGGGATGTGGAGAGATAAAATGAGTAGAGTTAGGTCAAGCCAACAGCTTTAGAGGTGTGTGTAAGGGGGTAGAGGTGGGAGCCTTTTATAGGGAGGAGGGGTATTCTTGGAATATTATAAAATGTTACTTTATTATAAAATGAGTTTAGGATTTTAAAGGTCCCACAATGATATATATAGAGGATAAGGTGATAAGGGTTATAAATCCACCCATACAATAGGTTTTACACTAGTTTATGTCTTTGATGTCACCTTATCTTTTCATTTTATTTAAATCATTCATTAATGAGGTAATCACTGCATCATCATTTTGTCATAAATATATTTATATATTTAATGTCTAAAAATTATAAAAAATACCATGATATTGGAAATATTTTTAGCTTGATAATTAACATTTATAGTTTAAGTTATCATTTATGTAGGAAAAATTAAAATTGTTTTACATAGGTGTTACATAATTTTGTTTTATTTTGCTTTCTTTAAAAATAAAAAGATAAAATGTCACTATCACACAAAAGTGATTTCATTGGGACCCTAAGTTGGAACAAGGCATACGATTGTTGTAAATGACACAAAAAATAGAATTAGGACACATTTTGGTGTCATTTTATATTATTATGATATTATTTTATTACCCTTAACTTCCCGATTACTAATTAATCGCGATAATTAAAGATAATTACCGTCGTTACTATTCATAATGTCGAAAAACAAAAAAATTATTAATTACATAATTTGGACCTTATGATTCCAAATATGGAATCCATTATACCAAATTCCAAACACATAAATTTTAGTAATTAATTTAAAAATAATTCCCGTTGTCAGAACCAAAGACATGTTTTTAAGAAGTAAAATCTATCAAAAGATTGATTTGTTTTTACATCCAATTTAAAAGTGAAATTACATCCAATGACGAATTTTTTTTAAATGATAAAAAATAATTAAATGACACCTTAAAACCAATTAGAATGATAATTTAACTATATAAATAAATTGGATGAAAAGGCAGTTTTGAATTAAAACAAAGTATATTTCACTATTCATTAAAAATAAACATTTGTCAGAAAAATAAAAAAAATTCACCAATGTTATATTGGATATTACAAATTCAAAAATGATATCAATTTTAACAAATTAATAACATATACATTTCATTAATTAATTTTATAATCAATTCCTACTGTCAAAACAAATAGCGTGTTTTTAAGAAACAATATCTACTAAAATACTGACACTTGTTTATGTCCAATTTCAAAGTGAAATTAATTCAAATGACCAGAATTGGATTAAACGGTAAAAATAAATTTTAATTACACTTTAATACCAATTAGAAATATAAACTAACAATATAAATAAATTAGATTAAAAGGAGGTTTTAAAAATATAGCATTTTTCACTAAAAATGATCTTTATTTGAAAATAACAAAAATTTACACAATGTAAATTTTGATGTCTTGATTCTAAAGAAGGATTTTATTTTGTCAAATATAACATATAAAAGTGACAAAAATTATATTTGAAAAGGGTTCTCCATTAAAAGGCGGTTAATTGGCCATTTAAAGAATATTAGAATATTTATTCTTAAAATTGGATTAATTTGCATTTTAAGCCTCTAACATTTATTGAATAATGTAAAAAAATTTAACAAACATATATAATCATATTTTAGTTAGTTCTGTTCATTCCTGCTATTCTAATAGCTAGATGTTATCTACCATTTAAAATAATATTATTATATTATTAGTGTGCAACGTAAGATTTCAAAGAAACTCATTATTGCGTATTGGGTACACAATCAAACATAGCATCCCCTTTAATGTAATATTAATATTTTATTCAAAAATATTAATAAATATGAAAATTTTATATTCTTTATTTACCTAGGATGTAACATCCTTCCCCCCTTTTGGAAATTGTGTCCTCGCAATTTCAAAATTGGTCTTGAAAACTTCATTGAAAGCCCCGCATCAAAAAAAGTGTCAGCAAAACTATCACTTTAAAAGAAAGAAAGAGAAGTACAAAGGTCACCCGAGTTAACCCATACTAGGATTCCATGTAAGAAAACATGGATATGGAAGGAAAAAAAAGGGTCATGTTCTAATGGAGAGTGATAGAAAACATGTTATGGCAAAAGTTAACCACCAGAAAATCACAAACTTGTGATGGGTTAAACGGTATTTGATTCCCCAGTCGGAAAATTTAACAGAAAACATTTTTGTGTTAAGTTACTTCTCATTGAGAAATTTATTGATGATCCTAACTAAATCATAAGGAAACATACTTACTTGTCGTGTAGAATTTCATCTCTTACTAGATTTCTTACACAAAATCATATTTTCTCTAAAAGACGAGTATTTAGGATGACTTGTTCACATTAAGAGCGCTATAATCAACATCTAGAGAATCACCTAATCCACAAAAGAGAACTATATATTTCCCAAGTCTTTAGATGAAAACCAAAACTAAAATTGATAGTATGAGATCAGATAATACCCAAAAAGTATAATCCATTATAAAAAGAAATACTACTCTTAATCTCCAAAATTTGTCAAACATTATGCAAAGTTCAACAAAGACCGTTCAATAAAAAGTTATCCATAAAATTCTTCAAATTAATCCAAACTAAGAATAAACCCAAAATCCCTAAAGGATTTAATCACATAGTCTTCCAAGATAAATCATAACATTTATCTCCAAATACCATCAGTTACTCTTAAAGTCTCATACTGAAAAGTAATTAAACTCGTCACATATCCATCATGATAGGATAATCACTTCCATAGATAACCCAAAATCATATTATTCCTGATTAATAAGATCATATAACTAAGAAAAATTAGTCATAATAACCATGTACTTCACATAGTCCAGTGGTAGGTGATAAATCCCAGTCACACTTTGGTTATGGGTTCGATTCCCACAGCTTCATCTGACGCGACGGGTTGTCACACGGTCTACGTGTTGTCCTTTTTCCAAAACTACATAATTCGTATAAAATTACCCAAAAAGAGATAAAATCTTCAAAAATAACCATAACAAAATTTAACCACAAAGGTTATCTAATAACTTTTGTTTTGTATCCCAAAATGTATTAACAAGTAATTGCATCATATTCAAGGATCATATAAACCCAAATGGTTCTTTATAACTATATCCACAAAAGAGAAGATAATTATTCCGTGAATAAAATTTTAATATATAAAATATCAGGTTTACATCTAATATAAAAAGTCTTCTAATGTCACCCCATCATAAAAAGATCCTTAATACTTTTAAAAATTTCACCATCCTAAAATCTACCATAACTCTAAAATCACTTACATGCTGACTTCTTACTCATTAAACATTCTTCATGATCCATTAACCATTCCTTTCCTACTTATTCTGAAATATTTCTTTCCTACAAAAAAAATCATGAATCATATCCCAAGATTCAATAACAGGAAAACATGTAATAAGAAATAATCCATACCTTTCATTGGTCATTGTCAGTTTCTTCATCCCCAATCGAAATGGCATTAGGTATTGGTAAACGAATATTTGTACGATCCTGGTGGTCCCTTTCTCGAACTTCTTCGTTGGACAAGTGTTTTCATAATGACCATACACACCACATTTAAAACATTCAACTATTCCTTTAGAAAAAATTTCTTTCCCTTTCCTAGAGTCAACTAGATGCTTCCCTTTTTAATGGAAGGTTCTTGATTTATGACCTTCATTTACATATCTATAGAATCTTTATGTCCCTTTGAAACATTTTCCTATGTGTTTCTTTCCACATCATTGACACATAGGTTTTTGAACATTCTTACGTTTATGAATATTACCTAAACTTCAGAAGGGATTTGTTTCTCGCTTATATGATGCCTTATAAAAATCACTATGGTTCATGTGGTCAATCATGACTCCAGATAGTTGGTTGAGAATAAACACATGAGTTCTCATTACAACTCCCATATCATTCATTTGCTCACTCATAAAACTTTCACAGTTTCTATCACATCCACTGTTACTTTGGTTCCTGTTAGATCCATCCATTTACTTAAACCAAAAAGGTCAGTGTGAGTATATCAGAAAAATCATCATGTACTAATGAGGAAGATAAAAAACAATATATACTTATCCAAGTTATCTCAATCTCATTCTAACATTCAAAAATAACAATGACTTCATCTAATATACTGACCATTGTGGTTATATACAACTTGTCACTTGTGCTTAAACAACACTCTAACCTCTAAAGTTATCTAAACCTCCATTTGATACCAACTATAAGGACCCAACCTTAAATCATTACTTAATCGTAAATTAAATAAAAAATTCCCATTGAGGATATTTTCAGGATTAGTGTTTTAGAGAATTAGGACATAACTATTACATATCAAAAGATTAAAAAGTAGACACTACAACTATAACTGATTTTTCACAACAATAAAAAAATCCTTAAATATAACAAGAGTTCTTTTCTTGATATAAATATTCTTGAATACTTCCTTTCTCTTACCCTTCCTTATAATCTGTGAAAAACATTTCAAAAACATAGAATGATCATTAAAATCTCAGTAAGGTTTATAACATAATGAAAGGAAACATTAACCCTCCAATAAATACCAATCAATGCAACCATAACTTTCAATCATAACATACCTAATGAAATCATTATATTTATGTATAACTCATATAAATCATAAGACATAAAGGTAACTTGAGGCCTTCATAACATTCTTACGTAGGGAGTAACCCTCATGGTTACTTTTGGAATACCCATCATAGTATATTACCTAAATCTATTTGGAGAAACCTTAGAGTTTACCTCCTTCACATTACACAATGCAATTGAGAGTTATCTCGGTCTCACCCGCCCTTATTTTATCACAGAACCACCCGTCTTCATAAACAATTCCCATGAACCATAACATAATCGTATCACATAAAACATGCATAAAGGAAACATAACATTTCCACATTTCAATCACAAGATATCAAAAACACATTGATATAATCAATAAATTATAAAAACCATTTTCAATACCAAAATAAATGAAAATTTAAACATGGTATTTATTTTTCATTAAAAAAAATTATGGCTTGTATTGGAAGCAGAAACTCAAATAATGGCCACGGCGGCGGTGAAGTCGTTTTCGCCACATACGTAAGACAAAAACATTCGGTTTTGTCATTTAGTAAAATGCTTCATATAAAAAGATTCCTCTTGAAGAAAAGTAAAATCCAAAGGGGTTTATACACCATATAAATGAAAGTTGTGTACAAAACAAAATATTCTTCAATGAAAGGAGATTAAGATGAAGTCCCTTACAAAGACGTTATCCATAGATTAAGGATAAATAAATTACATAATTATGTGTGACAAATATAAATACAGCCAATATAAGTGGATATTAAGTGTAAAAAATCAGAGTTCATCCACACATATTCATATCATGGCAAAATCAAGAAGTATAATTTTAACCCAAATAATTGAAATTGGGTTATGAAGTTCCCTTGCAAAAATTTGATAGCCTAACGGCGTCACATCAAATTTTAGAAATAGAGTTGAAGAGAGAGATAAAGGGTATTGCATCACTTGGATATAAAATTTACAGAAATAAAGATATATAAGAACATATCCCAATATAAGAAGATTGAAATTAAAAGACATAACAAAAAGAAGTCTTTTATAAATAGGAGGGTGAAAGTTTCCCTTACCGACTTGGGTAACTTTCGAAACGTACACCCCATGAAAGAAATATAATAAAACGATGATGTAAATACCCATAAATTAAAGTATATTACACAAAGATTATAATAATGGGAATTACATACACCACTAAAAGTAAATAGTGGAAAATGTAGCATAAATCTCACCTGAATAAAAGTGAGATGAAGAATCCCTTACGAAAACTCGGCAGCCTAACAGAACCACTTAAAATATCCAAAAAATGAATTGATGAAATAAAATAGGGTCTCTCATCATATGAACATAAAATATACGGTAAGAGGAATATAAAAGAACATCCCCCATCGTAAGAAAGAGGAGCTTAAAAGAAATGACATAAAAGAGAGTACTTAAAAAGAAAGAGAGAGGTAGGATCCCTTAACTCAAGTACGACTTGTCTTGTACATTTCTTTATATTCCTGAATAATAAACTTTGATCAATTTATAATTTATTAAGGAACTCTTTTAAATTTTATTATTCAATTCATATCACATATAATAGTTTTATAGTAATTAGTTAATTGTGTGAGTTCATATCAGACGTTTTTGTCGATGTTCAGTACATGAGTCAAAAATGAACTTGTTTGAAAAGAATGTCCATGTAGTTATAAGTACACCATATACAGAATAGTATTAACGATATAAATATCATATATATCTAGTATATATTTATTTTATACTATTCCATAATATTTGGAGATAAAAAAATGAAATGCACTGTTCATGGAGACGGTAGGCCGTACGTACGCATGAACGCTACTTTCATTTTTTTGTGACATTAATGGACTTAAAACTAAATGAGATATGTATATATATTATAATTAAAGTATGATATATATGTTATATAGGTCACATAAGTTCATTAATTTCATTCTTTATACATTCCATGTATTGCATGAACGAGTCACATCACTTGAGGGGGCGGTATTCCACACTTCCTCAAATGAAATTATCACATTTTCACAACATGAAAAGCATAAAGGTATGTTATAAATATAAAATACAGAAGCATATTGAGGAAATATATATAATATATATAATAAATAAATATATTTCCATCATAATGGACACCATGAGATGTGGTAGGAGAAGATATAACAATCATCGTTTCGTGAGGCAGTAATTCGCCATCCACAGAAATAGTTTGTTCTTTAACCATTAGACGGAGGTGTGTGTAAATGATACTCGAATACTTATAATACAAACATACTAGTATATTTAAGACACTTTTTTGTTACAAAATAAAGGAATAAAAAGAGTTTATGGGGTTGGAGAAGCAAAATAAAACAGAACAACATAAGAGAAGACATTACCTTCAAATCGGGTAACTCCCTTTGGTTTGAACCAAAAGGGTTTCTTGAAGAGGTTTCTGCCTAAGGTAAGGCATATATGATGAATATAGGGATGTGGAGAGATAAAATGATCTGATTTGGTTCGTTACAAAGGCTTTAGAGGTGTGTATAAAGGGGTAGAGGTGGGGGCCTTTTATAAGAGGGAGGAGCGGCACTCTTGGAATGTTATAAAATGTTACATTATTATAAAATGAGTTTCGGATTTTAAAGGTCCCAAAATGATATATTTAGAGGATAAGGTGATAAGGGTTAGAAATAAACCCATAAAATATGTTTTAGACATGTGTAATTCATATATTTCACCTTATATTTTCATTTTATTTAAATTGTTCATTAATGAGGTAATCACCACATCATCATGGTGTCATAAATATATATATTTATTTAATGTCTAAAAATTATAAAACAAATACCATGATATAGGAAATATTTTTATATTTACAATGACTATTTATAGACTAAGAGATCATTTATGTAGAAAAAATTAAAATTGTTTTACTTAGGTGTTACATACTTTTGTTATATTTTCCTTTCTTTAAATATAAAATGAAAAAATGTCAATATCACCCAAAAGTGATTCCATGGGGTCCCTAAGTTGTAAAAAGGCATAAAATTGTAATTTATGACACAAAAAATAGCATTATGACACATTTTGGGGTAATTTGCTATTATTATGATATTATTTTATTACCCTTAACTACCCGATAACTAATTAATCACGAAAATTAAAGATAATTACCGTCATTACTATTCATAATTTCCAAAAACAAAAGTGCCTTAATTACATAATTTGTACCTTCTGATTCTAAATATGGAATCCATTATACCAAATTAAAAACATAGAAATTGCAGTATTTAATTTAAAAATAATTCTCATTGTCAGAACAAAAGACAGGTTTTTAAGAAGTAAAATCTATCAACAGATTGATTTGTTTTTACATCCAATTTAAAAGTGAAATTACATACAATGAACAAAATTGTATTAAATGATAAAAATAATAATTACATTACACCATAAAACCAATTAAAATGACAATCTAACTATATAAATAAATTGGATGAAAAGGCTGTTTTGAATTAAAATGTAGTATTTTCACTATTCATTAAAAATTAACATTTGTCAAAAAAATACCAAAAATTCACCCTAAGCTATATTAGATATTCCAAATTCAAAAATGATATCTATTTTACAAAATTGAAAACATAAAAGTTTCATTGATTAATTTTATAATCAAATCCCACTATCAAAACAAATAGTATGTTTTTAAGAAACAATATCTATTAAAAGATTGACACTTGTTTATGGCCAATTTCAAAGTGAAATTAATTCAAATGAACACCATCTGATTAAATAGTAAAAATATATTTTAATTACACTTTAAAACCAATTAAAAATAAAATCTAACATTATAAATAAATCACATTAAAATGAGGTTTTAAAATACAACATTTTTCACTAAAAATGATCTTTATCAGAAAATAACAAAAATTTACATAAAGTAAATTTTGATGTCTTGATTATAAAGAAGGATTTTATTTTGTAAAACATAACATATAAAAGTGAAGAAAAGTATATCTAAAAAGGTTTCTCCATAAAAAGGTGCTTTATCAGCCTTTTAAATAATATTAGAATATTTATTCTTAAAATTGGATTCATTTGCATTTTAAGACTATAACATTTATTGAATAATTTAATAACATTTAACAAACATATGTAATCATATTTTAGTTAGTTTTTTTCATTCCTACAATTCTAACGGCTAGACATTAACTACCATTTAAAATAATGTTATCATATTATTAGTGTGCAACGTAATATTTCAAAGAAACTCATTGTTGTGTATTGGGTACGCCATCGAACATAGCATCCACATTAAAGTAATATTAATATTTTATTCACAAATATTAATAAAAATGAAAATTTCATATTCTTTATTAACCTGAGATGTTACAATTAAATCAAATGAAATTATGGATATGGATAAGTAATATGATCTTGAGATAATTGTAAGACCACAAAACCATGAATTAGTAAAAATGAAAAAAGACCAAAATTTCATCATCGCATAAATAGAACAAGAGAAATGTGTTTCATAAAAATTTAAAAATCTACTATTCATAAAACATTAATTGAGATAACATGGATAGTGTAATTATATCATGTCCCTCGGGAAGAATAAGAAACATTATAATATGTTTACATAGATAAAAAATCCATTAAAATATATTGAAACATTATATTGAGACATTATAGAATATCACTTTATTTCAGAACCATTAAAAAAATTAAATTGTTAGGGTATTGGAAAATATTTTTCTTCGAAAATAAACTTTTATAATTTTAGATAAATATTAAAATCATATAGAGGTCAAGATGATGATAATATATGTTCATACGGTAAATGTTAAAAATAATGAGTCATATAAAACATTATGCAGAAATTAATAAAATACCTCATTAAAAAAATGACAGTATGATTCACTTTAATATTTTAAAAAATTAAAATATTTTTTCAATTTTAAACTATTTATTAATTTTATCATATAAAAAAACATTTTTAAAATCTTTTTAAATAACATTCAAAAGGAAGAAAAACTTCTTTGACTAAAGAGAAAGTAGTGTTTACTTTTATTAAAAAAATATGTTTATGTCTATTTCAAATGTGAAAGAGAAAAAAAGGGTTGAAAATTGTAAAACCCCAAAATAATAATAATATATATTAAAATATATGGGTTTTATTTAGATTCAATTATAAAATTATTTCAAAAAAATATGATTACATATACAGTAATTATTATAAATCTAGTTGTGAAATAAAATCTTACTTCTTGGGTAAATTTTGAATAAAATACCATTGAAGGGAAAACATGAATTAAAAACCATCAATACCATGATTAAATATTAATTAATTTTATAAAGTTTCAATGTGAAATAAGTAAAAATATTAAAAAAATCATAATATAATCCATGTCCCATTGAAGTAGAAATGACATGAAATTACTCTTATCCCAAGTCCAACATTCTTCATATACACTCTTAACATCCAAAATAATAAGTTAAAATTAGTTATAGATCAAACAAATAACCATATTAATTATTTTAATTAAACTAACTATTCAATTATAATTTTTTTAATCTATTTAATTACAATTATTTATTATCCTCATCATCCAATGTGTTAATTGTTTAGTTTTTCATATATGTTTTGGTTATATATGTTCAGTACTTGTATCTTGGTCATGATTTTAAATTATAAGGTATATTAATCAGGGTATTATTATATTTTTTATATATTTAATTTTAATATATAATCATTCATTAGAGGGTGAATTTTAAAAAACAAATATCATCGTTTCATGGAGGTGGTAGTCCACATCTACACCCAAATGACATTACCATTTTTCAATGGATGAAACGGTAAATTGTAAGTAATATATTATATTATTAAAATATTAATTATTAAATGAGTATAATATATATTCATTTCATCGATTATAATGTAAATCCTTGAGATATGTTCAAGAAAAATTAAACACATCGCTTCATGGAGGTGGTTGTAAACACGTACTAGTTATAGTTGTTTTCATTACTTATAGGATGGAAAAGAAGATGAATAATGGTTATCAAACATAAATAACAAAATTTCAACTTATAGAAGGTACTTATTGTTTTATATAATCATATTTAGTATATAATTTAATTAGGTAGAAAAGGAAATAAAATGAAGGTATTCGGTTAAGAGTTATAACTATTCTTTAGAAACACTCCTTTTCCTTACAATTTTATCCTTCACATGACTGTATCAGGGCAATAAAAAATATTAAAATAGTTTATAAGGACAAAATGTTTTTTTGGAAATTATTGGTTAAAAATAATATCTCATTAAGTTTGAAAAGAGATGAGTGGTGGTTATCTTTTATAAGTTTGGTGGGTGGCGTAGTTGTAATTATTCTAAATGTTAAAAAACATATGGTTGCTTTCTTTGAAATATGGCTCCAAAAAAGTTATATATCATAGTCTTTATGATATAATTTCTAAATCCATTCAACCAATAGGATTTATAAATGATTTTATGTTATTTTAAACCCAATATTGTCCGTTTAAATCCTTATTACCACTTTTAAACCCATACCATGGTAACAAATTACTTCATTTTTAAGGGTTAATAATGTCATTAAAAAATATAATTTGATTTTTAATTGAAAAAAATGGTTGATATTATAAAAAATATCACATTAACTATTTGTGATATGACATATTTATGATCCTCAAAACAATTAATTAAATATTGATAACATAAAATATCATTAAATTCATTTTCGAGACTATTCAAATAATTTGAGTTCAAAAATATAAAGATTTAGATGGAGTTTGAATTTAAATCATTAATCAATAAATTGTATTTTATTTTGATCCATAGATATCATACAGTACTTCAACTTATCCAAATCACATATCTTTTAATATTTTAAATATATTTACATTTATTATTCACCTCCAAGCACAAGCATTACATCAGTAATGAGTAAGTGTTATACATAATTGTACCAATTAAAAATTGTTTATCGTCCTCTAATAAATATAATATATTTATATTTAAAACAACCATTTAAATCCATTCATACCATATTTTTATTCCTATGAAATCAAATTTTATATATTAAAATAATAAGATTTTCATTTTGTATTTATTTGTTAATTAAAGTAACATGGGTGTAATTATCAAAGGAGAATGGAACCACAATTATTTATAATAAATATTGGGCTTTTATTTTGTAAATTAACTCATAAATAAAAATATTGAAATTTTTTATATTGATCTCAAATTAATAACTCGTAGTTTAACATTATGTAACCCATTGTACCCCTTATCGCAACTAAAAAACTATTATGCTAACTATTCATTACGAACAAAAATAAAATTTAAATATTTACCAAATTTCAACCACATGGTTATAAATATGGAATAAATTTTATTATATTTAGTTCTTAAAATTATTTGTTATTAATTTATATATTTGTGTGAAAAGCGCATCAAAAAACTTTTTAGAAACAAACCTTTCAATCATAATAATGATTATACCCAAAAATAAATTATAATTGTTTGTACCATAGTAATAATTGGATTATTTTAGTAAAAATAAAATTATATATTTTATAATACAAAAACAATGGAAAATAATTTTCTAATTAAAGGAAAGTTATTTACAGTTTCCCCAAAAATCGGTAATTTATTATATTATCCAAATATTAAAATCTTATCAGAAAATTCCCCAAAAAAATCACCACAAGATAATTTCAAAATTAAGATTTTAAAAAAAGATCTTAATATTTTAAAATATAATTTCTAAAATTTTTAGAAGTTAATTCAAATTATAGTTAAAAACAATTCCTAAACAAAATTTTTAAAAGGGAATTAATTTAAAATCATAAAATTAATTTATTCTTATTATTTTTCTAAGAATAAACATTATATGAATGATAAAAAAATTTATTGAATTAAGTTTTTATATTATAGAAAAATTCTCCTAGATGTTGATAACCCAAAAGGTTTTTATTAAATTTTATGGGTCAATAAAAATTTAGTAGTCTAAAAAAACTCAAACATCAAAATTAATAAGATGTAGTAATTTATAAGTATGTGTTTCAAAACCATAAGTAAAGTTGATAATACTTTAGGTGAGTTTAGTAATTGAATGAAAATTAAAAAAAAAATAGAAATGAATTTGTGATCGAATGCCAGGTTCAGTGATTTTTTAGTTTTTCTATCATGAATGTGAATAATTACGTTTTCATTCATATTATTTGTTTGGAATAGCTCTAGGAGGATCCTTAATTTGGGTACCATCTCACTAACTGAATAATAAGCCTAATCATATGGTCAATTGCCTGGGTGGGTAATGGAATTATTTTTCCCAAAACCTTATTTAAGAAAAAAAATTCTACATATAATTATCATACACAATGAAGGTCTATTAGATAATGTGTATAAAAGATAATCCCCAAATCACAAAATAATGACCATGAAATACAAGAAAAAATATATCTTTAATTAAAATTAATATTAAAATTACAGAAATATTAATTAAAATTGAAAAATTTATCCTACTGAAACAACCCTTAGGATTGAATCACCTAACATAATGATATCACCCCATCATGAAAATCATTTTGGTGAATAATAAAATGATTACCCATAAAAGAAGAATAATATAAGAAATATGGCATTTGGACATCTATTCCACTCCTTGGTTGAGTGTTTCTATACTTTTAGAACACTTATCTGAGTAACCGACTAAACTTTTAATCCACATCAAAAAATACCACATATTTGTACATTAGAATCCATAATTGAATGTATGGTCATGAGGTGAATGGATATTTTATGGTGTGAAAGGTGAAAATATTGCCTCTAAAATCTGGTTTCCTTGATATCTCACCACATGATTTATTTCCAAAGAATGAATATATATTGAATTTTCCTCATATATTTCCTACCTTGGTCAAATTTTGGTGGTAAATACATTACATTGTTTGAATCACTTCTATACAATGTTTCATATAACATGAATCATTCATTAATAGAGTGAACAAGAGAATTTTTTTATCTAATATCTGCCAAATAATGGCCACGAAGTTAATACAATCCATGATGTGAATTGATCTTTTCCAAAATTCTCTAATTCTTTTTGAAAAATAATCTCTTGGGGTTTCACTCTCCCACTTTATGTCATAGAATAAATATTTTGCAGCTCCATTTATTCATCTCTTTTCGATATGACTTCCTCTAAATTATATTCAAACTAATACTTCAACAAAATTAGTAATATAATAAATAATTATTTTTATAATATACAATTTAATTAATAAATAAATTAATTTTATATTAAAAAAGAATGCATGATTTGAAACAATCACATACACTTCATATTGTGAATATTTCTATTTATACATGCCATCCCAAAAACTAGGTTATAATACCTATATTTAAATAATATTATTTTAAGGATAATTTCTATAGAAAACATGTTTTTCTTACATAACTATTAAATAATTTTAAAGATAAAAACATAACTGTTATACATTCAATGATTAAAATGTTTAGTATCATTGGAAAAAATAGGATCATAAAATAATTGTACATAAAAATATATATTAAAATCCTTTTTTTATCAAAATAAAATCTCTCAGTTTCTCCTTAGTAAATGTAGTCACCTGAGGATATATATCAATGAAAATGGGTGAGATACAAGACTAGTATTGAGAGTAATATAAAACATTAATCAATAATAAGTTGGTGATAATAATTACTATCATAATATTATATGGATATGATCATTATAAAAATTGTGAGGGGAAATTTTGATAATGAAATAGAATGTGGTTGTGCATAAAAATGAAACATCATGACATAGTGGTAAAATACCACACATTTTTGTGAAAAAAGATAGAATCACGTTCACTCATATCATATGTGAGTAATTATAACATAATCATTGCAAACAAATCCATTTTCTTGTTCACAGATATTACACATTATCTCATTTGATATATCACATTACCCAATCCATTGGAGGGATATATAATTTTATCCCCACTAGTCACATCATAGTACTCACATAATCGTTCATGCCACGCAAAATATATAACAATAATATTCATGATATAACCCATGAAATTAAATTTATTCCATATGGATTTCTAAAAAACTTTATTCTCGAATAAAAATTTGGGGTTCCAAAATAATAAGGGATTAATCAATTGGTATAAACACCATCATTCTTGAGTTAAGAAGAAATAACTCGAGGGGAGTCAAAGATATGTTTTGGAATGAAATTTTTTTGTAAAATCATTTTATTTTGATTAAAAATAATTTTTGAAAACAATAATACATGTCTATAATTGTGAAATGATATTTAGGTAATATTAGGGTAATATTAATACCAAAAATGATGAGAAAAATAAACAACCCAAATTAAAGGATATAGGTTTAAGAATCCTCTTACCTTAAATAACACTTTATTTCATCACTTTTACACCTCTAGAATAATAATAAAATAATTATTAAAACATTTAAATGATGCTAATTATGTTAATTTATGTCACCATTTATCAATTACAATATTTTTATTTTACTTCACAATTTTCGTTGATTAATTTAAAGTGGTTTGATATCATGTTTTCCTTAAAAATTTCTCATTTCCATTCAATTACTCTATTTAGTTAAAGTTAATTTGTAAATAGCTAGAACAAATTATATAAGGATATTTAAATATATATATATGTGTAATTAATTATTCATTTTAACTATACATACGTTTTGTGGCATGGAAATAAGATGGAAATATCCTCGTTGAGGGTTAACTGACTGTTATCATGATCATTATTCAAATTTGGATAAAGAGAGTTATAAAATATAAATACATTAAAAATATATTATTATTTCAGTATATTAAAATCATTAATAAAATTTTACATACTTCATAATTAATTTTTGGATATTTTTTTCAAAAGGATATATAAAGAGAGGAAGGGAAGAGGAAAAAATAAGGAAGTGTTTATGAAAACATACCCTCTTCTTGGTGTTTCATAACATATACAACACTACAATCTAATGAGGATTGATGTTCTATTGCTCTAAAGTAACCCTATAAATTATGTGCTTCTAAAGATAAAGGATTTGGTATGATATTTGGTTTTAATATGGTTGGATTAGTAGCATTCCAATAAGAGGGATATGGGTTATTTATACTTGAGGAGATGTGTATTTTTTAGTTAAAATATTGAATAAAATTTTATATCATTTGAAACTATTGTAATGGTGATATATTTTAAACTATAAACCATATATGAAATAATTGAAAATATTTCAATACATTGAATCACTTTTAAACTCAAATTTTATAGTTTAATTAATTTAAAAGGGGAAAATGAGAAAATTTTATTTTAATCCAATAGTTTAAATTTTAAAATTTTTATAGTACTTTTTAATTTTGTATGTTATGATCATGAATTACATGAAAAAAATTATCAAATAAACTATTATTTATTCTATCATTTAGTTCTAGAAATGAAAATTTCATTATTACATCATGAATTATGTAATTTAGGATACACCCATTATGAGAGAAACATTAAATTTAATATTCACATAAAAACTAATGTATTTCAAAAAATTAACCAAAAATCTCCCATGGAAAATTTCAATGTTATAATTTAAAAAAAGATACTCATTTTATCAAAATATATTTCTAAGACATGAACTTTTAATTTTAAATATAAAAATATGATATTAAGAAATAAATTAAAATATAGTTTACAAGAGTGTGCATATATTTTCATTGAGTTTCTCAATCATGATATTTATTTTTTTGGAATTACAATATTTTATATTTATATAAATTTCCCCAGATAAATATTATTTATATTATAATATAATATTTTGAGGATAAATTATTATTCCAGTAGTCAGATTACTATTCTTGACTATCATGTTACTATTCCAATGGTCGGGTTACTATTCGAATGGTCACATTACCTCCATTAAAAACCTCTTCATTCCATAATTCAGTATTCATAAAAATTTATATAAATGTTTTGGATTTCTATTTTATATAATTTTGATTATGTCCTAATATTTTTTTTTTCATTTATATATTTTTCTTCATGGGAGGGATTATTCTAGCTGATCGGGGTGATCCAAATTTTTCCATCATAGTATTTATGTTCCCTATTTGTGTCCCAATGTAATATTTGAAGTTTTTATGGGTTTAGTCATTGAATAATATAAAGAATATTATTAAGTAATTAATGTTTAGTTTTTGACCTATGTTATCTAGGTGTATAATACTTGTATAATATAACATAATATTTCATAAGAAACAATTATCATTTAAAAACTTTAGGCCCTTAAATTGATATTCCTTAAAAAAATTTAACCCAAAAATTTCATGTCATATTTTTATTTGATGATAGATTAGGGAATTTACATTTCATTGTTTCCTTACGTTCCTATATCACCTCTTCATACTGATAGTTCTACCTATACACTTTTGAATGGTGTGTTATCTTGTTAAACAAAACATTGTCTTTATGGTGAATGATCTTTACGAGATTCTCTTCAAACAAGAGGTAATTTTCCAGTTGTACCACATCTAGATTCAGTATGTGTGAAAGGTGAGGAATAAACATTCTTAGGAGAGTTATGTGGACCACATCATGAATGTGAGGCATATTTTGAGGATGTTTAAGCCAATATTCCACTACTCTTATGAGATTAGGAATATCAAATGGGTATAAGAACCAAGGGATAAGCTTTTTCCCCTTCTAAATGACGTGACTCTCTTCTATAGTGAAATTCATTGGAAACTTTTGTCTCCAATTTCAAACCAAAAATCCCTTTGATGACCCCAAAAATATATTATTTTTCTATCAATAAACATATTTTTTACATTTTTTACTAGAATGAACATTCTATGTCATTTTATTCATAATATTGGATCCAAATGGATTATATTATCCAAATAAATTTACAAAAGTTATAGTTCTTCATTTCCTTCCATACGTGGCTTCATATGGAGTAATTTGAATACTCTGGTGGAACCTATTATTGTATGATATGCCAACCAATTGGATATTTTGATCCCATCCTAATTTAAATTCTATTGACCTTACCCTTAGAATATCCACAAACATCTAAATAGTCCTTTCATATTAGACATCAGTTTGGGGATGATAGGATATACTGAAATTCAATTCAGTATTTGGAGCATTTAGAACACCTTTTAATAATTTATATGTTAACATTGGATCATAATAATAGAATGTGGAACACCATACAACCTCATAACATCCTTGATGTATATCCTGTAATGTTTTTACATTAATAAATCTTTTTTAATGTCAATGAAGTGGGTAGTCTTGGTGATTCGATCCACCATAACCCATAAAACATTATTTCCTTTGAAGTTATTTGACATTCCATTGAAAATTCCCACAGTGACATTCTCTCATTTCCAAAAGGTTATAGGTAATGGTAGTATCATCCCTTTAGACTTCTATCACATATCTTTAACATGAGGACACACCGAGAACTATGAGAATTAATCATTGATCTCCTTATTCATATTATCCCAATAGAAGTTATACAAATTATCATGATACATCTTGGTAATTCTTATATGGATGTAGAATGATGATATAGTTGTATAAACCATTACCTCCTTCATTATCACAGGTGATGTAGGAACAAAATGTGTACTTCCAACTCGAATGACACCATACTCATTGTTGTGGAACTCATTTAGCTTCCCTTACATTACTTCTATCACATTTTTTTGAATCACCAGATCATCACTTTTGTGTCCTTGATCTTCTATTTTATATATGGTTGGGAAATCATTTGGTAAAAAATAAACATATTCAATGTAATTAAGATTTCTAGATAAATAATTTTTATATACATGAAGATAGGGTCTTTCTCAATATTCATTATGGATAAAGAAGTATGATCTTTTCTGCTAATAAAATTATCTAAATAGATCATCTTTCCCATATTTTAGTGGATAGAGTAATCATAGTCCTTTATTATCTCTAAAAATATTACTTTATAGATGTTGATCTCCTTATGTGGGAATATATACTTTGGACTCCTATAATTCATATATATATCACACTTATAACTCTATAGGTAGTGCCTTTAAATATAAAGGAAAAAATCACAATTGGTTGCTCTATATATTGCAATGGGCAGTTCTACTCCTGTATCATAATCTATCATGAGGCCTAGGTTATCAATTTATCATTCTTCATTAGTACCCAATATAAGCCATTATTTTTTGCATCGTTGAATATCATGAATCCTTATCCACTTATTGGAAGTGTTGGTACAAGTGTTGTGACTAGACTCTTCTTGAGTTCCTTTAATATATCCTCACATTTTTACATCTATAAATGATTTACCCCTTTTCATATTAACATAGTTTGTAGTCAATACAATATTGATAGATTTCCCATAAAACATTGGTATTACCTAGTTAATCTTAAAAATCAATTAATTTCTATGACACTAAAAGGACTATGAAATTACTCAATTGGAATTATCTTTTAAGTGTCTATATATTTTCATTCACTTGTGATCACATTCTCAAAGAATGCGACCTAGTTCATCCGAAATCCATAATTTTTGAACATGGAATACACTTCTATTTACTTATCATTTATTAAAAAAATCCTTATATGCTCTCCATGTTCCTCATTTCTCTTGAATTAAATGAGAATATATTCAATAAATACTACCATAAATTTGATGAAGTGGTTTCTAAAGAGTCTATTCATCAAATCCATAAAGATTGAAGGGGAATTAGTAAGTCTGAAGGGAATCATTATGAATTCACAGTGTCCATACGTTGTACAGAAATTAGTATTTTAAATATCTTTCTTATTCCTATCTAGCTAAACATATCCATAACAATGATCTACTATTGAGGAGTACTGATCTCCATGTAGTTGATTACACAAGTTTTCAATCTTATGTAGAGGATACTAGAAATTTTTGGTGATCTTTTTGAGCTTCTAGTAATTTATACACAACCAAATTTATCTATATTTTTCCTTAAAAAAGATAAGTAGCACACCCTAAGGTGATACACTAGGGAATATGAACTCATTTTCCAAATTCACTTAAAGCTTCTTATTTTAATCAACAATATCGATTGTGCCATCCTGTAGGAGAATATAAAGATTTGAGTCTCTCTAGGTTGAAGCTCTATTTAGAAAACTACTTCACGTTTTGGGGGAAGAATGGGTAACTCTTCAGCAAATACATCTCTGTATTCCATCAAGATGAACATTTCTTCCTAGTTGATACCTTTATTTTAATCAACCATTTGTGAAAGTGTACCTTCTTTATAGGGTATCAACACCCATCCCATTATGGTATTTTCCAAAGTAGATTCATTATCTTCCTTTTATTTTTTCATTGAAAATGTGATGGTTCAAGATACGAAAAGAGAATTTATTTTACCTTAAATTGATGCGTGCTCTATATAATGAGAGGAAATCCATGAACAATATAACATTGAATTCCATAAGAGAAGTATTAATATATTCACTTAAATAATCTCCCCACATATACTAATATAATTAGAGTACAACACATGGGATTCAATGATCGCCCTATTGGGTGTTTTTTACATATATCTACTTCAATATATTTTGCCATTGATTCAATAATTCTAGAAAACATTTAGGATTTAAAGGATTTAATATAAGTATAATAAATTACAAAATTAATTTTTTATTGAATAATTGGGGGTCTTTTTACATATTTTTTTTCATGCTCAACTCTATTAGTAGTGATGGCACAAGATTTTACTTTATCCATTGGATTTAGTGGCTACCAATGTTAATTACCCATAAGGACATGTGGTTTAGTGAATGGATTTCATAGTGACCTTACTCCCTACTGTTAAAGAATTAAACCATTTTTGGTTCCTTCGTAGATCCCTTCCTATCCTCTATCATAATGGTTGGATTCGTATTGTATCTTTAACATTCAGGATCTGTGTGTCCTTCTCTCCCATGCTTAAATGACTTCCCTATACCATTGAGGTAACTCACATGATTATTCATTATGTATTTTTTACATATAAATGTATGGATCCTATTTCATCATTTTTCATTAGATCAACCAGTTGAAACTCTATTCTTCTTTTCTGAACTTCATGTCCAAATGACCAATCATGAAACTCCATCTCTACTTTAAGAGCAGATAAACCACATATTTATAATTCATAAATTCTCATATAGATAAATCCTTTTGAGGTTATGTTTTTAATTCACTAAAAAAACAATAAATTTTTCTATAATTTTCTATAACAAATCCTAAGGAATGTCTTGAAATAATTGGGAGGTTCACCTCAAAAGTTGTGAAAAAATTACCTTGCCTTTTCGTTAGTTCTAATAATTCTCCATCCCAATTTGTTCAAATACTTTGAGGGAAATACTTATTATGGTATATTTTATTAAATTTTTCAATGTCCATATCTTACATTTCATCTTATATATTAGTATTTCTTGTCAATTCCCACCGTTGACCAGTTTCTCCATTAAAATGATATATAGACAGTATCACTGTAACGCCCCGACCCTAGTTACCCAGAGTCGGTTCATTATTACATAACATTGGCATGATCACATGAAAGATCAAATCTCGAAAGACCGATTGGTTTAGTAGCCTTGGAAACACTAGATATATTCATAAGTTTTACATTACATCATAAAATGAAAAACTACTACAACAACATAATGTCTCCACAGTCCACACTATTATCCCCTCATAATATCCCTGCAGGTCATTCATAACTTACTTCTTCACATCCTGGGAAAAATAAAACATAGAAAAGGGGTGAGCTCAAATGCCCAGTAAGGATAACAATATAGCGGAACATTCAAAATAAGCATAAACATTTAAGGCAATCCATTACTAAAACAAAAGCCTTTTAAACTTGAACTTCAACATAGTATGGCAAAAGTAAAATGAAATAATGCCATTTACTTATTCACATGGATATTCTACTAATCGAATAATCACATGAAAAACCAATAACCACTTTCATAATTATGGAATGCATAATGCTAAACTTTAATTTCTTTTCAAGGCCTCGTCCCAAGACCTTGGGGCTAACTGTAACAGGAACCCAACCCGGAGTGCCTCTAATAACCTGACACCAACCCGGAGTGCCTCTAATAACCGAACACCAACCCGGAGTGCCTCTAATAACCGGACACCAAACCAGAGGGCTTACTTTTACCAGTCCCTAACCTGGAGGGCTTACTTTTAACAGTCCCCAACCTGGAGGGATTACTTTAACCAGTCCCCAACCTGGAACATACTTGTCCAACACCTTCATATGAAGTAAAGGTTGAAGTGTAACATAAACATTCTTATTGGAACTAGCATACGAAATGTCAATACTTTACTCATAAAACATGAATGCTATATAAATGACACATCTACAGTCAATCATATCACAAAACATCATTAAAATATGGAAGTTTTATATCATAATAAATCAACTTCAAATAATCTTAAAATCCATAAAAGGATGTTGACATAGATGAAAATGTTTTTTAAAAATTATTGAGAGAAATATCCCTTTTTCATGAAAACATTTTAATGTTACACAATTTAGAAAGTAAGGCATCTAAATACATTTTTGAATCAATGTGTCCCATACCACTTTGAAACTTTTGAATGGAATTAACACTTTTAAAACATTCATTTTCATATAAATAAATCCTTACAAACCATTTTGAAAAACATGGACATAAATGAGAATGATTTAGAAGAATAAATATTTAAAACATTTAAAATGATGTTTTAGTAAAAGTTCCCTTAGAATGAATCCCTTTGAAAACTCTTTTATGAAATATGGACATGGATAGTAAATATGTCCCTGTAGATACTTACGTAAAAACAACCTCGGATATTAAAGAGATTGTGAAGTAAACCCTTATCAATTTGGTAACTTATGAAACATACAACCCATGAAAGAGGTATCATACAATGAAAATGTAAATACACATAAGGTAAATTGTATTACACAAATAATACAATTATGGGCAGTACATAGACCACACAAAAAATAATAGTGGAAATATGGCATGAATCTCACGGAAATAAAGAGTGAGATGAAAACCCCTTACCACGTTAATAAACTGAGTTGTATGGACAAGAGTTAATAACCACCAAATTATTTACAGAATAACATGAATATAAATATAATCATGATAATATATATATCAAATTCTAGTACACAATACACCACTTTCAATAATTTAGTGGCGAATAATGGAAATCTCACGGAATTGAATGTGAGATAAGAAAATCCCTTACCTTGTACTATTCCCTGGTTGGGGTAGGTTAACCTCCTGTATAATGGTGAAATAATTGTTATTAAATTATACAAGAATCATATGCATTCATATGATATCATATATGATCTTTTAACATTGCTTTGTTAATAATATCTTAGTATTATCGTTGTTTCGGGTGTTAACTTACTCGTTTTCGTTTATATGTTTTGTTACGTAAGACATGTTTGTAAAGGATAGGTTCTATATTATTCAAATACAGAATGATATCAAGTCCTTAAACATCATTTTTAAATCATCAAATGATAATTATACTTGAATGGATACGATGGAGAATGAATCTCATCGCGTTCGTGGAGACGGTAGTCCGTACGTACGCACGAGCGACAATATCATTCTTTTGATATTAAAATAATATATAAATGGATGGTATATCATATATACAGAATCATTAACATGTTATATTTATTATTTATATGAGTTACACATCATTATTATACCCATCCAAATAATATTATATTGAATAACAATTACACCACGACGTGGAGACGGTAAGCCGTACGTACGCACGTATGGTGACATGTTACTAAAAGGGTGGATAGAATACTGAATATGGTTGTACCATATTTATAATAACATCACAGTATATTAATGATACTGGAGTTATTATTTTAGAATGGTAACAACAAAGGAAGAAGAAGTGGAAGAAGAAATGAACTTGAAAAAGGGTGGTGAAATCATTACCTCTTCTCCGGGTTCTTCCTTTTGATTTGATCAAAAGGGCTCCTTAGGTTGGCTTTCTGATCAAACTAAGGCCTCTAGGTTGTAGTGAGGGAAGTTGGGAGAGTATTGGGGAAGAGTTTGGCCGAACCAAAAGGCTTTGAGGGTGTGAAGAAATGAGAAGGAGGAGTGCCCTTTTATAAGAGGGGTGAGGGGCACCTTTGGAAAAGCTAGAAATATTAATTTATAATAAATTCATATTCGGTTTCCAATAGCTCCAAAGTTGACTATTCAATGTTTGAGGTAGGGATGGGTCGAAAACAAATCATCCAATAGAATTTAGATAGGTTTGGGTACTTATATTAACCTTATCTTTAAGTATTAACTCTAAGTTAATTAGTTTCACTTTTACAATGTCTCTTTGTATTTTTATATAATATGGTTAATAAACTTACTATATACATCCAAGCGACCTCCAAGTGGTCCATTAATGATGAACCTATAATGATATAAGTCTCTTGGCCGAACATTGGATTTTTAGGAATTTAATATCAATTAATAATATAATATTTATTTTAAGAACTCTTTTATGTCAATTTTGACACTATTCAATAGTTGATTTTTGTGAAACTCATAACAGATTTATTACTTCGAAAAAATTAAATTAAATCACTCCTAATATATCATATTATCCTATAAAATTATTTTAATTCATTAAAAGTTTCATATTATATTTATTTGGGTATTTATAATATCAATTATTTTAATTTTTCACTATTTTAGTAATTACTGCATCATCATTGTGTCATAAATAAAATAAATTATTTAATGTATAAAAATTATAAATAAAATATAATTATGTAGGAAATCTTTTTATCTTTCTAATGAATATTTATAATATAAAATCCAACATATATATCCCTATGTAACAATTGTTTTACTAAAAGATATATGCTTGTGTCATTTTTGTATTCATTTTAACTTAATTAAAATAAAGTGTCATTATCACTTACAAGTGGATCCATGGGGACCCAAAATCGACCCAAAGATTCCCATGGTCGACAATGTATCAACCAATAGGGTTAAGACATGTTTTAGGATAATTTAGTATTATTATAATATTATTTTTTAACCCTTATTTACCGGATTTACCCTTAACCATGGTAAATAAAATATTTACCGCAGTAATTATTCAAAATGTCTAAAAATAAAAGTTACCTATTTACAAAATTTGAACATACTGATTCCAAATATGCAATCCATTTTCCTAAATTCAAAACACAGAAGTGGCAGAAATTAATTTAAAATTAATTCCCGCTGTCAAAACAAAAAGCGTGTTTTTAAGAGATAATAACTATCAAAAGATTGACACTTGTTTATGTTCGGTTTAATTGTAAAATTATGTCCAATGACCAACATTATATTAAATGGTAAAAATATATTCTAAATATACTTTAAAACTACTAAAATTCATAATTTATCACTATTAATTATTTTGATTAAAAAAGTTGTTTTTAATTAAAATTTAGTAATTTTCACTATTCATCAAAATATGAAAGTTATCCAAAAAGTACCAAAATTTCACCTTAGGCTAAATTCGATATTACGAATCCAAAAATGAAGTCCATTTTAAAATATAAAATATATATAATTTCAAAAAGTAGGTATTACTATTCATAACGGCTAGTTTGATTGGTTACGGTGTGTTAGAACTCGGTGTTGCGTACAACACACGCTAGCGTACCGTGGAATCTTGGGATGTTTCATTTTAAATTTTTGATGTCCCCATTTAGTCAAAAAGTTTAAAATATTTTATTTAAAAAGGGTTCACTATTAAAAGTTGATAAAAGTGTAATACTGAAAATGAATCTGTTCTTGCATTATGACTAAGAAACTCATAATAGGGATTCTAAAATTATAAGGATTATATAAAGTTCAAAATGTAGTTAATACTATTCATGACCTCTTTTAATGGCTTTTTTTTTTGTAAGTCATGGTGTGATTGAACTTGGTGTTGCGTGTAGTGAAAGTTATTGAATTTTTTTGAAGAAATAACACACTATAAAATCTTGGGGTGTTACATTCTCCCCTCCTTCAATAAATTGCGTCCTCGCAATTTGAAATTGTTCTTCGAATATAAAAGGTTGAAAATAGAAAATATCTTTGTGGGAAAACCCACATCGAAAATTGGGTTACTAAAATTTAGTCTTAATATGAGGAAAAGAGAAATGAAAGGGTCACCACCAAATTATGATCTCGATTAGGAGAACATTGGTGGCAATTAGAGACATATAATTGGAGGAAAAACGTAAATATTTATAGGTAGTGATTGAGGTCATCAATCACAAACAAGTATAAAATTGAGGTCCTTAAACTCATCAATCTATGATGATTTGAAATACCATCGGTTCAACAAAACATAGGGTATTGGGATAATACATTTTTGACGTTTCAAAATATCTTAGTTGAAATCCCACATCAAAAAATGAATTAATGAGGCCTCTATTTAAAATAAAGAGTGGAAAGTATGAAGATTACCGAAAATAACACCTACTAGGGTTCCATGTAGGAAAATATGGATATGGAAGAGAAATCTAACCATCAATTATCTGATGGAGAGTGGTAGAGAACATGGCTATGAAAAGGCCAACAATCCCAAAGCCATAAATTAGTGATGATTTAAGGTACCATCTAGGACAACATTTTTGTTCTAAGTTTCTTTTATTAATGTTGAGGAATTTATTTATGATATTGGCTAAGATAATAAGGAGATATACTTACCTTATAATTAGAGTTTTATCCATTAATAAATTTCTACCAAAAACTCATCATTCACTCGTAAAAAAAATTCTATTTATACTATTCATAGAGGGTTCCAAAATAAACGAATTTATAATTCATCTACCAGATCTTTTTTAAAAAAACTACATTATTTAATCCAGGACATCTCGTGGGCCAGTAGTAGGTGATACACCCTTGTCACCCTTCGGTTGCGGGTTCAAGTCTCGCAGCCTTGCCGGACGCGACGGTTTGCTGCCCGACCTCCGGGTTGTCCTTTTATGGTAATCCAAAATAATCCAAACTAGAACTATCCAAAATACTTCTGTCCAAACTCACAGTCCAACATTTATAAGGAAGGTAAACATAATGTAGATCCTTTTTACCACGTAATAGCATATGAATACCTTCATCATGTATTCCTTTAATACACTGAAACATCCTGAATTACCATATTCCTTATTGATTACATTCATGCTCCCTTATTCCATATAGAATGCTGGATATACTTCATTAATCCAAAAATGTTTTAAACCCCAACAATGATGGAATATACAAATTATTAATCATTTCCAAGGTAGTCAAGAATATCCAATATAATTTATCCAAATCAATCATGTATTATTCCAAAATCACTACCTCGGTATCAGAACTATATTATGGTTTATCATTCTCTCAACCATATATTTTCCAAAAATATATCCTGTTATTGAGTCACTTTTCTTTGTCCCACACAATATCAAGTCCTTAATGAAATAGTACTGCAGTACAATCCTTATATACTCCATAATTATTATAACAAGTACATTGTTGATACAACACTCAATTGACATAATCAACATAAGAACTCTAATCATTCGTCTTCATCTGTGGTAGTATCATAACTTGATTATTATCCAATAGCATCATTTGCGGCATAGTCTGATGACTGGGACATAGGTTTGCGTAGTGTCCAAACTCCTTGCAAATTAAGCATTGTACATTTGAAACCATTTTCTTACCCTTGCAGTCACGTACTTTGTGCCCTTTTCCTCCACACTTATAACAAACTCCCATTCCTTTCAGGCAAGTTCCAGGGTGTTTCTTTCCACAGTTATCACATATGGGAAAATTCTTCTTTTCCCTCTTCCCTTTATCCATCTTTATCTCTTCCATCCTTTGCTTCTCTTGCTTCCCTTCAAAGCCATAGGACTCAGTAAACTCTTTACCTATCTTATCAACACATGATATTATTTCTTCATATGATGATAATACATGCGAGACTATTTTTCTTGTAAATTCTGGCTTAAGACCATAAAATATATGATCCTTCTTTCTCTTTGTATCATGTGCATTGCTAGAGTTCTCATTCCTTCTACTAGGTGCCATTTCTAAACAATGGCATACATTAGATAACAATACCTAATCCCAAACTTGTAAAACACATAACATAAATTAAATAGTTTATGGATATAATCCATAATCATAAAAATGTCTCCTTTGAGGATGTATATACTCACAAACCCTTCATAATGATTTGTAAAGAAAATGAGAGTTATCCTAAGCATATCCCCCGGGAGTGTCGTAACCAAGAGTGCAGCAAGGCCCGTTGTCGTGCACCAGTTCCCGTTCGAGTCTAGCTCAAAGCGGTGTTTTCGGGTTTTACCCCTAGGTACATCTGTGCCAGAGCCGCCTCTACCTGCTCGTATCCAGATAGGGATGTATTTCTCAGAAAACTCACAAAATCTCTACAATACCAAAATTCTAGGAAGTTCTTTTATACTAATCCTCAAAGTTCATCTTAGGTCTACGTGCTCTAATCAGAGTTTATCTAAATCTAGCTTCCAAGGTTTGTACTAAACTTCCTCTGATACCAACTGTAATGCCCCGACCCTAGTTACCCAGAGTCGGTGCATTATTACATAACATTGGCATGATCACATGAAAGATCAAATCTCGAAAGACCGATTGGTTTAGTAGCCTTGGAAACACTAGATATATTCATAAGTTTTACATTACATCATAAAATGAAAAAATACTACAACAACATAATGTCTCCACAGTCCACACTATTATCCCCTCATAATATCCCTGCAGGTCATTCATAACTTACTTCTTCACATCCTGGGAAAAAGAAAACATAGAAAAGGGGTGAGCTCAAATGCCCAGTAAGGATAACAATATAGCGGAACATTCAAAATAAGCATAAACATTTAAGGCAATCCATTACTAAAACAAAAGCCTTTTAAACTTGAACTTCAACATAGTATGGCAAAAGTAAAATGAAATAATGCCATTTACTTATTCACATGGATATTCTACTAATCGAATAATCACATTCAAAACCAATAACCACTTTCATAATTATGGAATGCATAATGCTAAACTTTAATTTCTTTTCAAGGCCTCGTCCCAAGACCTTGGGGCTAACTGTAACCGGAACCCAATCCGGAGTGCCTCTAATAACCGGACACCAACCCGGAGTGCCTCTAATAACCGGACACCAACCCGGAGTGCCTCTAATAACCGGACACCAAACCGGAGGGCTTACTTTTACCAGTCCCTAACCTGGAGGGCTTACTTTTACCAGTCCCCAACCTGGAGGGCTTACTTTAACCAGTCCCCAACCTGGAACATACTTGTCCAACACCTTCATATGAAGTAAAGGTTGAAGTATAACATAAACATTCTTATTGGAACTAGTATACGAAATGTCAATACTTTACTCATAAACCATGAATGCTATATAAATGACACATCTACAGTCAATCGTATCACAAAACTTCATTACAATATGGAAGTTTTATATCATAATAAATCAACTTCAAATAATCTTAAAATCCATAAAAGGATGTTGACATAGATGAAAATGTTTTTTAAAAATTATTGAGAGAAATATCCCTTTTTCATGAAAACATTTTAATGTTACACAATTTAGAAAGTAAGGCATTTAAATACATTTTTGAATCAAAGTGTCCCATACCACTTTGAAACTTTTGAATGGAATTAACACTTTTAAAACATTCATTTTCATATAAAAAATCCTTACAAACCATTTTGAAAAACATGGACATAAATGAGAATGATTTAGAAGAATAAATATTTAAAACATTTAAAATGATGTTTTAGTAAAAGTTCCCTTAGAAAGAATCCCTTTGAAAACTCTTTTATGAAATATGGACATGGATAGTAAATATGTCCCTGTAGATACTTACGTAAAAACAACCTCAGATATTAAAGAGATTGTGAAGTAAACCCTTATCAATTTGGTAACTTATGAAACATACAACCCATGAAAGAGGTATCATACAATGAAAATGTAAATACACATAAGGTAAAGTGTATTACACAAAGAATACAATTATGGGCAGTACATAGACCACACAAAAGATAATAGTGGAAATATGGCATGAATCTCACGGAAATAAAGAGTGAGATGAAAACCCCTTACCACATTAATCAACTGAGTCGTATGGCCAAGAGTTAATAACCACCAAATTATTTACAGAATAACATGAATATAAAGATAATAATGATAATATATATATCAAATGCTAGTACACAATACACCACTTTCAATAATTTAGTGGCGAATAATGGAAATCTCACGGAATTGAGTGTGAGATAAGAAAATCCCTTACCTTGTACTTTTCCTTGGTTGGGGTAGGTTAACCTCCTGTATAATGGTGAAATAATTGTTATTAAATTATACAAGAATCATATGCATTCATATGATATCATATATGATCTTTTAACATTGCTTTGTTAATAATATCTTAGTATTATCGTTGTTTCGGGTGTTAACTTACTCGTTTTCGTTTATATGTTTTGTTATGTAAGACATGTTTGTAAAGGATAGGTTGTATATTATTCAAATACAGAATGATATCAAGTCCTTAAACATCATTTTTAAATCATCAAATGATAATTATACTTGAATGGATACGATGGAGAATGAATCTCATCGCGTTCGTGGAGACGGTAGTCCGTACGTACGCACGAGCGACAATATCATTCTTTTGATATTAAAATAATATATAAATGGATGGTATATCATATATACAGAATCATTAACATGTTATATTTATTATTTATATGAGTTACACATCATTATTATACCCATCCAAATAATATTATATTGAATAACAATTACACCACGACGTGGAGACGGTAAGCCGTACGTACGCATGTATGGTGACATGTTACTAAAAGGGTGGATAGAATACTGAATATGGTTGTACCATATTTATAATAACATCACAGTATATAAAGGATACTGGAGTTATTATTTTATAATGGTAACAACAAAGGAAGAAGAAGTGGAAGAAGAAATGAACTTGAAAAAGGGTGGTGAAATCATTACCTCTTCTTCGGGTTCTTCCTTTTGATTTGATCAAAAGGGCTCCTTAGGTTGGCTTTCTGATCAAACTAAGGCCTCTAGGTTGTAGTGAGGGAAGTTGGGAGAGTATTTGGGAAGAGTTTGGCCGAACCAAAAGGCTTTGAGGGTGTGAAGAAATGAGAAGGAGGAGTGCCCTTTTATAAGAGGGGTGAGGGGCACCTTTGGAAAAGCTAGAAATATTAATTTATAATAAATTCATATTCGGTTTCCAATGGCTCCAAAGTTGACTATTCAAAGGTTGAGGTGGGTATGGGTCGAAAACAACTCATCCAATAGAATTTAGACAGGTTTGGGTACTTATATTAACCTAATCTTTAAGTATTAACTCTAAGTTAATTAGTTTCACTTTTACAATGTCTCTTTGTATTTTTATATAATATGGTTATTAAACTTACTATATACATCCAAGAGACCCCCAAGTGGTCCATTAATGATGAACCTATCATGATATAAGTCTCTTGGCCTAACCTTATATTTTTAGGAATTTAATATCAATTAATAATATAATATTTGTTTTAATAACTCTTTTATGTCAATTTTGACACTATTCAATAGTTGTTTTTTTTTGAAACTCATAACAGATTGATTAATTCGAACAAATTCAATTAAATAAATCCTAATATATCCTATTATCCTAGAAAATTATTTTAATTCATTAAAAGTTTCATATTATATTTATTTGGGTATTTATAATATCAATTATTTTAATTTTTCACTATTTTAGTAATTACTGCATCATCATTGTGTCATAAATAAAATAACTTATTTAATGTCTAAAAATTATAAATAAAATATCATTATGTAGGAAATCTATTTATATTTCTAATTAATATTTATAATCTAAAATCCAACATATATAACCCTATTTAACAATTGTTTTTCTAAAAGATATATGCTTGTGTCATTTTTGTATTCATTTTAACTTAATTAAAATAAAGTGTTATTATCACTTACAAGTGGATCCATGGGGTCCCAAAATCGACCCAAAGATGACCATGGTCGACCATGTATCAACCAATAGGGTTAAGACATGTTTTAGGATAATTTAGTATTATTATAATATTATTTTTTAACCCTTATTTACCGGATTTACCCTTAACCATGGTAAATAAAATATTTACCGCAGTAATTATTCAAAATGTATAAAAATAAAAGTTACCTATTTACACAATTTGAACATCCTGATTCTAAATATGCAATCCATTTTCCTAAATTCAAAACACAGAAGTGGCAGAAATTAATTTAAAATTAATTCCCGCTGTCAAAACAAAAAACGTGTTTTTAAGAGATAATAACTATCAAGAGATTGACACTTGTTTATGTTCGGTTTAATTGTAAAATTATGTCCAATGACCAAAATTATATTAAATGGTAAAAATATATTCTAAATATACTTTAAAACTACTAAAATTAATAATTTATCACTATTAATTATTTTGATTAAAAAAGTTGTTTTTAATTAAAATTTAGTAATTTTCACTATTCATCAAAATATGAAAGTTATCCAAAAAGTACCAAAATTTCACCTTAGGCTAAATTCGATATTCCGAATCCAAAAATGAAGTCCATTTTAAAATATAAAATATATATAATTTCAAAAAGTAGGTATTACTATTCGTAATGGCTAGTTTGATTGGTTACGGTGTGTTAGAACTCGGTGTTGCGTACAACACACGCTAGCGTGCCGTGGAAGCTTGGGATGTTTCATTTTAAATTTTTGATGTCCCCATTTAGTCAAAAAGTTTAAAATATTTTATTTAAAAAGGGTTCACTATTAAAATTTGATAAAAGTGTAATACTGAAAATGAATCTGTTCTTGCATTATGACTAAGAAACTCATAATAGGGATTCTAAAATTATAAGGATTATATAAAGTTCAAAATGTAGTTAATATTATTCATGACCTCTTTTAATGGCTTTTTTTTGTAAGTCATGGTGTGATTGAACTTGGTGTTGCGTGTAGTGAAAGTTATTGAATTTTTTTGAAGAAATAACACACTATAAAATCTTGGGGTGTTACAATCACCTTCTCTATCTTAGAATAATGGAGATCAGAAAAAAAATCATATCCTTTGAGTTAGCCCGCTATTCATATAAGAACATCCACTGAATGTTTGTGATCATTTCCCCATAAATAAATCAACATACAATTTTTTCTTCTTGGGGGAAGTTGAACATTCTATATGGTTAATGTTGTTTTTCATAGCCAGAGATAGTTTTATAATAATCACCATATTATTTTGAAATCCACAACCCATGACATTGAGGGTTTTGTTTGAATAATACTTTCAATTTCCTTGACAAGGTTTTTTGGCCATGTTTCTCATGGTTCCCACTATTTTCCCAAATATAAAGTGTTTAAATACAATAAAATACAATAATGAATTAATAAACAATTTATTTTTATGTGATTATTAATTATAAAATAACTTCTTATGGAATCAATTTGAACAAAATTATTATATAACAATGCTTCTAAGATGTTTAATTATACTAACTATTATCCTTAGGGTTTTCAATATTGTTCTCTAATCCTAATTTCCAAATTAACTAAATTGTACCCATAAAAAAATATATAGCAACCATAAATTTTATTACATGAATATTATATCATTTTAAATATAAAAAATAAAATAGTTTTACATTTAAGGATTGAATGGTTTAGTATCTTTATAAAATTATGATCATGAATAAATTATACATAAAAATATAAAAATTATTAAAATAATTTTTCTTTATAAACTTTAAATATATTACATTCTCCATAGTACATGTAATGACCTAGGGATATACATCAAAGAAAAGGGGTGTAATAAAATCCCAATAAGGGGAGAAATGAGGTGCATGAATCAATAATACATGGGTGATCATAATCAAAAATAGTATATCATAATAATTGGGTCATTATAAACATCCCGAGGGAAACTATTAATAAATTAATTGAATATGGTGATGCAAAAAAATGAAGCATCTTTTCATTATACTCAAATACCACAGATAGTAATCAACAAATCTTGCATCATGCTCACGCATAACATATGGGAGTAACCATAACATCATAATTTTGAACAAATAAAGATTCATTTTCCAGAATAATACATATTTTATCATGAGATAGATAAAATTACCTAATTCATTAGAGGGGCACATAATTCTGTACCCAATGATCACATCATATTTTTCACACTATCATTCATGCCACATAGTATGTCTAATAATCATGGTAAATAAATAACTCAGTGAATGAAAGAGGTTTTTAAGGATTTCAAAAATAATTACATAATGAATAATATTTTGGGGTTCCATAATTAATAACTTTGAATAAATTTAAAATAAACATCATCATTTTTTATTGGGGAAGAAACAACTCAAAAGGATTCAATGATGCATTTTGGAAAGAAAAGTATTTTAAAAAAATATTTGGATTAAAAATAATTTTGGGAATAAAAAAACACGTATATCATTGAAAATGAAATTAAATAATAGTGAAAGAGTGTTTAGAAAGTATTTAATGAATATTCATAATGAAATGGTGAGAAATATTTCTAACCTAAATAAAATGATTTGGGTTCGAGAATCCTATTACCATAAATCACTCTTCATTTCATCGCTAATCCCCTCCTAAATAATAAACATATATTTATTAAAAAATTAAATTTAAAGTTAATTATGTTAATTTATGTCACTATTTATCAATTATAATCATTGTATTGTATTTCTTAGTTTCCATTGAATATGTTTATGTATTTTGAAATCATGGTTCTCTTGAGAAATTCACATTTCTCTTTGATTTATCTATTTTTTTCATATAAATTTATACATAACAAGAACAAATTATTTGATAATAAGAAATATATATATTTAATCATTAATATATAATAAATAATTTATTTTAACAATCTACAAGTTTGGTGACTAGGAAATAAGTTGGAAATGTCATCGTTGGTGGTTAAACGACCGTTATCAAAAATATTCTCTAGAGGAGAAAAAAGAGGGTTATGAAATATAAATACATAAATCATATATAATTTTCTATAGTATTATTTCATAATTAAAATAATTTTAAAATACAAACTAATTAATCTTAGAAGATTATTTTTGAAGTGGATCGATAAATAGAGGAATATAAGCTGAAAACATAAAATAGAGCAGATGAAATCATACCCTCTTTTTTGTGTCACATCCAATGTATGACATTATAATTCCTTGATTATTAGAGTTATATTACTCTGTAATACCTATATGTATTACAAGAGTTTTAAAATAATTTATTTGGGATAATCTTTCTCAATGTAAAGGGTGGCAGGGGTGTTTTTCCAATGGGAGGGAGAGGGGTTATTTATACTTGAGGTGAGGGGTATTTTTGAGTTAAATTATTGAATAAAATACTACATCTAAGTTAAACATTGTAATATTGGTATTTTTTACATTATAACATATATATTAATTAAATAGAATATTTTTTAGACTTTGAATCACTTTTTAAATTCTGATTCATTATTTTAATTCAATGGAATGGTGAAAATGGGAAAATGTTAGTTTAATATAATACGTTAAATTTTAGGCTTTTGAATGTACATTTTAGGTTTTAGAATTATGATTATTGTGTTATATTGAAAAAATTATAAAATTAAATTTTCTCTAGTAGAGCCTAATAATATATAAATTATTATATGATTGTTACATCATGAATTATGTAATTTGAGATACACTGGTTATAAGAAATATTGTATTTTTACAATTCACATAAACTTTATGTATTTCAAAAAATTATCAAAAAATCACCCTTAGAAGATTAAAAAATGATGATTTCTAAAATGGTATTCATTTTTTTAAAAAAATTATCGAATATAATTAGCTAACATTTTTTAAAAAAATATTATGATTTTTATGAAATCCTTCAGAATGATATTTATAAAAAATGTTTTTATATTTTTTTTTTGAGTTTTTTAGTCATGTTTTTTATTTTTTGGAAATATAATATTTATATTTAAATAAATTACTCATGATAATTATTATTTATATTACAATTTATTATTTTTATGTCAAATTATTATTCCATCAATCATGTTATAATTCCTAATGGGTAGGATACTATTCATACGATCATATTACTATTCCAACGATCACATTATCTCATATAAATGTCTATTCATTCAATAATTTATTGTTCTCCTTAATTTATCACAACGTTCTAAATTTCCATTTTCGATAATGTCGATCAATATACAGATATATTTTTTTCTTTTCAACTATGTTGTTTATAGGGGAATGATTCTTTCCGATCGGGGTGATCTATATTTTCCAATTGTAGTATTTATATTTTAAAATTTTGTCCCCTAGTATTATTTGGAATTTTAATGGGTTATTAATTGAATAATGTAATTATTTTAATGAATTAGTTAATGATTATTTTGTTTATTTATATTCTCTATGTGTATAATACTTATATAATATAACACACATTTATTTAGGATATAAAACTCACTTAAAAAGTATTGGTCATTACAGTTAGAGTTTAGGGATTCATGTATTTATGATATCTAACATAGTGTTTTTTAAATGTAAAATAAAAAATATAACCACAATATATTACAGCCTCCCCCATTTTCTCTTTCCCAGAGTAATCATTACCTAATGCATTGGATTGTTATATCCGGATAACCAATCATCATGAGCCCTATCAATCCCACACATCATCATCACCAATGATCATGTTATGTATAGTAAGTAACAAATTTGTAAGAACTAATAATTTTCATCACAAATCACTAAAAAATTCATTTAAATCCATTAGTAAAAGCACATTCTATTTTCACATAAGAATACAGTCAAAAATAAATTTCCTTTGAAAAATATTTAAGGGAAATATTCCCCCAAAATTAAAAGAAGGATTTTTTTAAAACTAACATTAAAAAATTATTATGGAATATTTACAGTGGCTATTTTTTTTTGGATTTAATAAAATGTTTTCATGGCGTATATATTAAAAAAAAATCTTTTTTAATTTTTGAAAAAAAAATTTAAAATGACTCATATGATAATTATTTAAAAGATTCCATTTTAAAAAAATTTAAAGAATTTTAAAGGAAGGTGAAATTACATATAATTATGTATGATATATAATTAAGAACATTCTTGGAATATATTTAATATCATTGATATGGGGCTAAATATTTGAAATTAATACATTAAAATATATTTTTGAAGAAAAATCCCTTACATTAAGTCTCTTCGAGCTTCATGCATTCTGTGAATCCTTAATAATATAATTATATTATTTATTTAAATTAATAGTAACCATTTTTATTATCATTAATATATCACTAATCATTTTATTTCATTAATTAACTCGTTTTATTTAGTTACAAAATTAGTTAATTTCTAGTCTGGTGTTTTTAAGTCGGTTATTTCATAAAATTAAAATAACATCTTTGCATTGACTGCAGTCAAAGAGGTTATGGTTCAATTGATTACAAAATATTAAAAAAATATATAATTATTATCATTTTATGATCAATATTATTTTACAACCATCCATTTATAGTGGTCTTGAGATATTAAGCACATCATTTCTTGGAGACGGTAGTTTGTACATACGCTTGGACAACATTTTCATTTTTCTACTATCTAGAAAAGAAATAAAGTAAATAATATTTAGATTTACTATAAAAATAAATATGTTATAAGTTACTTATTTATTAATTATTTCCATTTTTATGACCATCCATGTTTGTTAGTAATGAAAAAGAAATCATATTGCATCCAGGTTCTGATTCACCACACATATTCATGAGCAAAGCTATGATATACAAAAAAAATTGAATCATGCGGAATTTAGTATTATATAATATTTATAGAATCATAATTATTTCATTAATACCATCTATATTCTTTTTTTTTCAATCATTTTATACAGCAATAGGATTTGATGATGCAAAACGATATGTGTCGCTTTATAGAGGTGGTTTTCTCCACGTAAATTTGAGTGCTTTGTTCATTTATCATTAGATGGAAAATGATATGAAAAGGAATTTTCTATAAATATGATAAAATTACAGTGTACATATGATACTTATATTAATATATATTCATGTTTACAAAAACATTTAATGATATTTATTGAATAATAAACCAAAAAAATATGGTTAATAGGTATACCTCTTATTTGGGAAATCTCCATTGGATTACATCATAATCCATCAATGATTTCTACTTTGGTGAGACCTATACCTATAAAGTGTGTGAAAATATTTATATAATGTATTTTGGTAGGTCATGGTTGAAATAATGTTCTTAAATTATTTGATAAATAGAGGAGATGTGGTTTCATTTTATAAGTGAGGGGAGTATGACTCTTATAATTAATCAATTTTCGAAAATAATATAATTTTTTTTGGGGAATGATTAACTAAATTAGTAAAATTTAATTAATATAATGTGATATAAGCTAAATAACTTCATCTCATATAATTTAATTTGATATTTTTTTTACCTTATCATAGTTTCTTAATCCTAATAGACATGTTTTTTCCTTTACCGCAGTGGTAACAATTTACCCGGGTTTCTAATCATTATGACCAAAAATAAAATTTCAAAACTTATTAAATTTGATCCTAATAATTCCCAAAATGGAATCCATTTTTAATTATTAAATATATTTAATTTGAAGAAAATAATATTAATATAAGAATGACCATTTCCTTGGAAATTGTTTTCTTAAAAAATATACTTGTTTAAGTCTATAAATTATTATAAAAAAATAATATATAATTTCAATTAATTGAATTATATTTAGTAAAATGATAATAATGTAACTTTTAAACCAATAATAATGAAAAAAAGAAATTTTAAAAACATGAGAAAAAATTTAGTTTTTATAAAAATCGACATTTTTTCATTATTCAAAAGAAATTGCTCTTTTTAAAAAAATAACAAAAATTCACCTTAAGATAATATTTTCTTATGATATTAAAAATTAATTCTATTTTTCAATTTCTAATACTAAATTTATAAATTTATGTTTTAATAAAAACCATATAATTCATTATAAAAGTGTTAGAAATAATTATTATTTTTTGACTAAAAATCAATTAGAAACAATATAATGAATATTAATCGATAAAAACAAATCATAAATATAAATAATTCATGAAAATGATTTTGTATTATTGTTAACTAGGTTTTATTAAATATTTTTTACTCATTTAGATTTTGATTTTGGTTGGTTTCAATGTCCATGACAATGGTTATCAAATGGACAAGGATGATGGATAAGTTTTATCCAAATAATACATGTAAAAGTAGTTTCTAATGAATTGTGGGTAAATATTATTAAAGTGGGAAATGATTGGAATTAAAAATACTATTCACATATTGGAAATGAAATATCGAAGGATTTGGTGATTCTTAAAGGCCTGGCTGGATACCAATCCTACTTTGAGTAGCAGCCTATAAGTGAGACGATATATAGAGTTATTCTTCATGGATATAATAATGAAATTAATAGAGGAGTGGTATTAGATTTTTCTACCTCTATGTCGAATATAAGAAGAGATGGATGAAAGGTATAGATGGAAGATATATTATAATATATGATATAGAGAATTTTGATATGATTCTAGAAGAATCAATGAAATGGTAGTAATCCATACATGTGTATTAGTCATACATGCTACTAAAATTAGTGTTACCATTAATAGAAAAAGGTTTATATATGATTGTAAGTTTAATTTAGTCCATAATAATGGATGGATAAGTATTCATCTAGTGCTTGTGAGTTATTCTTTGGTGATTAATGAATATTAACATATTACCAAAAGATATTATGAATGATTAGAGGTTGTTTTTGGAAGACCTTAGACTAATTATAAAATTAATAGAGTGAGACTGAAAAGTGCATAATTTTTTTATATTTTGAATATTAAAATCAACCTACTAATAGAGTGTTTACATTTTCATGGGATCAATTTATTATTTTTTGATGTCGATCAATATTCTCATGATAATTTGAAGTTTCAATATTCATTTAATCAACTAAATGAATAATAAAATATCAATGTGATCTATCCCCTAACTAATGTGATCGATCCAGAACTTCATGGTTGATTAACACATTGTGAAATTTTTATGTGTAGTAGAAAAAAATCCATGGATTATTATCCTCAAACACATGATCATTATAATAGTCTTTTAGTTGATACTAACTATCATATGGTTTATCCAAGTGCTTTATGTGGTTGACATGTTGGTCACGTAGTTGATTCACTCGAGTTTCCTCATCAACATTAATTCATGGTTAGTCTTGCACTTAAATAAAAAATTTATGACATTATATACCTAAAAAATATTGATAATTCTATATTTATAATCTAAATAGTAAATTTAATGAGACAATTCATGCTATATTTTTCAATGATAAAAACATCACAAGATACATGTTATACATTATTTGAAATGGTAAGTCTTTATCAGAAATTTGATTCAATGAAGACCAACTGGGGTGGTATTCTAGACAGTTTAATTTCTTTTATTGAATAATTTAAAAATTAATTTGGAATCTCATTTTTCGATGAGGATGATGTTCTTAATTGATCCAGACATCATGATCCTATTATAATCCATAGTCTAATCCATTTTAAAGAGAATAAAATTTTGTGATGACTTTATTGGAATTAACTTAATAATATTGGAAATATTCAAGATTTGTTGAAACTAGAAGATAAGAAAATTTAGAGATTATTTTACTATGTTTTTTTGTTTTATAAAATAGAAATAGTAGTAATTAACGATTAATACGTATAAAGATGAACCAATATGCATATTTAATTTTTTATAATCATTATCTCTTTAGGATATTTATGATTAGTTTTTTGGATATATTATTGAATTAAATATGTGATATTTTCATTCTGTAGAATAATCCAAAAAATTAATGGAATTTATAACTACTAAATGATTCTATAAGTTGAAGATTATGTGCTTGAGAAATTAAAGTGACAAAGAGATAATAGTTGAGTGATATTGAAGCAGATGTTCAGATATCCCCAATTATATCTAGTGGATCTCGATCATTTATTAAGATCATATAATTTTGAGATGTTGATAAAATAAAATGAGAAAGTTTTGAGGATGGTAGAATAGTCTAGAATAGTATCTTTTTTGAGATTAAAATGAAAATTTTTGAAAAATAAAATAATGAGGGAATTCATATCATTATATAAGAAATAATAGTCATGGTAAAAGGGAATATCTTGATCACAATAGAATAACCAGGTATAAAAAATGTTATAAATAAAATTAGATCAATGAAATATATTTATATTGGGATATTTATTATTATGAAATGGTTAATCTAATAATTTTACAACTTACATATAAAAGGAAAAACAAAGGAGATGGGAGATTTGAGTTAATGCATCCATTCGAGACTGATAAGAATATAAAAAATTGTACAACTGTCAAAGATGATGTGTTACCATGTGTTGATTTAATGATTTCATTAATTTATTTTTGGTTTTGATACTCACAAATTCCCACATTTATGTTACTGACGAATTTAATTTTATGTTAATTTTAGGAAATTGTTATTCACCATAATATTTATTTTGTAAATGTATTCAATTCATTGATCCATGGGAAATATTTTTTAATTTATTAGGGATATATTTAAATGTATTTTAGAAACCCTATTAATACCCTACATTAGTAAGAGTAACGTATGGATTAGAAAACTTATGTTTTAAATTGCATGTATGGATCATGTACCCTATACTGTCGGGAAGGTATTGTTAAGAAATTCAACATTTATAAAGAACTCTTTGTTTGAGGAAGCACACAAATAGTTCATAATCCACAATCTTTATATCAATCATGCATTTTCAAACCCTGCTATTGGTGTTTTATCATCACATGATGGATCCCTAAAATGACTATTCAATGATTTCATTTTTATACATATGATATTATCAATGATTTATAAGATGTTCTTGGAAGAAGTAAATATCTATTCAAAGTTGTTTTATGAAAAAATCATAGTATCATATTCACTGGAGTAAATCATTACTATTCTTGTGGGAATTTATGATTATCTTTAATGGTTTTGAATTCAAATATTCATGATTTATTGTGCGCTAGTTTTGGATCTTGTATGACCTACATTTGTTAGATCTCCTATAAAAATATTGAGATTATTTTCATGAAAAAAAATTATATAATATAGAAAATGTGATATACCCAAGAGAATTATTGTTTTTCTGGAGATACACTTTGGAGACATATATGTTTTCATATGAATTATCACTATTGTTGTTTTCACTATATGTGAATTTTATATTTATATCTTCTTCTACAATAATGAAAAGGCATTTATCAGATATTCACTTTTGATACATACTTGTTTAAATATTTGAATGGTTCTTTCTCAATAAATATTTTAAAAATTATTGTGCAATGTTGAAGGTCAATTTACAATTTTGTGTTATAAAATATCTATTACATTTGTTATTTATAGCTAAAACAATGAAGTTTAATTTTTTTTTCCTAAAAAATTAATTTTCTATTAATTTGGTGGAGTTTCAACTGATTGGACTAAGTCATGGTTAAGTGTCACCATCTTGCATAATGTTTTGGATTTATGGTTCCTTGTAAAAAACCTAAAGGCCCTATAAAATCCGAGAAATGTTTCAACAAGAGACAAACAATTGTTCTTTCAGTATTTTCCATGTAAGATGTCGTGATAGTGAAAATAATTGTGCTCAAGGAGTTGAGAGTTGGTGGAGTGTATTAAGGGATCTTTATGCCCTAAACAACTATACATCACTGTGTTAATTTCCATTATTTCAATTTCTCACCATTCATTAAGAGATATAGAATGTTTTTCTGTATAACAAGAGTGATATTTTGAATTTATCAATTCTTTTGAGGAACAAAATTCACCCCCCTTCCCCCCCTCTTGTGTCTTTTTCTTCATCATCACCATCCCAACCTAAAAATTGGAATAACAGGCCATGAAATATTAATATATTAATCATTATGGAAATACTTTATTATTTTTTGGAACTCCATGATAATAACATGTAACTATAAAAGTAGGTAATCTAACAATACTTAGTTAAAAGATCTAGAGGCTGACATCTTCATATGGTTGATTCCCAAGAAGGTATGTCGATGATCTGTGCTCCTAATTTTATGAGTAAAAATTATCAATGTTGGAAATCCTGTATGGTTTCTTATATAAAAAAATGAATGATGGTTTATTTGAAGGTTGTTAAGGTTTATTATATTTCTAAGGAAGATTTTGATGATTCGTATAATGATCAAAAAAGATAACATGATCTCAATTAAAAATCTGTGAATGTTATTGTGTGAATTTTAGTAACTGATGAATTCAATCGAGTTTCTCAATGTCCTACTGCTTATGAGATGTGGTAGAAAATTGTAGTTTCCTATGAAGGAACTGAAAATATTAGATAATTATGGTACACTACTGTTAAAATAAAGTTTGATACATTCAGAATGTATGTGGTCGAATCTATTAGTCAAATTAATGGGTGCTTTATATTAGTTGTCGAAAATATTTATTCATTTGGAAATCTAATTTTGAAATTAGATCAAGCATTAAATGTATATAGAGAACTACAATCTCAGTTGAATTGAATATATGTAGATATAATTAAATCTACAGTAGTGAATAATTTAAATATTAAATAGTTGATTGGGGCTTTAATGATGTATGATGTAGTGATGCAGGGTGAAGCTAAACTTCATATGTTACCTAAAAAAGATACTCTAAATACTTCCATCGATGATTCGTCTAATTGAAGTAATCCAGATTTAGATAAATATCTATTAGATCATGAATGAAATTTTATGAAATTGTACATAAATAAAAAATAAATGGACTAAAAAAATAGATATTTTGAATGAAAGAAAAATGTTCATATAAAGGATAACTATCCTATAATCAAATCTTATAGAAAAGTCAATTATATGAAAAAAGAAATGAAAATGATAATGTCTACCATGAGTAATTATTATGGTTCTTGTGATGAATCTTCTACAGATTCTGAGGTTAAGGATTAAAGAAAAATGGTTTGTCTCAAAATCATATTGATGAGGTGAAATATTCTGACTCCAAAAAATCTAGTTGTGAAGAAACTAACTTATATTTAATTAAATAGTAATTTTTTATGCTACAACAAAAATATGAATTCTTAAAAAATATCATAGAAAATTAAAAAAATCTTATGATTATTCTCTATTATATAAAGAAAAATTTCCAAAATGTATCATAGATTTAATGTCTAATCCTTCCACAATATCTTATGATTTGACTGACACTACGAATAATAAGATATTTTCTGAAGATGATATTTTAAGATAATATTGTATTGTACTGATAAAAGGGGAAAATTAATTTGTTCCTTATATAAATTTTAAAAAAATGTTTATTGTTAAATGTTTTGTTTTTGTATTAATGTTCAGTATTGAAATTGTTTTTTCATTATAAAAACTCAAATTTATAGTGTTAAAAAAATTTGTTTCTTAAAATTATTTCTTAACATGAATATTATAAATCATACTCAAGGTAAACAAGTTTGGTTACCGAAGAATTTAAATTCAAACACTGATCGAAAAAAATGGATAGAAAAAATATATTGAATTTGATGTTTATTTATGATTACACTGATAATTTTTATCATTAAATCTTTAAGTGGTCGATCAATTGGTATATAAATTCTCTAATAAAATAGTGAACAACTAGGTAGTAGTTTATTATAAGAAAATCATCAGTACTAAAATAACTAATCCATGAAGTATTTCATTTTCAAATTTATTTGTTACTCGAGAATTAAAATTTTTATACATGGGTAATATATATCTTCTATAATTTTACAAAGGAAATTTTTTATTGTTTATTAGTATATTTTTTATATTTTATTTACTCAGGAATTATAATATATTTAAAAAATTATTTTAATCTATAAATAATATAGTAAATTATTAAATTTTAAGAAATTTTCTATTTTCTATTTTTAAACATATTGAAAAAATTATATCTCATGTTTTAAAACTTTTATTGATTTAGGAAACCATAATTAATTAGTTACATTAGATTAATTTTTAAAAATAAAAATATTTCACGATTATTCTATTTTTTTAGCTAATGAGTTCGAAAGCTATTCTACATTTGGTCAAAACATAACATTTTTTATTTTTTATAAAACTTTTTATTTATGTATATTATTTTTTTGAATAAATTGTTCAAATTCTTTTGAAAACGATTCATTTAAAGAGAAATTGATCATTTTATTCAATTTCAGATGAAATATTTTTTTAAAGAGGATGAAAGGTAATCCTTCTGATTAGTTAAAAGCATATTTGGTTTCTTATGATGAATATTCATTAGAAATTTCTTCTGAAATAAGTATGATTATAGTCATAAATAACTACAAGTATATTCTTCTCAAATATCTTATGAAAATAATTTGTTTGAGTTCATCACCTTTAATGAAGATATTTTGAAGTTACAAGCTATTTTGGATGCGTCTAAAATTTCATACGAGGAACCATAGAAAGAAACTATATCAAAAAAGGTTTTTGATTAATTATAAATGTAATTTCAGTTTATAAAATATAGTTCGATCTCAAAAGAGTAATTTGAATCATTCAAGGTATAAATTCTATGTCATATGGAGTTACATATAACATAAGTTGTTACAAATCCATATCTTGATAAAATGAAGTTGTTTCTGTTGGAACAATTTTCTTCTCATTCATATCATAGAATAGGATATATTAAAATGAAATTAGAAGAACTATCAAGAGATTCAACATCTTTGAGTGATAATGTTCAAGGTATCGAAATTTTAGATGAACAATCTAATTATTTCTAACCATTCATTTTTTTCTTTTTATATAGAATCAATTTTATTTGTAGTATTTTCAATATATGTTGTTTAGTGAAAAAATATGTTATTATTTAGTTCATAATTTTTATTATTATTTATCTAAAATGAACATGTACTTAATATTTAATTTTTGCATAAAACAATTTATCGTTGAATGTAAAAATAATAATAATATTTTAGTTTTTATTACTTGTCAAAAAATCTTGATTTAAAATTTTTAATCCATTGAATATCCTATATTCTATGATTCTGAGGAATTTTTATCCAAATAATAATTTACCATTAAAAATTTTATTTTATTATTATCCTTGCTTACTTGTGTATATATTTTTAAAGATTGAATATAAATATATTTTACTTCAAATTATCTTTTCTCTTAACTTTTTTATATCATAAAAGGGTGAGACATTTAGAATTTTATTATTATGGGTGATAAGTTTTATTATATTATAGCTTTAATTTTAGGATTGAATAGTTTGTGAAATTTATCATTAACATATGAGATAATTATTTGTCCTTATAGTGGAGGAGAAGTTTTCTACCAAAGAAAAATTATATAAATAGATAATAGGGGAGAAGTTTCTATTATGAAAGAAATATTTTAACTATCACAAGAGAGTGATTATTTTTATTTTCATAAATAGGTTCTCCAAAATACATGTACTTTATAATGAGTTTTTTTATCATCATAATGGTGGATATTTTTGAGAATGCATTTATTCATTAATTTTTTAAACTTTTTCTTGTTTTTTATTCTAAAATGTTCCTACATTTATGTTACATATGTATTTTCATTTAAGTGAGTTTTATGAAATTAAAATTCATTATAATATTTATTTTATAATTATATTCAATTAATTGATTAACTATGAGTTTTTTCAAGTATTGAGGTTATGTTTAAATGTATTCTTGAAACACTATTCAGACCCTACATTTTAATCATAATATATGGATCAAAAGACCAATTTTTGAAATAGAATGTATGGATCATGTACCCTCACTATCAAGAAATTATAATAAAGAATACATGTTTTTATTAATAACCATATGTTTGAGAAAGAAAATGTATGGTACATCAACCTTACTCTGGGACCAAATAGACACTGTCAAACCCTATTTTTATTGTTCTGTTTTCACTTGAAGGAACCCTATATTTGAATTTTGAATAAATGATTTTATTAATATAAAATATTGTCCATGATTTATGAAATGGTCTTGGTGGATGTAAAGATATATTCAATGATTATTTATGACAAAATCAACGTCTCATATGAAATGAATTTAATTCTTATTATTATTTCTAGAAATTATGAATATCTTTAATGATTTTGATTTTAAATATTCACAATTTATAGAATGATATTTCTAGTGGGGGTTTGACCTGGATATATTTGACCCACTACATTAATACTGAGAAGCTCTTCATCAAAAAAATATACATAACATAGAAAGAGATATACATATAAAAAATTAATGTGTTTTAAGAGATATAATCTGGAGACATACATGATTTTTTCTATCATCTCTGCACTATTGTCATCGATGCTACACCATTTTATTATTACATCTTATTCTACAAGAATAAAGAAGTATTTTTCAAATATACACTTTTGAGAAATACATGTTTAGACATTTATCTTGTGTCTTCTTTATTGTTGTTTAATGAACACATGTGTGATATTAAAGATTTATTTTTGTGGTACATTACTCAATATTTTTTACATCTGTCAGCTGTTATTGTAATCATGATGTTTAATTTGTTTTCATAAAAAAATCAATATCTATTGATTTATTGGAATTTTGACTACTAAAACTCAGTCATGGTTATGTGTAATCTTCTTTAACTAATCTTTGGATTTATGTTTCACTGTAAAAGATCTATAAGTCCCTATAAAATCAATTTAAGGTGTCAAAATCTTATAATAAGAAATTATTAGTAAGTTCTTAGGATAATAGGACATGGTAGTGAAAATTAGTAAGCTCGTGGAGTTGAGATTTTGTGGAGTGGACTGGGGGATAATTGTTCCCTGAACAACCATAAATCATTATATTCATTTCTTTTATTTATTATTCTAACATTAATTTAAGGGAGAATAAAATCCTTACTACATAACAAGAGTTGAATTATGAATTTATAATAGTTTTTTAGGAACACAATTCACCCCCCCCTCGTGCCTTTATCTTATTAATTGTTGTCCCAACCTAAAAAATAAGAATAGTAAGGTGAATCTAAGAATGTGGTAAAATCTAATGAAGCAAAATTTCACTTATGCATCTAAGCTAGAGGAAGATGAATAAATTCTTATCCCAACCATTATTTCTATGTTTTTTGTAACGCCCCGACCCCAGCTACCCAGAGTCGGTGCATTACTTCGTAACATTGGCATGATCACAAAAGATCAAGTCTCGAAAGACCGGTTAGTTTAGTAGCCTGGGAAACACTAGATACATTCATAAACGTTACATTACATCATAAAGTGAAAAACTACAATAACAAAGTCTCCATAGACCACACTCATATCCTCTTCTGACAATCCCTGCAGGTCATTCATAAAATACTTCTTCACATCCTGGAAAATATTAAAACATTGAAAGGGGTGAGCTCAGATGCTCAGTAAGGATAACAATATTGCGGAAGCTTTCATAAATAGACATTAACATTTAAGGCAATGTATAACTAAAACAAAAGCCTTTTAAACATGAACTTCAACATAATATGGCAAAAGTAAAATGAAATAATGCCATTTACTTCTTCACATGGATATTCTACTGGTCGAATAATCACATGCAATATCAATAACCACTTTCATAATGAGGGAATGTATAATGCCAGACATTCTGCAACATTTTGTCAAGGCCTCGGCCAAGACGTCTAAAATGATTAAGGCCTCGTCCAAAACCATAAATCAAATTGGGAATGAGCCTCGGCCAAATCCACGTCTAGTTGTCTCATGAGACCTACCAATGCATCGAGGAGCTATAGCGGGCTCCATCCGTCACTTATTAACTCCAATACATTCCTCATATGAATAGGTTTAAACATATCATAAACCATAACATAATCGTATCACATAAAACATGCATAAAGGAAACATAACATTTCCACATTTCAATCACAAGATATCAATAAAACACATTGTTATAATAAAAATGCTTTCAAAACCATTTTCAATACCAAAATAAAAGAAAGTTAAAACTTTGTATTTATTTTTCATTAAAAAAATTGTTTGTAGAGGAAGCCGAAACTCAAATAGTGGTCACGACGGTGGAGAAGTCGTTGTCGCCGCATACGTACGACAAAAACATTACCTTTTGTCGTTTAGTAAACGCTTCGTATAAAAAAGATTCCTTTTGAATAAACGTAAAAGTCAAAGTGGTTTATACACCGTATAAAAGAAATTTGTGTATAAAACCAAATATGCCTCAATGAAAGGAGATTGAGACGAAGTCCTTACAAAGATCATTTTTAAAATAAAATAGATATATTATGTGTATTCACTATAGGTACACATAAAGAAAGTAAAAATACAAAATAAGACATAATAATATCATGACATAATTTGAAAGTAGGAGATTAACCCAAAGAATGGAAGTTGGGTTTAGAAATTCCCTTACCTTGCATCTTTTCCTGACTCGACCGTTCTTTAACCTCCTGAATAATAAACTAGAGTTAATTTCTATTTACTTAAGAACCTTTTTCATGTTCATTATTCCTTTTATATCACTTATTACTATGTTATGAACATTATTTAATTATTTAAGTTAATAACGGTCTTTTTGTCGATCTTTGGTACTTGAGTCAAAAATAAACTTCTTATAATTACAAGTTGTTCATGTGGTAGAATATCCATTATCTCCAGAATTATATTAATGATTTATATGTCATATATATCTTATATATCCAGTATATACATTCATTTATAATATTATGTAACATTTAGAGGTAAGAAATGAAATGCACCGTTCATGGAGACGGTAAGCCGTACGTACGCATGAACGCTACTTTCATTTCAATTTCATATTTAATGGAACGAAATCATAATTATATAAAGGTATAATATAGTTCCAGTATAATATCATATATAATATCATTTACTCCATCCTTTATACATCCCACATATGGCATTAACGATTCACATCACTTTGAGGGGGCGGTAGTCTGCACTTCCTAAAATGAAATTATCGCGTTTACCCATAATGGAAATCATAAAGTATGCCATAAATGAGAAGTACAGAAGCATAAGGAAAACATAAACATAATATATATATCATATATGAAAATAGTGTCATCAAAATGGCCACCATTATAGGTGTTAAAAGAATTTGAACAATCATCGTTTCGGGAGGCAGAATTTCGCCATCCACGGAAACCGTATGTTCTTTAACCATTTGATGTAGTTGTGTGAGAGTGTAGCTCGAATAAATATTATAACAACATCTTAGTATATTGAAGATAATGGTGTTGTTACAAAAGAAGTAAATAAAAAGAGTTTAGAGGGTTGGAGAAGCAAAATAAAACAAATGAACATGAGAGAATGAATTGCCTTTAAAAGTGTAACTCCTTTTGATTTGAGCCTAAAGGCTTCCTTTGAAAGGATTTTTCCCAAAGAGAACCCTCTAGGATGAGTAGAGGGATGTGGAGAGAGTAAATGGGAAGGGTTCGGCCGAGCCAAAGGCTTGAGAAGTGTGTGAAATGAGGTAGAGGTGGGGGCCTTTTATAAGAGGAGAGGAGGGGCACTTTTGGAAAGTAAAGAAATATTACTTTATTTGAAAATGTGTTTCGGTTTTAAAAGGTCCCACATTGATATAATTCGTGGATAAGGTGCTAAGGATTCTAAATACATTCATCCAATTGGTTTTGGCCATGTGTAGGTTTTAGATATTTCATTATCATTCCATTTTATTTAGATCGTCAAATAATGGTGTCATCGCTGCATCATTATTATGTCATAAATACTTTAATTTATTTAATGTCTAAAAATTATAAAAAAAATACTATGATGTAGCAAATAGTTTTATATTTCCAATGACTATTTATAATCAAAATTTGGACTTGTATAACCCCACATAAAAATTGTTTTAGTAAAACAATTTATGTTAGTGTCATTTTCACTTTAACATTAAATAAAAAGTAATTTATGTCATTTCCCAACAAAAGTGGATCCATGGGGTCCCCAAGTTGACCCATGGCTTTTCTTGGTTGGCCATGACACAACCAATGAGGTTGGGACATGTGTCTAGGTCATTTAATATTATTAAAGTATTATTTATACCTTAAACTACCCTAATTACCACTAATCGCGATTAAGAACTTAATAAGTTACTATTCACCAAAAAATTATTATAATCTCATTGAACCACATTTTACATACTAATGACAACCATGTATGTCAGATTTTCAAAATTCAATACACATTAATGGTAAACTTTCATTTAACTGAAAAATCAGTTTGCTTGATTACCACTTAGTGGTTTCACTATTCATCAAAAATTGAAGTTTTTCAGAATAAGGCCAAAATTTCACCCTAAGATATAATTGATATTCTGAATTCAAAAATGATGCCTATTTTATAAAATTACAAACATATATGTTGCAGCAATTAATTTTATAATTAATTCCCGCTGTTACAACAAATAGCGTGTTTTTAAGAAACAATTTATATTAAAAGATTGGCAATTGTTTATGCCCAATTTCAATGTTAAATTAATTCTAATGACCACCATTGGATAAAATGGTAAAAATATATTCTAATTATACTTTAAAACCACTCAATAGTATAACTTATCACTATAAATTATTTTGATTAAAAAAGTTATTTTAAGTATTTTTCACTATTCATAAAATTTTGAAGTTCTCAGAAAATTACAAAAAATTCAACATAGGCTAATTTCATTATTAGGAATACAAAAATGAAGTCCATTTTGAAATATAAAATTTCTATAAATTTAAAAGGTGGTTATTACTATTCATAATGGCTACTTTGATTAGTTGTAGTGTGTTAGAACTCGATGTTGCGTACAATGCAAGCTATTACATTATTGAATGAGAAGCGTATCATGGAAGCTCGGGGTGTTACATTCTCCCCTCCTTCAATAAATTGCGACCTCGCAATTTGGAATTTTTCTTTGTAAATAAAAAGGTTGAAAAGAGAAAATACCTTTGTGGAAAACCCACATCGGAAATAAGATTAATAAAATTTAGCCTTAATAAGAGGGAAAGGGAAATGAAAAAGTCACCACCCAATTATGATCTCGATTAGGAGAACATTGGTGGCAATTAAAGACATATAATTGGAGGAAAAACGTAAATATTTGTAGGGAGTGATTGAGGTCATCAATCACAATCAACTGTCAAATTGAGGGCCTCAAAGCCTTCAATCTATGTTGATTTAAAATATCATCAGTTCAACAAGACATAAGGTATCAGGATAACACATTTTTTTGTTTTAATAACCCTTTACTAAAGTTTAAGAATTAATTTATTCATTGAATAACAGATAGGTATAAATATATTTATGCTTGATAATTAGAGTTTCAACCTTCAACTCATCTTTCACTCAAAAAGATAATAGAACTCGAAAATATTATACTTATCCTAATTGTATAAGGTTCCAAATGTTAACACATACCATTTAGATTAGTAAAATTATTTTGTAATAACCAGGGAATTCCTGTAGGCTAGTGGTAGGAAATAAAGGCCTGTCGCACTATGATTATGGGTTCGATTCCTGCAGCTTTGTCCGACGCGACGGGTTATGCCCCACCCTGCAGGTTGTCCTTTTCCTAAAACTATAGTATTATAATATTCCAAAAATAATCTTCAGAAATTCTTTAACCTTAAACAATACTATCCATGGTTCAACTTAATTCATTCCAACCTTAATAGTTATCCAAAATACCTCCATCCAGGCTTTCTCTAAAAGGTCGCTAAATTCCAAAATCAATTGTAACATCAGATTCTCCAAACAAAGTAAAGTTTCTCTTATTGTCACATACTAAAAATATAAGTACCTTCAACCTATTAAAACCTTACTAAAATCAACAAGTACTGCAGTACAATCCTTATATATATCACATTATTCTTATAACCAGAATATAATCCTTGAGTCCAAAAGCACCAATACATTAATTATTCCGCTTCAACTGTAGTCATATCATAAGATTGGCCTTGATCCCTTGGCCTTTTCTGAGGTAAGTTTCCTTGACGCTTAGGACATTCATTTGCATAATGCCCTGTTTCCCTACAGTTGTAGCATTCAACTTTGACAGCCTCTTTCTTTCCCTTTCAATCACGAGCCTGGTGACCCTTTTCTCCACATTTATAACAAACTCCCATTCCTTTTAGACACGTACCAGGGTGATTCTTCCCACAATTATCACATAATGGAAAATCCTTCTTTCCCTTTTCCCCTTTATCCGTCTCTTGGTCCACCGTTCTCTTCTTCTCTTGCTTTACTTTGTTGTCATAAGACTTAGAGAATTCCTTTTCTGTCTTGATAGCACATGAGACAATATCTTCGTATGATGAGAAGGATTGTGATACTAAAGCTCGACAGAGAAATGGTTTTAAACCATCAAAGAAACGATCAATCTTACTCCTTGGGTTACGTATATAATCAGCAGCATGCCTCGCTAACCATGTAAAGTTAGCCTCATACATTGCGACATTCTCATCCTCCTTTTGTCTCAGACTCAAAAATTGCCTTTCCATATCCGCTCGATGGTCTCGAGGAAAGTATTTTTCTAAGATCAACTCCTTGAACTCCTGCCATTCCAGGTTTGTTAATTCATCATCTTCCTTTGTGTTTTGAATTAGTGACCACCATTGATCAACATCTCTAGTGAGGCGGTAAACTGCCATGACAACTTTCTCCCTTTCACTACTCCCCAAGGCATGGAATATTTTCTCTAAGGAATTTATCCATTTCTCAGCTACTGTAGGATTTGTACTCCCATTGAAGGTTGGTGGTTTTTGCCTCATGAAACGGTCTAGCATTGATCCTCCACGTTGTGGATCAGGATGCTCCATACGAGTAAGGTTATTATTCATAACCTGAGTAAGTTGTCCCAGTATGGTGATTAGCTGATCGGCACCAGTTGCATCACCATCCCCACTATAATTATCTTGAGCAGGAGGGAAATCCCTACATGGAGTGTGTGCATTGATACGGTTTCCATTTCTTCCACTAGGCGCCGTTTCTAAACAATGGCATAAACTAGATTAGTTTATGAATCAAAATACATAATTCCATACTTGTAAAATACTTAACATAAATTGAACTATTTATGGATATAATCCATAATCATAAAAAGGTTTTATTTGAGAAAGTATATACTCATAACCGTTCATAGTGGTTTGTAAAGAAAATGAGAATTATCCTAAGCATATCCCCCGGGAGTGTCGTAACCAAGAGTGCAGCAAGGCCCGTTGTCGTGCACCAGTTCCCGTTCGAGTCTAGCTCAAAGCGGTGTTTTCGGGTTTTACCCCTAGGAACATCTGTGCCAGAGCCGCCTCTACCTGTTCGTATCCATACAGGGATGTATTGCTCGGAAAACTCACAAAATCTCTATAATACCAAAATTTTAGGAAGTTCCTCTATACTAATCCTTAAAGTCTATCTTCGGGCTATGTGCTCTAATCAGAGTTTATCTAAATCTAGCTTCCAAGGTTAGTACTAAACTGCCTCTGATACCAACTGTAACGCCCCGACCCCAGCTACCCAGAGTCGGTGCATTACTTTGTAACATTGGCATGATCACAAAAGATCAAGTCTCGAAAGACCGGTTAGTTTAGTAGCCTTGGAAACACTAGATACATTCATAAATGTTACATTACATCATAAAGTGAAAAACTGCAATAACAAAGTCTCCATAGACCACACTCATATCCTCTTCTGACAATCCCTGCAGGTCATTCATAAAATACTTCTTCACATCCTGGAAAATATTAAAACATTGAAAGGGGTGAGCTCAGATGCTCAGTAAGGATAACAATATTGCAGAAGCTTTCATAAATAGACATTAACATTTAAGGCAATGTATAACTAAAACAAAAGCCTTTTAAACATGAACTTCAACATAATATGGAAAAAGTAAAATGAAATAATGCCATTTACTTCTTCAAATGGATATTCTACTGGTCGAATAATCACATGCAATATCAATAACCACTTTCATAATGAGGGAATGTATAATGCCAGACATTCTGCAACATTTTGTCAAGGCCTCGGCCAAGACGTCTAAAATGATTAAGGCCTCGGCCAAAACCATAAATCAAATTGGGAAAGGGCCTCGGCCAAATCCACGTCTAGTTGTCTCATGAGACCTACCGATGCATCGAGGAGCTATAGTGGGCTCCATCCGTCACTTATTAAGTCCAATACATTCCTCATATGAATAGGTTTAAACATATCATAAACCATAACATAATCGTATCACATAAAACATGCATAAAGGAAACATAACATTTCCACATTTCAATCACACGATATCAATAAAACACATTGTTATAATAAAAATGCTTTCAAAACCATTTTCAATACCAAAATAAAAGAAAGTTAAAACTTTGTATTTATTTTTCATTAAAAAAAATGGCTTGTAGAGGAAGCCGAAACTTAAATAGTGGTCACGACGGCGGAGAAGTCGTTGTCGCCGCATACGTACGACAAAAAAATTCCCTTTTGTCGTTTAGTAAACGCTTCGTATAAAAAAGATTCCTTTTGAATAAACGTAAAAGTCAAAGTGGTTTATACACCGTATAAAAGAAATTTGTGTATAAAACCAAATATGCCTCAATGAAAGGAGATTGAGACGAAGTCCTTACAAAGATCATTTTTAAAATAAAATAGATATATTATGTGTATTCACTATAGGTACACATAAAGAAAGTAAAAATACAAAATAAGACATAATAATATCATGACATAATTTGAAAGTAGGAGATTAACCCAAAGAATGGAAGTTGGGTTTAGAAATTCCCTTACCTTGCCTCTTGTCCTGACTCGACCGTTCTTTAACCTCCTGAATAATAAACTAGAGTTAATTTCTATTTACATAAGAACCTTTTTCATGTTCATTATTCCTTTTATATCACTTATTACCATGTTATGAACATTATTTAATTATTTAAGTTAATAACGGTCGTTTTGTCGATCTTTGGTACTTGAGTCAAAAATAAACTTCTTATAATTACAAGTTGTTCATGTGGTAGAATATCCATTATCTCCAGAATTATATTAATGATTTAGATGTCATATATATCTTATATATCCAGTATATACATTCATTTATAATATTACGTAACATTTAGAGGTAAGAAATGAAATGCACCGTTCATGGAGACGGTAAGCCGTACGTACGCATGAACGCTACTTTCATTTCAATTTCATATTTAATGGAACGAAATCATAATTATATAAAGGTATAATATAGTTCTAGTATAATATCATATATAATATCATTTACTCCATCCTTTATACATCCCACATATGGCATTAACGATTCACATCACTTTGAGGGGGCTGTAGTCCGCACTTCCTAAAATGAAATTATCGCGTTTACCCATAATGGAAATTATAAAGTATGCCATAAATGAGAAATACAGAAGCATAAGGAAAACATAAACATAATATATATATCATATATGAAAATAGTGTCATCAAAATGGCCACCATTATAGGTGTTAAAAGAATTTGAACAATCATCGTTTCGGGAGGCAGAATTTCGCCATCCACGGAAACCGTATGTTCTTTAACCATTTGATGTAGTTGTGTGAGAGTGTAGCTCGAATAAATATTATAACAACATCTTAGTATATTGAAGATACTGGTGTTTTTACAAAAGAAGTAAATAAAAAGAGTTTAGAGGGTTGGAGAAGCAAAATAAAACAAATGAACATGAGAGAATGAATTACCTTTAAAAGTGTAACTCCTTTTGATTTGAGCCTAAAGGCTTACTTTGAAAGGATTCTTCCCAAAGGGAACCCTCTAGGATGAGGATAGGGATTTGGAGAGAGTAAATGGGAAGGGTTTGGCCGAGCCAAAGGATTGAGAAGTGTGTGAAATGAGGTAGAGGTGGGGGCCTTTTATAAGAGGAGAGGAGTGGCACTTTTGGAAAGTAAAGAAATATTACTTTATTTGAAAATGTGTTTCGGTTTTAAAAGGTCCCACATTGATATTATTCGTGGATAAGGTGCTAATTATTCGAAATACACTCATCCAATTGGTTTTGGCCATGTGTAGGTTTTAGATATTTCATTATCATTCCATTTTATTTAAATCGTCAAATAATGATGTCATCGCTGCATCATTATTATGTCATAAATACTTTAATTTATTTAATGTCTAAAAATTATAAAACAAATACTATGATGTACGAAATCATTTTATATTTCCAATGACTATTTATAATCAAAATTTGGACTTGTATAACCCCACATAAAAATTGTTTTAGTAAAAAAATTTATGTTAGTGTCATTTTCACTTTAACATTAAATAAAAAGTAATTTATGTCATTTCCCAACAAAAGTGGATCCATGGGGTCCCCAAGTTGACCCATGGCTTGTCTTGGTCGGCCATGACACAACCAATGAGGTTGGGACATGTGTCTAGGTCATTTAATATTATTAAAGTATTATTTATACCTTAAACTACCCTAATTACCACTAATCGCGATTAAGAACTTAATAAATTAATATTCACCAAAAAATTATTATAATCTCATTGAACCACATTTTACATACTAATGACAACCATGTATGTCAGATTTTCAAAATTCAATACAAATTAGTGGTAAACTTTCATTTAACTGAAAAATCAGTTTGCTTGATTACCACTTAGTGGTTTCACTATTCATCAAAAATTGAAGTTTTTCAGAATAAGGCCAAAATTTCACCCTAAGCTATAATTGATATTCTGAATTCAAAAATGATGTCTGTTTTATAAAATTCCAAACATATAAGTTGCATTAATTAATTTTATAATTAATTCCCGCTGTTACAACAAATAGCGTGTTTTTAAGAAACAATTTATATTAAAAGATTGACAATTGTTTATGCCCAATTTCAATGTTAAATTAATTCTAATGACCACCATTGGATAAAATGGTAAAAATATATTCTAATTATACTTTAAAATCACTCAATAGTATAACTTATCACTATAAATTATTTTTATTAATAAAGTTATTTTAAGTATTTTTCACTATTCATAAAAATTTTGAAGTTCTCAGAAAATTACAAAAAATTCAACATAGGATAATTTCATTATTAGGAATACAAAAATGAAGTCCATTTTGAAATATTAAATTTCTATAAATTTAAAAGGTGGTTATTACTATTCATAATGGCTACTTTGATTAGTTGCAGTGTGTTAGAACTCGATGTTGCGTACAATGCAAGCTATTACATTATTGAATGAGAAGCGTATAATGGAAGCTCGGGGTGTTACATTTTTTGAGAAGAATAATGTCGAACAAAGAATACCTGATGCATATGATTTCATTTATTAGTGTCACAGAACATAAAGAATAGTGAGGATCAACTAGTTTCTAATATCATAGGATCTCATCATGAGAGTGGATACATGGTGAGATGTTTTAGAATATCTTTGAATTTTAGTTTTATGTTTTGAATGAGTAGTACATTTTTCTTGAAGATCCAATAGAATTATAAGTAATTCATATTGAGATGAAGAAGATCTAATACATTGGATAAAAATAATCCTATAAATTATTGGATATATACCTCCATGAGGTACTTAAAAAATAATTGAATATATATGGTGGGATTCAATAGATCCTATACGAGTTAGGGTATATAGATATATAATGGTGTTACACTTTAATAATAGTGGGTATCTTCTGAGAACAATATAGTGTGATTCATTAATGTTAAGTCCTAAAAAACATTGGTATTTATATACACTAAGGGAATTATTTTTTTGGTGGGAAACACCAACCAATGTAATCAACATCAGATTATCATATGTATTGAATGGAATTTCGGGAAAAAACAATAGACACTTGATTAACCCCCCCCCCCCCCAGTTTCTACACTAGTCCGGTTGGGAATTTCAATTTCTATTAGAGAAATTTTTATATTTTGATCAAATATTTTTTTATCACACATTGAATAGTTTTTTAATAATGTGCATATTTGAGATGATTGAAAAATGACATCACATGGGAAATATATATTTTATTTTAAATAATATTAATGGCGAAGTCTTGACCAAAACACATAGAAATTAGAAGAATATAAAAGCTATGAAATTGAGAAATAAGTAAAAGAATGAAAAGGATCAAGCACTAGTTGAATCCATTCAAAGATGAATTTTACTATCTGATGAAGCTCTAGATCCTTTTGAATATTTCAGTTCATGATGTGAAGAGAATGGATAATTAACATTTATGAATGTATATTACCCTCACGGGAATGTTTATCTATTAGAAATATCATTTTATGTTGTCTTACAAATACATATTTCTTTCAGGTAACTATTTGATAATAATCATAGCTAAAAGAAGATGATGATTCCATAGATAACTCACATATGAATAAAGTTGAATGTAATAATTCCCACTCAAAAATTGTGAAAAAAAGAAAAAATTACTTAATTTTAAATATAAGATATATCTCTAATTGATGACACATTTAATAAAAGATTTTTTGTGATGTAAGTCATTAATGATACTTTTACTGAGGTATATAATGAAATTGCAGAGCTATACAAGGTAATTTTGAATTTCAAGGATGTACAACATGAAGTGAATGAAAAAAGAGAAAAGTAACATATCATTTCACCATAAGAAAAAATCCGGATATATTATCCACAATTTCCAAAAGATTTAAAGAGATTGGGATGTATGTTCAAGATATATAGATTATAAAAATAACTAAATCAACATAATGTTTATATAGAATGACATAAAGCTAAAAATATAAAATTAAATTCAATTTATACCTTCACATATAAATGAAAATAATTTTGTCTCCATGCATATTTTAGAGACTAATTTCCCAACAAGAGGGTCTCTATCTTATGTTAAACAGATCATTAGATGTGGTGCGGAATTTTCCACCATAATCTCATTGAAAAATATCCCTCAAAGTCCTAACAAATGCACATGCATTGAATTTTGTTTTCTAAAATCATGATGAAAAGTGGAAATTTAATAGATATGTGGGTAGTTAAAAATAATTATAATCATAACACATAATCAAGGGTTCATATGAGATAATTAAAGGAATTTTTTTTCATAAATAGAACCCAAAAGTGATATTAAATAACCCAAAATAGCATTATTGTAAATCTCGAAAACATTCATCAAATAGATTAGGAGAAATTTTATAGACTATTGTTTGTGTCAATAGAGGTTTAGAAATATTTAAATAGATTATTGGAATAGCATTTTTATATATGGATATCAAAAAAATATAGAAATGGGAAGAAAGATAAAAATATAAGAAAACCTGCTGAAGAAAAGAAATAGGTTTCATAGTTTAAGAGGAATGTAATGTTAAAGTGAAAATATGGAAAGTTATAAACATTCATTAACTCATGAAATATATATATCCACCCACATGAGTAATTATAGTATGTTCTATAAATCCATAAATTTTTTTCCAATGTGAATAAGCCTCCTCAACAACAGATGGAGATGAAGATCAATAAGTATGAAAAGACCTCCCTAGAGAGTAATAATGTGAAGAAAGATGTTAATATTAACCCTCTTAATAAGTTAGGGTAAGATTTTAACTAATATTTTAAACCTTAATGAATAATATGTATATATTTTAGTAGGAGAGGACATGCCATGGATTTTTGTAAACAAACCACAGAAAGAAAAATAGTGGGAGAAATATTGAACCAAAAGAAGATTTAATTAATGTTATTCACAAAAAAATGTTAGATGGGATGAAATAATTGATGATGAGATTTAGAGGATTCTAAATAATGGTAACTCAAAAGTTTATGAGAAGATGTGTGGAAGGTGTAAATCGGTTCCCCATGTATTTGATAATTTCATGACTTGGTTTCCTAGTAAAAAGGAACTGAATAATGCCAAAGGGGAAAAACAATGGTTTATTATTATAAAATAGTTTCCACTAAAAAATCTACACGAAAGAAAAATGATTTCATGTGCTAAATAATATCTTGATCAATTTACCTGATCATTTGGAAGATGTAAATAGGCTAGAGAAATAATCCAAAACTTGAATTTCATCTCAAGCTAAAGAATATATATACCTTTTTATGAGATAAAAAAATAATAATAGATATCAAACCATGCAGATCAAAGGGGAAAACATCTTGTACATTCAAGTGTATGTTATCAGGTAAAATACCAGACCATTTGGATGTAATACATGAGATGCTACTATATCATGTAAATTCTACATCCTAAAACTATCACATAATGCACTCTCTAAAAAATATTTACATTAGCCTTTATAAAAGAATAATTTCTAAATGTTATAATATCATTTTTTAAATAAAATTAAATTTTGAATTCATCATAATGATATTATCTTAAGTATAATTTTTCTATTTTTTTATAAAAACTTGTTTTGTGAATGCAATGTTAAAATTAATTTTACCCACTTATATAAATTCGAGTTGATAAATTGGAAATTATATTTTGAACTAGTTAGTAAAAATTATGTAATTATTAAAATATTTTTTAGTATTGAAATTAATTTATTTAGGTTTTAAATTAATTAACATTGTAAAAGTAAAATGGTTTTTTTCAAAAAAAATATTTTATAAGAGTTATATAATTTTATATAAATAAAATAAATTAGTAAACATTAATAAATGACTCTAATATGTTGTTTAAACACATAAAAATATAAAAAATATCAAATAATTTTTAATTAATAATAAATAACAATAAAGAACTCAAAATATAAAAATAATTTTTTCTAAAAAATCATTTTTTTATATCTTATGATTTATTTTTAAATGAATTTTTTGCATATTTTGATTTTAAATAATCTTAAATGGATCAAAAAAGTTCATTTATCAAACTAAAATTTAATTAGAGGAGTCATATTATATTTTGATTTAATGTAATAATTACCAAGGATAGTTTTTAATCAAGCATAATAAGGATAAAATTGGTAAATATCATATATTGGTTTTTTAGGATTAAAAGGCCATATATACCTCATAAAAATGCTTGTTTAGGTTAAAATTAATTCCCACATATCAAAACTACCACTTGCTTACCAAATTAACCTAGGTCACTAAACTCACCTAACACCCATGTGATCTCATTATTATTTATTACCTACTAATAGTTTGCATGAAAAAAAAATTCTTTTTCACCTATAAAGAGATCTCACTCCCCATTCATTCTCTCATTACACTCCACCAAAAATTAAATGATTCTGAAGGTCCCTTCCCTCTCCCAATCTAAATCACTACCATGTATTTTCAAAATATATAATGATTCCACCAATTATTTAAAAATATTTTTTTCCTAGTACGTGTTTCTAATCATTCTCTTTCCTTTATAATAGAAATTATTTTATTAAAAACCATTTTCATGAAGTTTCATGATTTTAGTTTCACATTATTATATCCCCTTTATTATTTTTTTAATGAGTAACTAATTATCTCCTTTCATAATATCCTTTTTTTATATTTCATTATTATACCGACATAAAGGATCTTATTACACCCCTTCTATTATAAAATATAGACAGATATTATAATTCCATTATGGTTGAAATTATATTGAATTATCACCAATTATATAAAAATAAAATTATAATCCCTCAAATTAATTTTTTTATGAAGATATTATAAAGCAAAAAAATCCTCCATTTTTTGAATGTAAAGAGTGTATGGTATTTCTAGCAATGAAATCCTTGTCTCGATTTTTGCATGTGAATAAAATTGTGAAACTAATGCACACAGATATAATCACCCTAAAAAGGGTTGGTTGGATATTTTAATTAACCATCACCCTGATACATGATGAGGGGACCTAATAGTGCACACCTAGATACACACTCAAAGGGGTATTCTTTGGATATTCACACACTATTTATAAACCATCATGAAGTATTTCCCCAACTACTATAAACTACTGAACTCAATCAATATTTTCTATTTATAACCCAACACTTTAAAATTATACTTCATGACTACCTTATCTTTATATTTTTGAAAAGGTTACATCATTTTACATTTAAAATACCCCATGGATTCTATGTTGATTATGAGTTTTTTAACCATCTAACTTATATATATAGATGGTTGGTGATCATGTTGTCCCTTTTATTGACATCAGGAAAAGTGTTCACATTTTATAATTTGTAATAATAATAAGAATAATAATTTTCAAGTTAACTATGTATTGTTTAACAATACACAATATATCTCTAAAAGGGCTATGATCATGTTATGATGTTTATTGAAATTGAGAAAAGAGTTATCATTTAATATATTTTTATTTGAATATAGTTTATTAATAGAATATTTGATTATTCATTTTTTATTAATTTTTTTATAATATGAATGTATTCTACTTTAACATGTGATGGGTAGGGCCAATATTATTTATCCCTTTTATGCATCGGTACAACTCTTGTGAAAAATGTTTTTAGCTATTTTGGAATATGCCTTCCCGGAAAAAGATGTTGTCTTAACGGTAATATCATGATGTCTAAGATCATGATATCATTGATTATGGTATGGAATTAGTAGTATGGTATTATGGATTTCATACCTAAGGAACCAATATTTATTATCCATTTTATCTATATATTTTCATTACATACCATGGATATATTATTCTATCAATTTCTTTTGATTATAGGTTCATGTTTTTTTTATTACATCCATATCACAAGTGGAATGATTATGTTATGAAAATATTATTATATATGTTACCCCTTACTAAGCATCTAATATCACCCTTATTTTTTACCTTTTACCTAATAAACCTATAAGAGAATTCTGCTTTATTTTTTAGGGATGTGATAGAAGGGCTTATAACGTTCTTGCAATTTGTTCATATGGTATCTTATATTTCCTAAAGTAATATATGTTTATATATAATATACATAGAATAATAAGATTTTTTATCCTATTTTAGAACTTGTGTTATGTAATAATGATGTAATATTACTATAGTCTATGAGATTCTAGTGGCCAGGTTATTAGAGTTGGTATCAGAGAAAGATTAGTAAGATCATTGGGGACTAGATTTAGAAGAACAAGTAAGATATAACAAGTACTATAAACACCCCTTATTATTTCTAGGGAACACATTAGAAAATATAACATGATTTTAATTTAAAATTTCAATATCATGAGGTAATAATGTGTTTCCACTACTAAAATATGGAAATAAACCAGATTAATGGGAATTATTTCAATACATGTTGTCAAGGTGGAGACGTTACCCCATGACCATGTTGACGAAATTATAGTAGAGGATAATAAAATAAAAACCATATTAGGATAGTTGAATTAGTTTAGTAAAAATAATATTTCTTTTATAGAGAATCTTGTTTTGGAGGAATGTCATGTTATTATGATGGACTAAATTATTAAACAAAAACATCCATCAGTTAGTGGAACTACTAACCATAGTTAACTAAACAATATATCAAGCCCCTAGAGAATATTTCTCTCTATTTTTAAAGTAGTACAGATGAAATGGTCATTATGATGTTCTATCTTCTAATGGGAGATGTGGGCCAATGGTGGTAGCTATATATAAAACCCTAAATATGAAGATAACATAAAATTCATGGAAAATACAAATTTTAAGAAGATATTCTATAATAAATATATTCATCACAATAAAATATAATTAATGAAAATTTAGTTACTAAATATTAGACATTGTGAGAAGGAAAATGTAACTAAATATGAGGATAAAATTATATGAAATAGACTATTTTTATAGAGTGGAAAATAATATTGATCATTTCATTTCTAGGATACAATTATTCCTTGGAAAGGTCTTGGTCTCTCAAACCCTTTCATCATGTGACAAATTTGTCTCAAGAAAATTTAAAATAGATAAGATGTTATATAGTATAGATTTATTCAAGGGGAGTTATTAGAAGAAGAGGTTGGTTAAGAATCAGGGGAAGAACAATGTAGAACATCGGAAAAAGGAAGGATTGTATTTCCCATATGTGATAACTACATGAAAAACTAAATGGGGATTACAGGAAAATAATAGTTGTTGGTTATAAGTAAGGAAAAAATGTTCATCATTATAAATAATGCAAGGGAAAGGAAAAATGGGTTGATGTTAAGTGATTTAACTATATATATAAGAGACAATATGTGACCCAATTCCCTGAACATCACTAGAATTTACCATAGAAAATTACAAGGGAGAAAGGAATTGTTTATATAATTAATATAGATGAAGTTGATATTTAGAATGATGTGGTGGAAGGAACTTTGACAAATTACTCTAACTTATCTAAATGTTTATTTTATTTTTGATAATCACAATCTTTCATATCCTCTGTGCTCTAGAAAAACATTAGATATCTTCCTTTCACCATAATTAGGCAGATTTCAATTAATATAATAAGATATATATTTTTAGAAACAATAATATGTTAGGTAGTTAAAATTATGATTCATGGGAATACTCTATATTCAATATTAGTTATTATACCTATGGTTTACTTGGATATGTTAATATTTATGGGTTGGAATTCATAGTATATTGAAAAAAATTATTTCTAAGAGAAATATATTATGATTCCATTAGGTGAAGTGGAATACCTATTTTTAGAGGGGAAACATCATCATCAAAATCATTTACAAATCCTCCCATAGAAACACATATTATGGATATTATAGAAATATAGGTTGATCAAGAATGATCTTAGGATAACAAAGATTTTCAAAGAAAATAGTATGTACCAACATTATAAAAAATTATTGATGTTTTTTAAGAAGAATTACATGATCATCAACTAGAGAATATAGATGAATTATACATGGAACTATTTAATTATACATGGCCTATATTTAAAAAAACCATATATAATCGATCCATTATAAATGGTTTAGTTTGTGAATGATTTGTAGGAGAAATGTGATAAGGTATTTATATACCCTAAAGTTTTATAATGGGGATCCAGGATATTATTAATAAAAAAATGAAAAATGGTTCTATGACTTTGTGAATTGATTATAGGGAGATCAATTTGATTAATATAAAGAACAACTATTCATATCAATGCATTGATGAATTTTTTGGTATGATTCATGGAGAAAAATACTTTAAAAATATTAATTTTCACTCTTGTTGTCCCTATCTAAAGGTGAAATGTTCATTGAATTGACTACAAAACCTTCTCTCATTATAGATTTGATTTTTAGACTATTTAAATTTTATCTTGATAAGTTCGTGTTATTATTCATTAATTTCATCATTATATACTTAATAGTTATGAAGAATAAGAGAGTAGTCTCCAAATAATTTTAGTGGTGATAAAAAAGGAATTATAAGGGAAATATAGATAGTGTGAATTTTTAATTAATGATGTTTCTTTTCATAGACATATTTTCATCAATAATGGAATATAGTTTGACCCTTCAAATAAAATGGTAGTTAAATGATTTCCAATACTTATGAGAATAAATTTTACCCAATATTTTTGGGGCTTGTAATGTTATTATTCTCTATTATTTAAATATTATTTATGGTTGAAAAACCCATTAACAATGATTAAAAATAAATGGGAAAAATTTATATGGTCAAGTGAATGTGAGGAATGTTTTGAAGATCTGAAGACCAGAATAATTAATTTTATAGTAATGACATTACTATATGGTAAGGAAGAATTTTTAAAACATATTTATGTATCAATGAAAGGAATTGGTTGTTCCCTTATCCATAATTACAGGGTTATTTCATATCCCTCAATACAATTGAAAACTCTGGAATGGAATTATCCAAATCTTGAACTTGTGCTGGAATCTATTATATTTACTTTTAAAATATATATTGTAAAACATTGAGATTTCAAAAAAAATGAAAATTATGTTATGTAACATAAATGACATTAAAAACTAATCCAATATAAGAATGTAACACCCCAAGACTTTATGATATTTTTCTTTTCAAATAAATTTAATCACTTTGATATACTGTGGTATACACAACCGTGATATTTTAATGTTAGATAATGTATTCAACATGCAACACTGAGCTTAAATAACAAATAATATATATATATATATATATATATATATATATATATTATAACATTTTCTTTAAATTAGTGGGTATGAATAGTATTAAATAAATTAAGAAATATATATTTCTATTCTATTTAATATAAATTATTGACAAATTTTTAAGAAATTATCAATCAATTTTTGTTAATGTGATTTTGTTCATATAAAATAGTTTTTCCTCAAAAAATATTATTTGTATTTCCTGAAAAAAAAAATATTGAATTAAATTTTTTGACCATTAATAACCCTTAGATGATAAACCATAAATCACTTTTTACAAAATTATATAAAAATTTACACTCATTGAAATATCAAAAATTTTCTAAATAAAATTAAATCTTTAATGAAGACTGAAAAATAATTGTAAAAATATAATTTATTATAAATAAACTAAGTTAATTAAATGGCCCATTATTTTCTAAATTAATATTATTATTTATAATTTATATTTAACCCACATTATTTATTTTGAATAAAATTTATATTGTATTTTAGAATAACTATATTTTGGGGTTTAGAAAAAGATTTTTTCTAAAATAGTTTTAAAGCACGTAATGCTTCTCCATTTTAATTTATTAAAACAACCATAATGAGAAAATTAATAAATTATAATTATATATTAAATATCAATAAATTTTAATTTACACTCACACAATGATTATTATTAGATATATATTTAATATAAAATCATCTTTTCTTTAAAAAACACTTCTCAAAAACCTCAATTTTTGTCACATCTATGTGTTATGTTTTATATATTATTTTTCTAATATATATAAAAAAATTACACGTAAAATTTCATTTTGAAATTGTAATTTTTAATTTTTATCTGGGTCAATTTTTTAGAATTTTCTAAAAAGATCATATTTTTTATGAATAATAAAAAATACAGAATTTGAATTGAAAACTGCATTATAATTTAATTTACATATAAAGTAAACTTATAATTGAAACTATTTTTAAAGTAAAATTATTTCAATTTGATATATATTAATCCAATTTAGTTCATTGGGAAAAAATTCACAATCAAATTAGATCTAAGGACTTTGTAAACGTTTTAACATTTTCTCTTTGAATAATTTATTTCTCATCGCATCTGTGTGATTAATTTTAAATTAAAATTTTCCAATTCTCTGAATTAAATATAAATAAATTTATTACATATTTGGAATAATAATATTTATATTATCTATTAAGTTCAACTTAATTTTTTATCGAGAATGATAGTAAAAGCAGTAAAAATTAATTACCATGTTTAATATAGAAAAGAGGTTTAACGGAGGTCAAACAAATAAGATAAGGGTTAATATGAAATAAAAACTTGTATATAATCTATTTTATGGACATATATCAACCTTATATTTTCTAAATAAAATAAAATTCTATTATTTTATCATTTGGAAAGTGAAAAAAAAATTGGAATTCATTTATTTCAAAATTTACAAGTGTGTCACTCACCTCACTTATAAAAGGCCAACACATATCCTCCTCTCATCACACCATAAAAACTAATTGGTTTTGACAAGTCCATGACAAATAAATTATCTAATTTTCCCATATCATACTATAGTGTTTAGTTTTTTATAATGATATCAAGGAAGTCTTGTGGGGAAAACCAATAGAAGTCACACGAAGAAGGGGTAACGTTCCTCAATGAGTGTTTTTATTTTACTTCCTCCTAAAATTATGTAAATTATTTATAAACCATGATTATATAATATCCTAAGTGAATTTAATATAAATATTTTATTATGTTATGTAATAACCTAAATACTTCTCCTCTACCATCAAATTGTTTATGAAATCACCATTCATCTGTGTGACGGACTACCTCTTCACAAACTGATTTAATTAGTTTTTCCATTAAAAAATCTCACAGTATGGTATGATGAGGGATATAAATTAAATTTTTAATACTTATAAAATATTTTTAACTATAGATTAATTATATAATATATATATATATTTTAATTTCCAACACGGATAAGATATTATTACATTGTTTGTGTGTATGACAGGTTACCGCCTCACGAGGGGATGTGATCCGTCTTTCACTTACACTTTAAATTCAATGTAATAAGGTTAATAATAATTAATATATGTGATATAAATTATATATATATATATAATATATTCATGAATTATTTATCATTATTAAAATATAATAAATCTATTTATTTATTTTACAATAAAATGTTGATAACATTGTTTTGTATGTGTGACTACCGCCTTCACGAAGTGATGTGAATCACTTTTCATCACCACGCCACATGGATGAGATATATAAGTATATTTAAATAAATAATATTGTATATATGATATCATTATTATCATATAAGGATAAAATATTTCTTAACTAATTTCCATAATGATCATGGGAAAATGGAAACATTTCTCATGGATACGTTTGACCTACTGTCTCGATGTTCATAACATGCATTTTTTCTCAAAACAATATTTCATGATTAGTTTTAAAAGTATAATTTATTTATAAAAATGATAATTATTTCATTATTTTTCCTTTATATGATTAAAATAGATAATATTCACAAGAATAGAAACATTCATAATAATGAATGAATGTGAAAATATGGAAATTAACTCCCAAAACAATGAAAATAATGAATGATTATTAGCAAATGGGTGATAATATGATTTAAAAAGATCATAAATGATATCATAAATTTTTTTATGATTCTATAATAATTTAATAACAAGTTTAAAACCGTTATAAATAATTTTAAATAACATTTAACCAAAAGGAAGTGTATTGTAAAGGGTTTTCCTCTCAATTTCATTTCACTGAGGAATATATTAATATTTTGACCCTAATTTATTTTATATGGTATATATACATCCCTCTTTATATGAAATATCATTATTAATAAATATTTAATTATATTTTGTGTTTTAATTTAAAATATATCATCAATAGGGGTTCGACATAAAAGATACCAAGTGGAAAAAATAACATAACTAAGTTTCGTATCACTAGGTTATACTATTCCCAAATTTTATTTGATATTCTATGATTCTTTTTGTAATGTGTTTTTACTATAGAATATTTTATTTACACTTTTTTATCTTTATTTATTATGTATACAAATAATATATTCATTTATTAATTTTCTATTTAGTATTATGATCAATTTAATGGTTTATTTCCTAATCACATTCTAGTCAGTATTGTTTATTCTCAAATTTTAGTTGAAAGAAATTAATTGTTCATTGTATATTAAAAACATTTCATTATATTCAACAACAGTTATTAATGATATTTTTAGGTAATAATAACATTTTCACTCCTTGGTGTGTAAAATAATATATAAAATGTTTTTAATAAAATCTAACATCATTTCTCTCTTTGGTCGGAAACCTGTTTTCTAACAAAACCTTTTTTTTCAAAAAAATATTTTAAAAAATATTTTTAACCTTTTCCAGATGAATTATTAATCATATCTTTAGCAAATTTGTCCTTTTTTAAATTTTTATCAATGGAATTATTATTCCTTTTTCAAAACAATTCTTATTTTGATTTTACTAGAAAAGTAAATGCAATATTTGTTTTAACATGTGTTGTATGAATAGAATTTCTAGCCATAATGACCAATGAAATGATTTCAAACATTGTTTATAAGTTTCAAAGATCATTTTCAAAAAAAATTGTGAATTTTTTTTTTATAAATTTATTTTTAAAATGAAAAATATATTTTCCTCAATCATTTTTATGAAACTGTTTTATACTACTTATATTCATCAATGACACCAAATATTTATTCTTATTACACTAGGTATTTTTTTTTAAAATTTCTTATTGATTCATTGAATGGATTAATATTATTTCAAATATATTTTTATTAAATCCATTTCTATTACATACGTTAATCATGTTTTAAAGAGATTGTAATGGAACCCATTTGTTTTCCATGGGTAACCATGTTTCAAAGAGAATGATATAGAACCAATTTCATTTACATGGGTTGAGCATATTTTAAAGAGATTGTTATGGAACATATTTCTATTCCATGGGTTAATCATGTTTTTAAATGATTATTATAGAATCATTTTTTTCATTAGTTATACATGTTTCAAAGATATTGTTGTGGAACTCATTTCATTTCCATGGGTTAATGATGATTTGTAGTGATTTTTATGAAATCAGTTATTTTCCACAGATTAATCATGTTAGAAAGAGATTATTATGGAACTGGTTTCATTTACATTGGTTAACCATGTTTCAATTATATTTTTGTGGAACCCATTTATTTTTCATATGTTTTCCACGTTTCAAATAGGTTATTATGGAACTTGTTTTTTTAATGGTTTCGCTATGTTTCCTGAATATTGTTATGGAACCCATTTTTTCTAAGGTTTAACACATTTAAAATAAATTATTATGGAACCCATTTCTTTTCCATGGGTTAACCATGTTTCAAATAGATTATTATAGAACATGTTTTTTTATATTTGGTAATCATGTTCTAAAGAGATTATTATAGAACCCATATTTCCATGAGTTAACCATGTTTCAAAGAGATTATTCTGGAGCCTATTTCATTTCCATTGGTTAACCATGTTTCAAAAGGATTGTTGTGGAAACTATTTGGTTCCCATGGTTTAATCATGTTTCAATGAGATTGACCTAAAACCCATTTCATAAGTGTGGTATAATCAAGTGAAAAAAGAAATAATAATTATTTATATTAGTTTTGTAATGAAATATATTTGTACCGTTTAATTTTGTTATTCTTTGACATTATATATGATGGGTTTAGTTATAAACCTTTAGGTGATCCTATTATATCTTATATTATGGGTGTCCTAGATAGAATCAAGTGTTACTGGTATAGCTTATACGATGGGTTGACCCTGATAGCTCTCTAATGCATTGGGTAATGATTATATTCTTTAGAGAATCATATTGGAAATCAACCATATAGTTATTCACTCATTAAGGGTTATATATGTGATATGTAATTTTTCTACAAATATGATGACCCATGAAACCAAAAAAATCATTATTATTTCTATGGGATTATAATTTTTCATTTGATCAAGGTTTCTATCACATGGATCTTTAGTATTTATTCGTATGAATTTTATTTTTTAAAGCCTAATTTCATTTTCATGATTTTTGATTTTTGGAATTGATGTGTATAAGTTCTTTTATGATACTATCATGAAATCTTATTATGTCATCATATTATTATGAACTTATTAGAATCATTGATGAAATTCAAATTTTAATGATTATTTTTATCCTTTCAGGGCATTCGATATCACCATAATTTTGTTTCCTCATCCATAAGGTATAAAGAATATGGTTGAATGAATTAATTCTAGATAGGATTCCATATGGTTGATTATTATGACTTAATGTGAAATAATAAAATTTTATTTAGGTTTGAGAAATGGTCATTTAAAGACATGTGTCTTTTTTATCTATGAGTTTTTACGATTTATAAAAAATTGTAAAACTAATGGGTTCTTGATTACTTATGTGATCAAATTTTTTTGTTTAATGTTGTATGGGTTTGATGGTAAATAATAGGTCATAATTATCAGTATCAACGTAAGAAATGTAATGATATTTATTTCAATAATAGATCTGGGAGTGTCTGTTTTGGGATATTACTGTTGGTATTAGATTCGGGTTTAAATAATTTTGGAGATTTGGATGTCTTCTTGTGAGGTTATATTAAGAATTGTGGATACCATCATAGGTCAATAAGATTAAGTATGAAAATAAGTAATAAGTCTTAGACAGCCCTTATATATTCTATGAAATGATAGGATAAAGTGAATATTTAAATTTCATGAGAATTTTATTTAGGTTGTAGTATATGTAAAGCATCGGTTTAATGATAAGTATTTCTTCAAAATTTTCAGACATAAATTTTAAGGTATTGGTAACCTTTAGAATCAATATGATATTGGATTTTAAGAAAAAACATGTTTTATCATATATATAAATGTGGGATTGAAAATTTATTTGGTGACTAAGTGATTAATGTCACTTCAAAATAATATTGCAATATTATTTTTCTTGAAATATAAAGGGTGTGATATAACCTTTAAGGATTAAAAACTTTTTTTTAGTTTATCGAGGTTATTTTGTGCTATTGGGTTATTGAATTTTTTAGTTTCAAAATATATTTTATCGAAGTTGAATTTTTAATATTAATGTATCATATTATAGATTATTAATTTTGGAAATTAACTTACCATATTCTAAACATTTTGATTTTTCTTAAAATCTAAATGAAGAACAATAGATTGTTAGACCTTTTATGCTTATGTGCTCATTAAAATTTTATGTTATTTCTTCATGAATTAATAATTCATCTTTTATAAACATTTTTTTTATAAAAAAATTATATTTTGGTGAAAATTGAAAAAAATGATGGAATTCTACTCATACAATATGTATATTTTCTTATTCTCTTAGTCTATATGAAAAATAACCATTAAAACCTGGCCATTAAGTTGGTGGGTTGGAATAATATTAAATTATTTATGATATATATATATATATATATTTCATACACAATATAAATTATTGGAAAAAAATTGAAAATAATGAATCAATTTTTAGTAATGTAATTTTGCTATTTAAAAATATATTTTCTTCAAAAATTATTTTTTTATTTCTTTTCATGAAAAAATATTATAATAAATATTTTATACTTTAATAAAATTTATTTTATAAAATTAAACTCATTTTTGTAATATTAATATCAAAATTTACTTAGGGTAAAATTTGGTAATTTTTAGGGAAATGTAGATTTCTCAATAAATAGTGAAAAATACCGATTTATATAAAACAATCATTTATTTTAAATAAATAAATTAATTTGATTTTAAAACTATTCTGAAAATTAACATAAGTATTATTTATTTATATTCATCTTACTTTTTTTGAATCATTGTTGTATTTGATTATAGTATATGTTTATTTTTGGGTTCAAAAAGGGTTTTTATAATAACATTTTTAAAGAATGTAATGTTTCCCCATTTTGGTTAATTAAAATATTAACTGAGGAGAAATAATTTAAATGAAAAATATAGATTATAGATAAAAAACATTAATTTGTATTCATACAATGATTCTTATTATATAAATAGTTAATATAAAATCTTCTTGCTCTAAAAAAATAGACATCCTGAAAATCGTCTTTTTCATCATGCCTTTAGGTTTTGTTTTAAATTTAGTTCTTCGGACTTTTATAGAATTTATTTTACAAAAATTTAAAATTTTAAATCATAATTTTAAAAATATATTAGGGTATATTTTTGAGTTTTTTTGGAAAATATTATTTATTATGAATAGTGAGAGATACATTATTTTAACTAAAAATTTTGTTTATGTTTAAATTGTTTATAAATTTAAATTATATTTTTTAAAAAAATTGATACATTTTTTCAATAATATACCTATTAATATAATTTATGTGATGTTATAAATTTTTTTATTGAAATTTAATATAAAAAATTTGTAATCTTTTAAACATTTTCTCTTTGAAAACCCGCTTTCTCATCGCATTTGCAAGACTTGTTTTAAATAGGAGTATTAAAATTCAGTAAAATTAATTTGTAAAATTGATTACTTATTTGGAATAAGATTAATTTATATTATCTAATAAGGTAAAATTAAATTTTTACCAAAACTTATTAGTGAAAATAGTATAAATTTATTATCACTTTTAATATAAAAATAGTTTTACCGAGGGTCTTAAACTAAAAGGATATGGATTAAAATGACCTAAAAACTTGTATAAAATATTTATAAGGACATATATAGGAATATATATTATATTATGAATAAATTTGCATTATGGGAGCCATATGAAAAGGAAAAATGTGTGTATAATTCTTTCTTTTCAAAATCTACCAGGGTGCCACTAACCTCACTTATAAAAGGCCACCCCCTCTCCTCCTCTCTTCATACCATAAAACCCAATTTTTTTAGACAATAACATTCCTAATAACTTATAAAATTCCTTAGTATCATCCTATAATCCTTATGTTTTCATAAATCAATCCAAGGAAGGCCTTTGGTGAAAAATAAAAGAAATTACCCAAAAAAAGAGGTAATGTTCTTCAATGAGTGTTTTAGGTTATTTCTTCATAGACATTGATAAATTCTTCTTAAACCATAATTTTAAAATAAAATAAGCATATTTAATATACATATATGTTATTATTCTAATTTATTAGCCAAATTAATTATTTTATTCAATCAAATGGCTCATGAAATCATCATTCGTGTATACGATGGTCAACCACCTCTTGAACTGATGTCATTCATTTTTATATTACCACCACTCACTGTTAGGTATGATGATGTATATAAAAAATATATATGATGTTTATTATATAATAATACCTATTTATTCATTATATTATATATATATATATAACTTTCATTTACATACAATACCTTAGGGGATATGATAAGGTTACTCATGTGTATAACGGACTACCGCCTAAAAAAGTGATGTGAATCAGCTTTCACCAACAGTTTTCATGGAATGAAATGCGGTTAAATTTAAGGAATATATGAAATTTTTATAAAATAATTATTGTATTAATGATATATTAATCATTATTATAATATTAAATATCATTTTCTTTTTTATACAAGAATGATGATAACATTATTCTTGTATGTGTGGCTACCCACTTCATGAAGTTATTTGGCCCACTTTTTGTAACCAAACCACATGGATGATATATATAAGTATATTTTGAATAATAAAATATTAATTATTATATAATGATAATTATGTGAAAATAAAATATTAATTAACTATTTTTCATAATAATCATTGAAAAATATATACATTACTCATGTGTATGTACGGCCTACTGTCTCTATGATCAAAACATACATAATTTCTCAAAACCTTATTTAATTAGTGGTATTAAAATTATAATTTATTTATAAATATTATAATAATTTCATAATTATAATTTTTTATAATAATAAACTACAAAATAAGCACAATAACACGAACTTTCATAGTAATTTATGAATAAGAAAACAAGGTAATTAACACCCGAAACAATGATAATAAGGAAATATAATTTACAAAAAAGAGATAATATGTTATTAAAGGATTGTATTTGATATTATAAATATTAATATGTTTCTAAAATAAGTTAATAACATTATAAAAATCTATAAAAAATATTAAATAATGTGAAACCAAAAGGAAGAATGAGGTAAATGATTTAATCTCATTTCAATTTCATTATGCCATATTGTAATGTTATGAATGTAGTTTATTTTATAGGATGTATATAATGCACATTTGATATTAAATATCATGATTTCATAATTATTCCTGGTATTTTAACTTTGAATTTTAAATACTTTATCGACAGGTATTTGACTTACCATATGGTAAGAAATTTCATAACAAATTTCTTTAACGGGTTACATTACCCCTTTATTGTATTTGATATTATATAATTATGTGTGTAATGGAATTTTAACTATATAATATATAATTTAAACTTTTTTATTTATATTTATAGTTGGTACACATAATCTGTTAATTTATTAATTCTTGCTTTAATGTTATTATCATTTTGTGGGTTTATTTTAAAATCTCATTCAAATAGAGATTGTTTATTCTTGAATTTTAGTTGGAGGAAATTACATTATAATTGTATAGTTAACAATTTTCATTTTCTTCAACTCAAGTTATTAATTATAATTTCAAGTAATAGTACCATTTTCCCTCTCTTTGGTATATAAAATAATTGAGAAGGTGTTTTAGGAAAATCCAACAATGTTTCTATCTTCGGTCGGAAATCTGTTTTCTACCAAAACCATATCTTCAGAAAAAACCAATTCCAAATAATGCATTTGAAACAATTTTATCCAATTTTTACTTTTTTTTTAAAATATTACATTGAATATTTATTTAATTTTCAAAAAAATTCTGGTTTGGCTTTTACCAAAAAAGTGAATTTTTTTTAATGTGTACTGCACGAATGAGATTTCCAACCATCATGACCACCCAATGTCTTAAAACTTACTTTCTAATTTATAAATAATTTTTTTAAATAATATTTTTTTCAAAAAAATTAAATATTAATTTTTATAAAGAAATAATCAAATTGACAAGGATATATTCCATAAGAATATTTTTAAATATCTTTTTATAGTATTTCAAATAATAAAAAAAACCCTTTATTTTTATGCCCACGGGTATATTTTTTATTGACTCAATCCTTATTCTTTATATTGAAGGATTAAGATTATTTCAAAGAGAGTGTTAATAATACTTGTTTCTTTTCCCTGAGTTTACCATGATTTAATGATATTGTTATGAAACTCATTTCTTTTACATTGGTTAACCATGATTAAAATAGATTCTTATGGAATTCATTTATTGACTAAAAATTTAACATGTTTTGAAGATATTTTTTTGGAACTTATTTTGTTCTGATGAGTAAATCATGTTTTAAATAGATTTTTATGGAATTAATTTATTTTACATGGATTAAACATGTTCCAAAATGTTTTTATGGAAAACAATTATTTTTCATGGTTTATCCATATTTCAAAGATATTTTTATGGAATAGTTTTGATTTCTATGAGTTAATCATGATTTATAGATATTTTTAGGGGACCTACTTCTTTTACACAGATTAACCTTATTTCAAAGAGATTATGATTGAACATGTTTCTCTTCTAAGGTTTAACCGTGTCTCAATGATATTTTTATGTAACCCATTTCTTTTTAAATGATAAATCTTGTTTCAAAGATATTTTTATGGACCCCATTTATTTTCCATGGGTAAAATATGTTTTTATGATATTTTTATCGATCCATCTTTTTTACACACTTTAATAATGTTTTATAAATTTTATTATGGAACATGTTTCTTCTGTATATGTTAATCATGATTCACAATGTTTATTTTGAAAACCATTTGTTTTTCATAGACAAAACATGTTTCAAAGATATTATTATGAATCTTTATTATTTTTTGTGGTTTAACCATGTTTCAAGTATATTGTAATAGAATCCATTTATTTTCCATGGGTTAATGATGTTTCAAAGAGATTGACATGAAAGTTATTTCGTTTGTATGGGTTAATCATGCATTAATAGGAATAAACATTTTTCATATGAGTTTTTTGATAAAAAAAACTATGTAATTTATTTATATTTTAGTTCATAGAAATATTATATTATGGGTGTTCCTAGATAGCCTCAAGTTATCTAGTTACATATTATACAATGTGTATACCCACACCGCACCAGGTTTACCTAATATCACTTATATGATGGTTGCACCTAGATGGAACAAAAATGTATTAGGTGAGGATTATGTTATCTGGAGAGTAATTTTGGAATTCCTACATAGGATTATTCCATTAGTAAGTGTTTTGAAATAGTTCTTTATGTGTTTTGTGAAGATGATGTACCAATATACGAGAACAATTTCGTTACTCTTTCTAGGTTTTTATAATTTTTACTTCGATCTAGATTAATATCACATAGGTCATGATAAATTATTCCTATGATCCTTTCATTTTATTAAGAATTATTCTATGTTTCATTATTGATGATTCAGATATTGATGGGTCTGAGTTATTTTATTATTCTCTCATGCACTCTTATTATTAATTTATACCATTATGCACTAATTATAATCATTAATGACATTCAATTTTTAATTATTATGCTTACACTGACTAATTATTTGATCTAACCCTTCTTATGGTTCTTCTTCCAAGGTTTATATATTATGAGATTAAATAAATTATTTCTAGAAGTGATTTCATATAGATTATAATGATGCCTTTATGTGAAAAATGAAAAGAAATTTTAAGTAGTATAAATTATCAATTAACAGCATTGGTATTATTTAGGCATGATTTTTTCCTGATTTTATAAAAATTGAACATTTAAGGTCCATGATAATATAAGTGATAAATTTTTTCTTTTTTATGTTATAAGGATTAGATGGGAAAAAATTGGGTCATGATTATTGGTATTAATGATAGAAATGTAAATATTATGATTTCAGTTCAGGATCTGGGAGTGTGGGTTCTATATTGTTACATAATGGAACTACATAAATAGTGAATGATGTGATATATATATATATATATATACATAAAAAAATATATTAATGTATATAATATCTTATAAAGTGCTCACTGAGTGGAAGAAAGATGGTTGGAACTACTCATAGACTATGATTTCTCAATTCCAAACCAACCTAGGAAAGAAAACAAAGAGGGTGAGGAATTGAGCAGGTTGAACCATGGTGTTTTGGACGAGATGAGTATTAAAAATGATATTATATATATATATATATTGTAAAAATACATATGGTTATTTGTTAATAAAGGACACATCCTTTCAATCCTAAGAAATTGTTAAAAAAATTTGTATGATAAAAGATAGAGAATTCACATTATCATTATGAAAACAAAAAAAACCTATACTCAAGTAGTAACTTATGGAAAATCAAAAAAAAAATAATCTATATAAATGTATTTTTCTTTTTTAGTAAGTGGTTATTTGTTCCTTTCGTATTAGAGTTGAAATGGGAACTACTAGCTAAATCACATAGCTCAAATTTCCCTATATACCATGATATTACAATGATATATAGGTATTTAAGAGAACATTTCTAGTCTGGTGGTATGAAGTGGGGAATCGAAAATTATTTTGACATATGAATAGTATTCCAGTACGTAAATCATAAAATAAAACATCTTAAGGGAGTCATGAAACCTTGTCCATTATCTATATGGAAGTGGGACATTATAATAATATACGTTTTCATATGACTCGCAAAGTCTCTAACAAATAATGATGTAATATTGATCATCATTGATCATCTTACTTGGTCAACTCATTTCTTAGCTATAAGATAATATCTACCACTTGAGCTTCATTATTGATTCTATATAAATAAAATTTTAAGGCTTTATGGGGCACCCATATTGATTGTATCTGATCACAAACTATAGTTCAAATCGAAATCATGGAAGAGTCTTCAATGGTATATCATCATTGATATCCACTTAAGAATTTTATGTCATACAGAAATGGATGTGTGGTCTGAAAAGACTATCTAGAAATTGGAATAAAAAATAAATTCAAGTTCTCTTGACTTCAAAGGTATATGACATTAATATAAAACTTTGGTAGAATTTAAATTCAAAAATATCTTCCATTAGAGCATCCATATGAAACTAGATAAGTATCTATATGAAAAAATGTGTAATAATCTAACCTATTGGGATGAAGATGGACAAAGAAAATAAGATATGCCATAAATTTTAAAGGGGAAATATTTTAAAGTAAATAGTATTTAGGATCCTATTAAACATCCCAGAGAATACTAAAGAGTTATGCTACTAATTGGTGGAATAAGTTGGAATTTTTAGTTGGTGATTATGTATTCATATAGTTTTCATCATGCAAGGGATTTTAATGATTTGGAAAAAAATGGAATTTTACGTACAATATACATAAGTGTTTTAGAAATATGAGAGAGAATTTTATATTTATCATACTGATTGGATATTCATCCCAACCTCTATGAAGTACATGATATCTTCCATGATTAATTTTTAGGTAAATAAAATCTAGATAAAATCATTTTCCTCACATCCAAGGGAATAGATTTGGATCCTGGATTCTACTAGAATAAAGAGGCTATTCGGATACCTAACACCATACATAAAGTATTGTGTAACTGAATATCTTTATAGTGAAATAACTTTATAGAAATCACAAACTAAAAGAAGAAAAAATGTATCCTGAACAAGATATAAGGATGGAATATCCACACTTCTTCAATATCTCATATACACCACAATGTCAAGGATGAAATTAATTAAGGGAAAATGTAATACCAAATCTAATCTATTTAAGGTAAATTCTACATCTTAAAACTACCACACAATGAGAAATATAAAGAGACAGTATTTCTAAAAATATTTACTAGTTTTATTTATAAATTTAAGAATTTTATTTTAAAAAAATTAACTACATTTTTTAATTAATCATAATGATATTATATTAAGATAAAATTATGAATTCTTTCCAAAAAATGGTTTTTATTCATGAAAATGTTAAAGTTAAAATTTCCCTATATATATATAATTTTATAAAATGGATTTTTATATTATAATTGGTTATCATATATTATTTTACCATAAATAATTTATATTCATTCCTTGAAAACAAATTACTATGTAATACATTAATTAACACAGCAAGAGTAAAATTGTTATTTTCAAAAAATTAATTTTATAAGTATTATAAAATTTTTATCTAAATAAAATATAGTAATGTACATAAAAATAGATATCTAATATGAAATTTAGAAATAGAGAAAATATATAAAAATTCATTCAATAAATTATTAATAAAAATAAGAACCAAAATATATTAATATATAAACAAAAAAATCTATAAAAATATTGTTTTCATATATCTTATGTTTTAATTTAAAAGATACTTTTTTCGTATACATTTTTAAAAAATGAATAACAATAAATGAATCCCAAAATCAAACCCTCCACATAAAAAATTTATATAAAGGTTCATCTTTCATTTTTATAAACAAAATAATTTCTATGGTATATTTTTAATCAAGATTGATAATGGTAAAATTGGTAAATGAAGTATCTAGGCATTTTAGTGATTAAAATGTCACATACAACCGATAAATTTTTTTTTTAGTTTTAAAATTCATTACCATAGTCCTCAACTAGAATTTAAACACCTAATTCACTTAACTCACTAAACTCACCTAACACCCATGTGATTCCATTCTTGCATGTTACCTAACATTAATTTCAATGAAAAATTACAACATTTTCACCTATAAACGGAGCTCCCTCTAAGCCATTGTATCATTATACTCCACCCCAATGGAATTTATCATGATGTTATATTATTTACACATCTCTAAACCACTACCAATATATTTTTAGGGTTCTATGTAGTCTTACCAAGAATTATGAATCAACTTAGTAAGGTAAGGGTTTCCAATAATTTTGGTTCCTTTTTATTTGATATTGTTTTGTTATAATACCATTTCAACAAATTTATGTGATTTCAATATCATGGTATTATGTGACATTTGATATTTTTTAATGATATACTACTTATATAGTATCATTAAAACCTTTTTCGTATGTCATTATTATGCCAACACAAGTGCTCAAATTCCACCACATTCATTATCAATTACAACCCGTTATTATAATATCATCGTGCTTGTAATTCTGTGGAATTTTCACCCATTTATTAAATTCAAAATGATATTTCATCTCATTAACACCTTTGAATAATCTTTCATAATTCTAAAAAATCATAAATTTTAATAATTTAATAGGAGTATGGTTTTCCTGGAATTTCCATCATTATATGGATACTAACAACGAGATGTAGAATTTGCACAAATACACCTAGGAGTAATCACCCCAGATTTGTATGGTTGAATAATTGAATCAACCATCACGCTAATTCAGGAAGAGTGGGAATAATATAACACACCTAGAAAGGTACTTATAAGAGATATGATTTAGTATATTAAAACTCTATATATGATCCATAAAAAATGATCTCACGTACTAGTGAAACTATTAAATTCAATTACTATTTTATATTGGTAACAAAACATGTGGATAGTACCCATAGTACATACCTTATCCTTATTTATTTGACAAGGTACTTTGTTTACATTAAGAATAACCTATTGATACATTGTTAATTATATATTGATTAACCATTAATTTTATATCTCTATATGTTTTATGATCATGTTATCATATTTATTAACATGATGAAAAGTGTTGTAATTAAATATATCAATACTCTAATATAGATTATTATTATAATGTTGACTATTTATTTTTTTAAAAACCATTTTCTATATTTGGATTGGTTATGATAATTTTATCTCATTTATTAACATGAGGAATGTATAAGAATTATGTATGTTTTTATTCCAATAAGGATAATTTTTATGAATGATTATTATCAATTTATTATTGATTTTCACATTTGATGAAAACATTGGAAATAAACATGTAATGGGTGTGGCTTAGAATTACATATCCCCTTGATGCATCAGTAGGACTCATGAGAAAATAATGTTTGGGTATTTTTTTGTATAATTATCCTGAACAAGATGTTTCTTTGATGGTAAGATCATGATGTATAAGATCTTAATATCTGGGATCTTGGTATGGAATAATCAGTCCATAATTGCACATTTTGTCACTAAGAAACCAGTTGTTGTTATCCATTTGATCTATTTATTTTTATTTTAATGAAGGGATTTATTATTCTCATAGATTCAGTTGATTATGAATTTATATTGGTTATTTATTCCTTCCATGTCACAGGTTACATGTCTGTGTTATAATAATATTTCATTGTATGTAATCCCTTAAAAATAATTTGATCTCAAAATTATTCGTTTTTATTTCCATATGAAAGCTAGAGGAGAACTACATATAGTTTTCAAGGATTTGTTGTAATGATAATAAATTTCTTCAAATATTTTCATATGGTATCTTAAAATTTTTTATTTACTGTATATATGTATCTAGTTTTACAACGATACTATTTTTTTGAATCTATATGAAATATTTTATTATGTGAAAATAATAAAATACAACTAATATCATCAAGTTTTAGAACTATGAGTTGGTACATTAGAGCTTCGAATAGAAAAAAAATGTGTTAAGAGAGAAGTATCAACCTTAGTACTGCAACAGATGAGGTGATAATGTCGACCTAATACCCACAACCTAATGATCATAATTTAAAAATTGAATTCACGTGGAAGCCATCTGAAATTCAAAACACCTAGAAGGGAGGTTTCAATTTTTATTCATTCCAGTTCATATTAGTTCAATTGGTTTAATAATTCCATTTATAATATTTATAGAATAAATATATTATAATGATGAAGTATGGAACGCATCCCCTATTCTAGAGGAACTAAATAAGTGATGTCTACTAAAGATTTTTTTTATCTTTATCCAAAATGAAATTTGTATATCTCCTACATTGTTGAATTGTGGGGTATTATATTCACTATCTATTCTTAGTTATTATGAATAGTTGTTTTATTTATCTAGGGGTGTTTTTCTAACAACAAGAGAAAAATTATTATTTGAAATCAAAAGAAATTATGTATTTTTTTTATATGTGTGCAGGTTTGATGTTTTCTTTAATTTCAATTTTACATCCCTAAAGAATGTATATTTTGAGTTTGATCTATATTTAGAATAGTTATATATATTTTTGTATTCTAGGTTATGAAATATTATTTTCTAAATATGGTATGCCCAGGTAGACTTAGTTTGATTAAATAATTATTTATTTCAAGGTAATGTTTGGAACATACATTCTATTAATAGAGTAAAAGATCAAGGGGATAATATGTTGATATTTTTAATGGATGATGGAACCATTACATTAAGAGGGGAACATTTCCACTCCATTAGAATTTATTTTCATTAAGGGTATAGGAAAGGAGATCTTATATTATAAAATGGCATACATCCTTTGATTATATAGTGTTCATAGTATTATAAAAAAATTAAAAAAGGGGATATTAAATTCAAATTTGGATTGTGTATTTTTTCACAATGTGTTTGTAAATAGTTATTTAAGATATAGGGGTGTCAGATAAGTTGTATTAACCTAATAAATGTAAAAATAACATGGAAATGAATTATGAGTAAATTTTATAAGATTAGGATGTAATTTTAAATAAAAATACCATTAATATATTGGGAATTGAATATGGACAAAGTTATTGTTGCTTAAAGGCTAGGCTAGATAGAAAGGCATATTTTAGTAGAAACTTAAAAATCAGATGATTGGTGGGGTTGATCATCATAGATATAATAAGAAAATTTGAAAATGATTGATTACAACCATTTCTACCATAGTGTGGATGATTGAAACAACTATATAAAATATACACATGGAATATTTTTTATAATCTATGATATATGTATTGCTTGTTAGAATATTAAAGACCCAATGAATTGGTAGAAATCCATCCATTTGAATGTGATATGTTAACTACTAAAGTATATGTTAATATTACTTGTATAAAGGTTAAACATATTTGAAGTGGTGTTTAGTTGATAATAATGGTTGGATAAATATTCTAAAAGTTATTCGGAATTAGGTTAATTAGTTTATGGTATTTTCATACATTCCCAATGGTGATTGAGAATGATAGGAGGATGATTGAGAAAGACCTAATCTGAATTAAATAATTTAATTAAATATACTATAAATTATATAGTTTGGATTATTATGTCTGATTAAGGATGATCAAATGATTGTACAACAAATTTTTCATGAGGTTGATCCATTTTTTCAGGTGGTTATTCCCCAAACTCAAAATTAGTTGAAGTATCAGTGTACAGTCGATCCACTAAACACAAAGTCAAATAGTCATGTTATTGATATCATAAACCATGTGGTAAATCCATATCCAAAAAATATATAAAAATGGTAATTAATTATGATATTCTATCATTCAACATCTATGGTCGATTTGATTCCTCCGCCACACAGTTATTAGAATGTTCCTCCAATTAATCCTCACTATCACACGGTTGATCTAAGTGAAGCATATGGATCATTGGTTGGACATATAGTAATTTTGATCATGGTCTTTTATATACCTTAAATCATGGTAAATATAACACATAGATAAATCATAAATGATGTTGCAGAACAAAAAATAGTGAGAATTCTATATTTATAATCTAAAGAATAAATTAAATGAGATGATTATTTGGGATATTTTTTTTGTTCATAACATTAAAAGATACATGTGATACGTGATTAGAAATATTGATTAGTTATAATCATGTTTAATCAAGTATAGTAATATTAAAAGGTACTCTAGAACATTTTAACAAATTTGTAATCAATAAATTCAATAATATAGTAGAAATTATATTTATATATATTAATGTGGTTATTAATAGATCCATATTTCTTTATGTTATTATGATCCATGATACAATATGGTTTTAATGGAATCAAAGTGAAATAAAATTTTTATTTTGAATAAATTAATCCTTAATTTATTCATCAAGAGTTATTGAAACTATAAAAAATATAAATATTCTTCTGCTAAACCTTATTTTTTAAACATCATAAATATTTTTGATTTATTCATTTTATTTATGATAGTAAACTGGGATTCATCATTAATGTTTTTAATAATTATATGGATTAAAAAGAATTCAGAACAATTTATATGTATATTTTATTAAAGAAATTGAGTGATCCAGACTATTGATAAATTAATCCAAAAAATATTATGAAGCTAAAAACAGATGAATATTTCAATATTATTAGGATGACCTTATCATGAAATTAATGTTAGGAATATAAGAAATTTTATTGATCGTGAACGTAATGATTATATAAGATCTTCTATATCTAGTTGATTTTAATAATTAATTGAGATTATTTGTGATTCAGAGGTTGAGAAGAGATGATAAAAAAGTCTTAAGGATGTTGTAACCCTCTAAAATAATAACATTTTTTATAGAAAAATGAAAAATAAATTAGAAAAAATAGTTTGGGGAACACCATTAATTTTATAGTAAAATATGATTAATGGTAGAATGAATACTGAAATTTCAAGTAAATGACCATGTATATAAAATTTGAGAAATTAATATCATAGTTAAGGAAATAGTTTGACATATTTTATATTATCTAAGTGTTTAACTAATTTCATGGTGACCTACATATAAAATGAAAAAGAAAGAGAGAGGGGTTGTGAGTTAAAGAGTTTATTTGAGACCCATCATAATTGGGGAAATTTTCCTACAACAAAATAATAATAACAATAAAATAATGAGACAGTGTAGGGAATATGATGATAATGTTGGTGTTAAATCCAAATGATGAATAAGTGATTCATGTTATAACCATTGTTTTAGAGGCTTTAGATGATAAAAATTAATAATTGTGGACTTGGTGTGTAATGTTTTACATATTACAGTCAAAAAATGAACAATAATGAGATGATATAAGGTTGGAAGATCACAAGGGATCAAAGTTAGTAAAGAAAATATGTGATCTATTTTACAGGATCAATGAAGATAAATTTTAATTATTTTTTTAGTTATAATGTTCTATTTCCTATCTTAAAGCATTTAAATAAGTTATTAATGAGTTTATCAAGATTTACTAGATTGGCGTAGAAATATCTTGTTCATAACTTAAGATCTAATTCCATGAATTACGTCATGAAACACATGAATTTTTATATATGGTTAGACTCTATAGAACCTATGTGACTCATAATATATAGGAGGATCATGGTGCATGGTTGTGACATGATTTTGAATATTATAAGATATATCTAATATGATTATATAATGAGAAGACCTTTGAAACATAAAATATATATACACTATGTGAATCATTTTTGTGGTGGGAAATACTACCCATTTTAATCAATATTAGATTATAGTAGAGAATAGTTTATTGTAATAGACAACCTAATAAGGAAAAGAGTATGTTTTTGTACTAAACCTAGTACTAATTCTATATAACTAATTATCTCATTTTATTCAGAGATAATGCTTAATATTTTCATAAACTAAACTATATAACCTAATAAAAATGTACATAAATCAATCTCAATGTTTGTCGAAGGGTTCTCTCATTCCCCATGGGATGGTGACTAGTTCGTGTGAATCAAGAATGAACAGAGGGGAATGATTTCAAAATAATAATTTCCAAAAAAAAATTCGGTAAGAATATAGAATCATAATGTATTCTAATATAGTCTTAAAGAGAATAACTCTACAAGGTATACAAGTAAAATTCTAGAAATGGAGAAACAATCCAAAAACAAAATTGGAACCAAGATCTCCTTATAATAGATTGATCACAAACTTCCCAACCTACCCCCAACTCCCGAGGTCTCTCTATCCAGAACACCCACTAACACCCTTAAATTCTTTTCATTTTCCTAAAACTAGAAAAATAAAGATTAAATATACCAAAAGGAATATATAGGGTTAGAATAACACTAACCTAGTAATATCCCATCACGCATTCCATAAGCAGTCTATATAAAAAACCAAATATTCTTAATTTTAAAAATTGAATGATAATATTTTCATAATTCTTAATAAATAATTTTTTTCATGTCATTTGAATGGAAAGTATAAATTAGTTACAAATAATCATTTCCAATATAACATGAGTGATTAACTGTTTCCTAAAACAGGAATGAATATATTATTATAAAAATAGTGTCATGTATAATTCATTTTAAATCATATCACCAAGGTTATAAGAACATGTCATAGTCAGATCAACTCTTAATGATCCTTACACATCATAGTGAAATATGGATCCAGGTGTTCCAACATCCTTAGATCTCTGGCCTAGGGGTAATGAGATTCCACTTCAACTACTTAACTCTATACCCTTAACATAGTTTTGTAATCATCATCATCATTAATTTATTGATATGTAGAGTTATTGCTTTTTGAGTGTGCTTATTTAGAAATACTCACCAAAATACTAAGGATCCTATTTTCTTTAGGTAAATCAATCATGTGTAAAATCAATCATTTAATACTATTTTCATCAATCATTATTTAAGGATCCGCATTTCATGTTTCAAATAATCAATTTCATTTAAAATACTAACATAAAATAGTTTTTATAATAACTCATTCCATTAAAAAAATAATTTCATTTCAAATCTATAAAATCATTTCATAACATCATTTTTTATGAGTAATAATGAAATTATTTATTCATAACATTAATTTTCAATTGAAAACTATTTTCTATAAATTTAAACATTATTAGAAAATCCAGAGTAAATGACCTCCAATGCACGCCATTCAAATTGAAAAGGTAATTACCAAGAATCACAATTCAATATATTGAAATCAATTACTAATCCATTTCAAATAATGAAACCAATAAAATTATAAATTGATAAGAATTTCATTCTGAAACCACCTACCACACTCATAGTATTATCAAATACCCAATACGGGAACCACAATAAAAAGGAGTTGAAGGGATATAACTACTCAACAGAGAACACTATAAAAACAATTCCAAAAAAATGTTCTATATCCATTAATTTCAAAAGGGTCCACTTCTCTAAAAGAAGGAATGATTCTAAGGAATAGGTATTCACAATCGAATTTTGGTTATACATACCAATAGAGATTTGAAACTTCAATAGATAGTTCAATCCACAAATATTCATAGTTAGAAGGTCCATGATTACCTAATAAAAGTTTACATGATCGAATTGGTCAAATGATGTTTGATGGGGTCATATTATAGTAAAAATGGGTCTTTTATGAATTAAAATCAGATATTCAAATAAATTAATTCATGGTTAAAGGTTTGGCTACCTGGGTTTTCAGACTATGTGTAGACTATGTACCCATTTTTTATCTTCTAGAAGAGACACACAGATTGGCCACATAGTTAGAAAAATCATGCACCATCAATGAGAAAAACCTCTATCTAAATTCACATGGTTTGAGGGGAAGTCCACATGGTTTCGAAAACCCGTGTTCTTAACTACATTCCCTCCTCTAATACTCTAACTCAACAATCATGGTTCCCTAGGTAGACATGAATAAATTTTCCTAAATCTTCACCAACTATGAGAAGGCTTAGAAACCCCTAAAACAACTAAAATTCTCCCAAAATTAAATTATGAAACACCCAAAAAATTATGATAAAATAAAAGGGATGAATGTAACTGAAATTATGAGTTGGTATTTTATAATTCTTCAAACCATAATTCATTCTTACCAAATAAATCCTAATTAAGAATAATGTTCCAAATGAGATGAGGTTATTTCTCCCTCCTCGTCATCTCATGCTCCTTAATCTCAAGACTATCTAAACCATGAATGCATAGAACCAAAATAATGTAAAAGACATATACAATTGTACATTTACTTGAGAATTAGCAATCCAAAATGGCTACACAATCATAGTGATATAAAGATCCACATCAATTTCTTCACAATTAAAATTTTGAGATATATTCAAAATATATTCTATAAGTCGTAATACATGAAAAAAAATAATTGTTTTTATCCAAAGTGGAATAGAAAAATGGTATGCCACCTACCAAATCCTCTCAAACCCCTCAATCTATCTCATGTGTCTCTATGTCAACTTACTATATTTTCTATATTTTTAGTGACCTAGCTAAGACAATACACTAAAAAACACTCGATCAACAACTCCAATGGATGTTTAATATGATTATCGAAGGATTTATAGTTCCTCTTCACCAACACCAACATCTATTGAATCATCTAGATCTTTTCCATCCTTGCCTGGACTAAACTAGGCCCTATAAAGGGTGATTCACTAATCTTAAACCAAAATTCAGTATATTTATAATTTCATCCATAGAAATTCTCAAATGGTGAAATTTTAGTTGAAAATAGGTATATATTATGATAGGAAAACTAAAATAGTCCCAAATTAAAGTCTCATTCTCCTCCAAAGTCAATGATTTAGGTATAAACAATATCTTCAATAATATATATAGTTCAATATATCTTGCATCCAATTATAGGATGGTACACTATGATCAACATAACATGGGACCTCATCACCTCCTTGTGGTCCCTCCAAAAAAGAAAAGTGAACATGGGATCCTTATTGGAAAATATATTAGAAGAAAGTCCCTACAAACTAATAATATCATACACAAAAAAATTTCATAAATCCTAAACTATGGAGGTATCAATAATAAGAATAATGTGATCCCATTAGTTCAATAAGTTAATCACCATGAAAGTCACATTTTTTAGCCGAAGAATTTGTGATAATGAATGAAACAATTCCAAACTACCACATACACATTTGATGTCATTATACGAAGGGGTTGAAGGAAACCCAAGGCTTCATATATATATCAGATTTTATACCAGGACACCAAAATAGAATCATCATATCATAAAAAATATTAATCATTCTATGCGGGACACCCATATAGAATGATAATAATACCTTATCAAATCATTCATTATAGGAGAAAAAATGACATAATGGTAATTGAATCAGAGAGTTCCATTTGAATATAGAGACCATTCATTGATATTTTCCACACTATTTAAGGAATTCAAAATAACATGGAATTCACCATCATTATTCTTCTATTTGAGAATATACTCAAGATGATAGATTCTAAAAAACATCTTGCTAAAAAATCTCAATCTCATCCTCATGGACTCTCAAATTCATAATATCAAGAATTCCCATGTGATTCAACTCCAATAATAATTTTTTTCACGAACTCAGATTTTAGATTCCTTCTAAAATAATCATCAATAATGTTCCCCTATTTAGGGGTAAAGGAAAATTCAATGTAAATATATTATAGGTAATATAACCACCACCACTAACAAAGTTTAAAATCCTTATGTGAAAAGATATAACTCAATTTCTTATGATTATAAAAAATTGGGAAAATTTCCATGAAAAGGTATATCCTCCAAAATTTAAGATTGTGTATCACCGATGTGAGTTCAATATCATATATGGGATTTTTCTTCTCATGAGTACAATGCTTATGAGAAAGGTAAGACATCACGGGATCACCCTACATGAGAATACAACAAAAACTCATGCCTAAAGTATAAAAAATCATCTATCCATGGATTTCCCTTGGAAGAGTTTACACTATATTTGAATTTTAATGATGCTTCAACACATAAAATGATGTCTATAATTTTTATTAAAAAAAATACCTCTCATCTGAGTGGGATAAACTTTTGGGGAACATAGAGTAGAGAAGTATTTCATTAATTCAATATAATAATGTGGTATTTTCAAGAATCACTAAATCCCAAAGACATTATGAAATTATTCCGAAGACATTATGTCATTGGCTATTTCAAGGTCAACTATTACACCATGATCTAAGACCATGTGGCCCACGAACATCACTGCTCGAATCTAGAAATTTCACTTTGATTGCTTGAAATAAAATTAGCGATTCACCAACATACCAAAAACATATAATAGTTGTAGTACATGATCCTCCTCTATTTTTTAATAATCGATGATTTCATCCATTAATACTATCTAAAAAAATTTAGATACTAGTGGAAAATATTATTCATCAATTCTATATACACAATTGGTGAATTGGTCTGATAAAATGGCATAATAATATACTCAAAGTGTATGTACATTATTTTAAATGGTTTTTTTTGTATAGAAGATTGCTTGATCCTATGTTGGAGGTAAACATACCATAGGTCAATCTTAGATGACCAATTTACCCATTTTAGATGATCAAAAACCCATTGATGTGAGACAATAGATAATTATTAATTATTATAACCAAATTTATATTCTAGTAATAAACACACATGAGATGGGTTCCATCATCCATAATGGATAAAAAATATACTGTTACCCATGGTGACACACTACGTCAAATAATTCCCTAGGAAATTTTTTAATCTAGATAAAACTTTTATTCCTTTAATATAGATATTGTCATGCAATAAGAGGGAATATAGATTGGTTGAGTACATGGAACCAAGTAAACAGATAACTCATTATGACTCTCTAGTAGTAGACCATAATAGTCTAACAAAAATACATTTGTAGATTCAACATCTACTAGAGGAATTTCAATAAAAAACAATCTTATTATAGTTCAATAATAAATAATTATATCTTCATACCTAGGTATGAATGAAGTGGTCTGGATTAAATAGAACTTGGGTCCCATTCTCCCTAGAAAACATGGAACTCTTTTTTGGGGTAGTAATGGATAACCAGAGATGATAATATTTAATCAAATATTTTTTTATAAAAAAACATGTCCATTCCAAGAATGAAATATTTGAGTTTCATTTAAAGAACTCGAATGGCCTAGGAGAACTCAATAATTGATAAATAGAAAACATAAGAGGGCCATCATAGACCCTTCTCTCACTTTATGCTTGGAGGTGCTACAATTTCTATCACATAAGGCATGAAATATATTATAAGATTCAATAGATCCATAGTGTAGGTAGATATAAAATAATGGGAGGTACCCATATCCAATAAATATTTCACTAATGATGACGAATTTGTAATGGTGCCTCTCATTGTTACAATACCCACATAAATTCCCACAGGAGGCATATCCACTACTTCAATATTCTTCCTACTCGATTCATGTGGATAGAAAGATATCCTCTTGGTTCTAATGAGAACATTTTACCCTGTGAGGTTATAAAAACATGGAAAAATATCTTCAACTAACATAATCTTCTATGTGAACTATAAATATTCAGTACCTCTATACAGGAACACATGGAGTTCCCAACATTACAGCCTTAGAAACAACTCATTCTACCTTTAATAGACAGTAAATTAGTTCTTAATGAAATATTTTATCAAGAAATACTGCTATTATTTACACTATAGGACACACTCTAATTTATCTTACCTTTATAGAACCACCAAAGAAACCAATTGGAGGTCTTAGAACTCTGGTTAAACAAAGACCACAACTAGTTAAATTTCAACCATCAGAGCCCTATTTGAGCATCATCATAAGAGGTGATATTTATAATAAGGACATGTGAATGGATACTGAACCAAATACCCATATAAAAATTCTATCCCATCAGCTTCTTGTTTGGAACCACCACAAGTAAAAATTAAGGAATATTAGAAAAATGAACAAAATATTAATTCATTGATCAATGACCTTGTAAAAGGATGAGAATCTCCATTGAATAATCCAAAACCACCGAATCTAGATATAATATCTCCATAAAAGGGTATTGAATACTTATTTATCCAATGCATTAATATGATTCTCTAAAACTATAGCATCCTTCCATCCAATTCAAGGACCCTCAAGTATAAAGACCTCACACTTCACCTTAACTGAATATGGAATATCCACAAACTCAATTACTCATTCAATCATTCCCAACCAATCCTCTACCACCCAAATATCATGAATTCCCTAGAAAATTTGTGATTTATAAAAAATAAATTAATCATATATATCTATAAAATTTTCCCTTACATGATCCACCTTTATGGAATTAATAGGGACAAGTGTGACACCTTGGTTGTGATCTTAGACTGTGTACACTGCTACCTCTATAAGGCTCTTTTCAAACAGAGGGTTCTATTACTATATTTCCTAAAAAATACCTCTTGAATTTTGGACAAATTTCTTATTTGTGGAATGATGATACACAAAACCAACATATTATAAGTAAACATCAGTCAAGAGACACATGAACATCAATACTATCAATCAAAATTCAACATGGGAATATAAATATTTGATCAGAGTTGGTGAAAACTCTAGAATTAGATCAATTTATTCCTTAAATATTATTTTCCTAGTCACCCATGATAACAAATGGCTTTCCATGATGATATTTTCCATGGATCTAGTTGATAACAAAAATATTAAGCCTCAACAATCATTTATTTGGTCTCTCTAGTCATCACTAACTGCTAATTGACATATAAGAAGAGACAGAACCTTTATTGATGCCAATTCTTCATGAAAAGACCTTGGTATCCCACTATACAAGTAACCAGTTCAATTCTGACATGGCTTAAAGGTTCTTCTTGATCCCCATAGGTTAGTAACTACCCCCTCTACACTAGTAATGAAGAAAGGGGAATGATTTTTTGACAAAATTTCCAAAAACAATGATGGCACTAGATAACAATATTTAAATTGTTTGTATTAATATATATTCATAAATATAATAACTCCAATGGGTAGACAACTAAAAAAATAAAATATAGAAACAATTTTAAAACATCGCAAGAACTATGATCTCCTCATAATAGATAAATCACATACTTCACTTGTCCCCCCAACTTCTAAGGTCTAACATACAAAAACAACCACTACCACATAGTGGTTCTTTTACTCTTCCTAGGCCTAGATAAATAAATTCTTTTTATTCCCACAGGTATGCGATATGTGTGAAAAGTGCTAGGATAATAGTCTCTCACCATTCATTCCATAAGTAGTATATATAAAAAGCAAGATATATTGAATTTTTATCAAATCCTAGAATCGTAATCATTTCACAATTAATAATAAATAACAATGATCAAAACATTTAAATTGTACGTATAAACAAGGATGGAATATTCATTTCCATCAAAACAAGAATGATAAATAATTTCATCAAATGGTCATGAATAATTAATTCTATAAACACTATAATGTATATTTGATTTTCATTTATATCACAATGGTTATAATCCCCTATGATAGTTATATAATATCCTAAAATTTTTAATATAATAGATAAGTGTTTAATAAAAATTAATTGATTCAATTTACTAATTTTTAAAATAATTTTTTTACTTAATTAAAATAATGTTTAAATCTATATAATAAAACATAGAATTAATTACACTTTCATAAAAAAAATTATTTTTAAATCTCATTATATTTTTTTAAAAAAATTAAATAAGATTTAAATTAACTATAAAAATATATTATTTTATATAAAATATTTTTTTAATATAAAAATATTTATTTAATAAAAATATGATTTGAATTATTTAAAATGATTACTTATTTAAATAAAGCATACATATATAATAAAATTATAATTCTATCTAATGTTTGTTTAAAATAAATAAAGTAAAATCTCTATAGATATATATATTCTTACAACCATGATAATTATAATTAATAATAATAACAAAAAAAATGGAAAATATATTATCATATGAAATTGTTATAATTTTTACTTAAGAGTATAATTATTTAATTTATATAATTAAAATACTAAATTATAATAATCAAATTATTTTATTAAATCTTGGTTTATAAATTGATTATATATATTAATAAATATAATTATGATAATGTTATTAATTATCCTTTTTGTTTAGAATATTATATTATATTTGTTTTGTTTTTTAATAAAATATAAAACGGAAAAAAAGAAAATTTATCAAAACAAAATAACAAAAAAAAGGAATCTCAATGAAGGGGGTGGGGTTTTCTTCCTCTCGGGATACCAAGAAAGCCATCTACAACCAGATCGAGCCCTCATCAGGTTCACTAAAATTCCTAGATTAAATACTAATTGTCTGATCTTATAAGGCTCATTTGATTCCTTCATTACTTTCCAGATCATCTCCCTCATTGAACCCTATCATTTCCCACACTTATAGGTTGACTCCACTGAACCCATTTCCTCTCTTTAGTTGATATCCATTTCACTTATCCCTATATCAGATTTTATTTCCATAAACAAAAATTGATGATATTAGTTTATGCCTTTTCAATAATAATAAAATATATATTTAAATTATATAACAACGTAAGATAACCAAACGACCCTATCAAATACCTATAATCAACTTTTATATAGTTTCCTTCTATGTTTGATTAAATATGATATGTTTTCATATGATATAAAGCCTTATATGAACACTTTGAAAACCCCGACTCCTCTTTCTCATGTTTCTCCTCCAATTATATTTACGCCCAAAAAAACCTATACATTCTTCAATCCAAATCAAGTTGAGGGTTTAATTTATTTTTATTTTTTATGTATAAAATTAAATATATATATATATATATATCTGTGTGTGTGTGTGTGAAAATCATTCTTTCTATTTATGAAATTATTAATTTAAGGGTCTTTTTATTTTACGACTAATAAGCTCTTGTAAATTTTATAAAATCTTTTAATGGTATAAATTATTTTTATCAATATATGTTTAAATTTTTAATGATGTATACATATATATAAAATATATGTGCATATTTAAGTAACTATACCTAATTATTTTTATAACTTATAATATAATGAAATTGTTTAGTTTTATTTATGAAATTATTTTTGGATTTTTTGAAGGGGTTGATTTTCATTTCAAACATTCAATTAATGCATATAAATTATATATATGCATATATATATATATATACCTATTTTCTTTTATCTCAAGTATTTTAAAATTACTTTCATCACTATCATTTTATGTGATATTTGATGTCATTATTTATTTAACATCCTATCTTTAATTTTAAATGTACTCTTTAATTTTTTAATTTAAATTGTATCATTTTAAATAAAAATCTCATAAAATTTGGTATATTTTTTTGTAAATATTTAGTATTAAAATGTTAAATATTACCATTTTATGCTATAATTCTAAATAAAACCTATCATTTCTTGTGTGGGATGTCTTTATACATACACGAATTTCATAATTTAATATCTGTCCTTAATTTTTAATACATGACATATTATGCTTGCATTTGTCCTTATTAATTTGGTATATATTTTTATTGAATCATATTTAGCAATAGAATTGTATTTTAAATGGCTTTTTGTAAGAATGTTTGTAACATTTTATATATTTATGAAAAGTGGAGAAATATAGCAACTCAAATTTATCAGAATCTTGTTCATTAAATTATAAGTGTAAATATATTTATTAGTATATGTTGTCAATGTTTTTAATGTAGAAACCCTAGGGAATAATGTATATAATAAGAGATTAATTTTTTTTCATAAAATCCAGAACAAGAATGTTGTAAACGTGTTAAGGGATTGGGGATTAAACCCATCCCTCAATAAGTTGGTGGGCTCAATATAGCCTTCAATATTTCAAGTGGCCATAGTGTTTTGTTTTTAGAAGATTGCGTATTGTTTTCTGAAAAACACTAGATTATATTTAAAGAAACATTTGTTCATAATTATTTTTGAAACAGATTTATAATATTTAACGAAAATATAATGTTAACTTGTTTTCCAAAAGATATTAGTAAATTTATTTTAAAAATTATATTCAAAAGAATATTTTCAATTTATTTTTCAAAGATTATAAAACCCCTTACTGGGAAAAACAATTTCTCACCCTATGTATTTCATTTATTTCTCAAAGGTTTAGTGGATTTACATTAAGATGTCTATTTCATTGAGAATGAAGTGTGCTCGAAGACTTTTATTTATTTCCTCTTATTTAATTTTTTTATGTTTTTTGGCATATATATAATTTTTTAAAACTGAGACAAGTTAAAGTTCCTGGAATGTAATAAATGTTGTGTATTTTCCCAATTTTGTTTATAAAAAATATACAATACACATAATTAATACGAGTTGAACCAAAAAAATGGGTTTACTTCTTAATAAATGGTATTATAGAGATGTTCTATAAAACATTGAAAATTAGTTGTTTCAGTAGAGTTTATATGTTTAGCTGTTTTTCTCAATTCCAAAGAGGGAATTTCAGAATTTTCTTCAGTCTGATGAATTAATTTCGAGCATGCAATTATTTTAAAGGGGGTAAAATGTAACATCAAAAAAATTATCAAATATTATATTAGTGTTTAATTAAATTAATTTAATAAATAAATAGTGTTTGAAACTAGATGTTTTAAACCAAAAAAATTTACAACTATATAATAAAACATAGGAATAATTATTCTTTCATAACGTTTTTCGTTATATTGAAATCTAATGATAATTTTCAAAAAAAATATTAAAATAAATTATAAACAGATGTTTTTTGATGAATAATTTAATATAAATATATTAATTTAATATAAATAATATTTGAATTATCTAAAATGAATACTTTTTAAAATACAGAATACATATATAATAAAATAAAAATTATATCAATTTTTTTTAAATAAAATAATATATATATATATATATATTATAACAACTGTTATAATTATAATTAATGCTAATAACAAAAATAATTGAAAACATATTATAATATGAAATTGTAATTATTTTTAATTATGATTATCAATATTTAATAAATATATTAAAAATAATAAAACATAATTGTAAAATTATTTTATTAAATCATGGTTTATCAATAATTTATATATATTTGTAAATATAAATATAATAATGTTATTAATTTGTCTTTTTATTTATAATAAAATATTATTATTATATTTTAATAAAATGAAAAATGGGTAAAAATAAAATGATAAAACCAAATTGTCAAAACTAAAGGAATATAAATTAAGGGGTGGGTTTCTCTTCCACCCCAGCTCCTCTGTAAACCATCTCCAACCTGATTGAGCCCTCCTCCTATTTACTGAAATTTCAACATTAAATCCCAATTGCTTGATCTTCTAGGAATCATTTGAGTCATGCATTTATCTCTGGATCTTCTTCCTCATTGGACCTTGTCGCATCTCACACCAGTAGGTTAGAGTTATCGGACCCTTTCCCTCTCCTCCATTTATGTCCCTTTCTTCTATTTCCATCTTCAGTTCATTTTACAAAAACACAACTACATGGTATTAATTTAATCTGATCATCATCAGTTTCCACTAAAAAATTTTCATTAGTATAAAATATATATGTATTATATATAAAAAAGTAAAAAATCCAAAAAAACCATTAAAATACCTACTCTCAAATATTATACAGTTTCCATCGATGATTGATTGAATTGGAAATGATATGTTATATTATAAACCCTCACATGAAAACATTGAAACACCTAACTCCTCTTTCCCAAGTTCCTCCTCCAATTTTATTTGTGTATGACCACAACATTGCTCTTATTCCATCCAATTCAAGGTAAGGGTTTAATTTATTTTTATATGATATGTTTAAAGTTACAAAGAAATATATACATATATATATATATATGAAAATCTATGTCTCTATTTAATAAATTATGAATGTAAGGGTTATTTATGTTTTACTATATATATCCTCTTATAAATTTTATAAATTCATATAAGGTTTTGAATTATTCTTTTAAATATATGTTTAATTTTTTAAAGATTAATACATATATATTTATATCTAACTAACTATCATTCATTATTTTCATGAAATATATTTTAAGGAAATGGTTTAGTTTTGTTTAACATCTTATGTTATTATTTTTTCAAGGGATTGATTTTGATTAAAAACTATAAATTTATGTATATAAATTATATATATTTATATATGTCTACATATTTTCATTTATCTCAAGTATTTATAATTTACTTCCATTCCTATCATTTTATGTGATTGTTTTATTTAATTTTTAATTTATCATCCCATATTTAATTTTAAATATTCTATTTAAATAGTTTAATTTAAATTGTTTCATTTTAAATAAAATTTATATGTAAGTATGCATCATTTTATGTGAATAATATGTAAAAAATGTTAAAAATTAACATTTTATTTGATAATTCTGAAAAACGAACTATCATTTCATGTGTGCAAAGTCTTTATACATACATGAATGTAATAATTTATGCTATGGTCATAATCTATATTACATAGCATATATTACATGAATTATCCCCTATTCATTGTTTATATATGGGTTTTGAATCATATTTACCAAGAGAATTATTTTTGAATAGGATCTATGTGAGAAATTTTATAAGATTATATGTTTTTATAAAACGAGGATAAAGTTAGTAACTCCATTTATCAAATCATTCTTAAGTAAGTTATAAGTGTAAATATTTTTATTTGAATATTTTTTCAATTTTTTTAAAGTAGAAAACCCATTTAATGATGTATATAAATAAGGATTAAAAAAATTTCATAAAATATTACACTAGAAAATTATAAACATGTTAGGGAATAGAGGAGCGAACACATCCCTTGACCGGTGGGTAGGCCCAAGACAACCTTTAATGATTCAAGTGTCCTCGGAGTTTTGTTTTTAGAAACTTGTGTATTGTTTTCAAAAAAAAATGGAGTATGTATAAATAATTTTTTAAATGTAATTGTTTTTTGAACTTCAATATTATTTTTAAGGTGAATATAATTTCAAAAATATTTTGAAAATGTATTTATAAATGTATTTTCAAAATTTTATTCACTATAATATTTTAAAAGTATTTATCAAATATTTTAAAACCTCTTAACATGGGAAAACAATTTATCACTATATATATTTAATTTATTTCTCATAGGATTAGTGTATTTACTTAGAGATGTATATTTAAATTAGGAAGTAGTGATCTCAAAGAATTTTATTTATTTCTTATTTTATGGTTTTATTAAGTTGAATAGAATGTATCTAATTATCCAAAACCATGACTAGTAAATGTTTCTGGTATGTAATAAATGTTGTGTCTTTCTTATGATTCATTTATAAAAAAATAATACACAACATTTATATGAAATGAACCTAGAATCGCAGGTTTGGGTCTTTAAAAGTTAGACCAGGGATCAAGGTTTCTCGCACATCTCAATAAAATATGGATCCATGTGTAGATAGATCTCTCTATTTCAAGCCTTGAGGGAATAGTTATCCACCATAATGAATGAAGTCTCTACCCTCATCACAATTTTATTATAATTTTCATCACCGCTGTGTTTTTAGGTAGAGATAATATATTCGAACCATGATTTTCATAGACTAACCACTTAACTACTTGTCCACTTATGTGCCTAATGTATATCAATAAATGGGGAAATCATTCATCTAAAATTAGTTTCATCAATCGTCATTTAATTATCCCTATTTCATGATTCAAACATTCATATTTGATTTCAAAAGAGAACATTAAAAAGTTTTCATCAAAAATCAAGTCTTCATAAACAACTCATTTAATTTAAAATATCTAAAAACATTTTATGAATTCAATTTTATTATTTATAATGAAATTAATTCTAAGAAACATTAATTTATATTCCAAAATATTTTCTAGTAATTTAAACTATTTAAAAAACCATTGTAAAATAGGTTCAACACACATCATTCCAATTAAAATCATTTATCAAGATTCTTGATTCATTTATTGAGAATCAATAATAAATCCATTTCAAATAAAGTATGAAACAATGTTTTTAATTGATAAGTATTTCATTATTTAACTACTAAACTCAATCATTCTATCGTCAAATACCCAACAAGGGATCCACAAATGGAAAGAGACAAATTTATAAAACCGATCAAGAGAGAATCACAAAACAACATTTCAAAAAAAATCATATTATTGATCCATTAAAAACAAAATTATCCACTACTATTTAATAATGACTGAGACAAGGAAAGAGGAATTCATAATCCAATCTATGTTACACATTCCAAAAAAGATTCATGTCTTCAATCAATACTTCATTTTGCAAAGATTTGTAGTTGTAAGTGAAAAAAATCCTTCAGAGAGAATACATGGTTGAATTGGTTGAATGGGGTTTATGTTAGAGGACATTATAATTTAAAATAGGGTTTTGGGAATTAAAATTTGAAAATCAAAAAAAAAAAATAAACTCGCATCACATTGTTCGTCTTCATAGTTTGACGTACTATACTCTAATTTTTCACCCCTTTTTGGGATACATGAAGGGGTACATGGTTTCGTCTCATGTTTTGACCACTCTTTTGTAAACAATTTAAAATAACATTATCAAGGGTCACATGCTTTGAGCGTAATCCCACTGGGTTTGTTCTAACCATGATACCTCTTATAAGACTCCAATACATGATGCATAGTTTCTCGGGTAGAGCTATATAGTTTTCTTTAACCATACCCTAGCTGAGAATGGGCATAGAAATGTATAGAAACTCCCAAAATTTACCCAAAATGAGCAATGAATATAAGGAAACAAAATATGATAAAAAAATGGATGTACAAAAATAAAATAAATATTCAAGATTTTATAATTATTACTAAGTAAAAAATTAATGGATACATTTTCACTAATAGGTAACATGGTATAAATTCCAATGGTTTTTTTGGATAGTATTGGATTTTCTTAAAAACTAAGAAATACATGATTCACCCCCTCCACCACCCCACCCTCTCATGTATCCATAGTGGCCTTTTGGGTAATATAAAATATTATTTTATGGGAATATAAAATAAATATTTAAATCATTTGATTCTGAAAAATTATAAGTGTATATTTTTAATAAATTATAATTATCTATTTTATTGGAAGTTGAATTTTTATATTAATAATTAAATATTAAAATGAAAATGGTTATAAAATTATTTTGATAAAAACCATTACATTGTTATAATAATCATGTTGAAATTATCAAAGATCTATTTTTTATTAATTCTATGAAAAACATTAAATTTTCGATGAATAGTGAAAAAATGTTTTCTAAATACCGTATATTTTATAAGATAATATTGATGTAATAATGAAATAAAAAATCTATAACATGTATTTATCCACCCAAAATATGTTTAATAAGAAAAATAATTTATAAAAATAGTAAAATTAATTTACAAATAGAAAAATTAATTTCTAAATTCTAAAAAGAAAATGTATTCCATCAAAAATTTATTTTTCATTTTTTCTCCCATTATTATGATAAAAAAATATTATGTCTTTAAAAGGATAAACATTCAAATAAATCAATTTTTAATAAATTTCTATTCAGAGTGTCAATGAATAACACTAATGTCTGTCTTAGACTTCAAATAACAATTTATGTATTATTTTGACTCAAATTACCCTCTCCCAAGAGTATAAATATAACATCATGGAAAATTACTTACCAAGTCCATATAATTTACCAGGATTTTAAAAGTTTTATTCTTTTAATAGTCCTTTGACACTCACACTGTAGAGACCCGAATCTTGACGTACATTAACATTACATTACATTTGCGGAATACTTAGTACATAACAAAAACACACACACAAGGATCGTAATAGTTTAGTGTCTTTGGAAACTCGGAATATAATCTTCTAATCCTGGTGAAAGATCTTCAACATCTCCCATAAAGATCTTCTTTTTTTTATACCCAAAACTTTTCCTTATATCCTGGGGAAAAGAAAATATAAAAGGGTGAGATCAAATGCTCAGTAAGGGTAAACAAAAGAAATATCAATCACATCATATACATAAGCACATAACTTTTGGAAATCTTAACCTACAAAAGAAATCAAAATTTCATAACATGGGATAAATCATGGCAGTGAAATGTAATCACAATAATCATAACATAAAACAAGAAACTTTGTGGCATACACACATAATCATAGAGAATCATTTCTTGTTAGTCAAGACTCATTGCCAAGACTATCTTAGTGGACAAAGTCCCTTTCTGAACCGAGTCACCCTCATTCCAGTCCTGTTTCACTGAACCGGTATAACCTACCCTTCCAGCCATGTATATCTCATGAGATATAAAATCTTTACCCAATGCATTGGAGGGAGATATAGGTCCCACCCATCTCATAATGATACCATTCTTGTGTGTGCCACAAAATCATAAATCATACATCATTACATAACCCATGTAATAAAAATGGAATTCTTAAACGTCATGACATCATAAAACAATTCATATAAGATAAATGAATTCATAAAAATAATTCCATCACAACATAATAAAATCAATGTAATTATAGGGATAGAATCATAACCCTATATTATTTTAGATGGAAAATAATTTTGATAAAACACTTGAACTCCATTCTTGAGGAAAATATCCTTTCTACTTCAAAAACACTTTTCCTTTCTTAACATGTCATACAATTTTAAACTAAAAAGAGTTGATTAAAAATAAACTTGAAAACTTTTAATGTAATATTCTTTGAAATAATGTTTTAAAAATCCATTCATGCCATATAAGTTAAAAAAACATTCTTCTCGTACTTTTGTCGGAAAAGTCAAAAAGTACCTCGTACGAAAAACGACAAAATATTCCTTTCATATATTTTACTAAAAACTAAAGAAAGGGTAAAATAGGTTTTAAAAAATTGTAGGTGTATGGAAATAATATTACATATTGAGGGAACATGGATGTGGATGATAAAATACACCCCAGTAAATACCAAAGTATAAACAATCTCGAATAAAAATGAGATTGTGATATTTCCCTTACCTTATGTCCGATTTGCTTCGTAAGTGTCTGAACCTCCTGTATAATGATTTAAATAATGTCATTTACTTATTAAATAATCATATTCATTGTTATTATATCATATATGGTTCACTTATGACTTTATATTACCCGTTCTTTTGTAAATTCATGTTATAGTAGCATTTTGGGTAAAATCGTCTCATTTTTAGTTCGTGTTTTATATGATTACTTAGATCATTATTACTTAATTATAGAATATAAAACATGATTTATATACAATATATATTCAGAATATATATAATGGATCGATAAATGGAAATAAATACACCGTTCATGGAGACGGTAGGTCGTACGTACGCAAGAACGCTGTTTTCTTTTCGTTATAGAATTGAGTGGAATTAAGTAAATGACATACATATATATACACATAAATCCAGTAGCTTTATAATGTCATATATTTCATTATTATTGCTTATATATACTTTATAATCATTCTTAAATGGTTAACATGGAGAATGAATCTCATCACGTCGTGGAGACGGTAGTCCGTACGTACGCACGAGCGATGATATCATTTCCATAATTATTGAATTGAATTGGAGTGGATGATACAATATATCAGAATCAATATTATGTTCTAATAACTATGTATAGTTATTATTTAAACCATTATACCCATCCATGTAAGGTGGTGGTGGAAAATAGATTACACCACGGCGTGGAGACGGTATTCTGTACGTACGCACGCGCGGTGATTTCTTTTTCCGTAGGATGGATAGACGGTGAATTAGGGTTGTTTCATACTTATAATAACATACCAGTATATGAGTGATACTGGTGTTATTACTTCATAATGAAACAACTAAAGAAGAATAAGTGGAAGAAGAAATAAAGATGAAAGAATCGGTAACGGACATTACCTCTTCTTTGAAGTGCTTCTTTGAGAACTTCTTTTAGGGCACTAAAATTGGTCTTTGAAGAAGACCAAGACCTATAGGATGATTCTAGGGAAGTGTAGAAGAGAATTTCTCAGGGGTTGGCCGAGCTTGAATGCTCAAATTGGTGTGTGGAGGAGAGAGAGGAGGTTCCTTTTTGTAATGGAGGAGAGGGGCATCTTAGGAAAAATCTCAAAATATTATTTTATATTAAGGTCAAATTCGGTTTATAATGGTTCAAAATGGTCTTATTTCGAAGATAAAGTGGGGATGGGTCGCAATCCTCTCATACAATAAGATTTAGACAAGTTTAGGTTATTATTTTAACCTTATCAATTATATTTAACTCTAAGTTAAATAATTTAACTTTTCCCGTGTCTTTTTGTTTTCTTACACTATATGGTTAATAAACGTACTATATCAAGAAAAACGAACCACAAGTTGTTTATTATTAATATATATATCCTTATCTAAGTCATTTGGCCGAACTTTAGTTTTTTAGGAATTAATTAACAATTAATAATATAATATTTGTTTTAAAAACTAATTTATGTCAATTTTGACACTATTTGGTACATGATTTTTATGAAATTTCTAACAGAATGATAAGTTCGAACCAAGTTACTTAAATCAACAATAACACGTCATATTAACCTATAAAATTAGTTTAAGTCATAAAAAGTCTCAAATTACATTTATTTGGTCATTTATAACATCAATTATGTTAATATTTTCTTAAAAAGGTAATTACTGTATCATCGGTGTGTCATAAATAAATTAAATTATATAAAGTATAAAAATTACAAATAAAAGACCATTATGTAGGAAATCTTTTTAGCTTTCTAATTAATATTTATAGTCGAAATTATATTATTTATAAACTTATATTAGAAAATTTTTAGTAAAAACACTTTGATTTTAACTCTTTTAACTCTTCTTTGAATTAAATAATAAAAAATGTCCTAATCTAATCCAAGTGGGCCTAAATGATGATATTTTACACTTAAGGTTGTGTTTGGTCGAGATAAACTTGTCCAATAGGATTAGGACATGTGTTAGGGTAATATTAATATCATTTTTACCCTTAATTACCCTATTTACTTTTAACCGTGGTAAATAAAAGTAAAAAGTTACTATTCACCAAAAATTATTTTCATCTCATTGAACCAAATTTTACTTACTGAAATCAACCGTGTCTCTCGGATTTTTTAAATTCCACTCACAGAAGCGGTAAAATTAAGCTTTATGAAAAATTCAGTTTTTTTTAACTACCACTTAGTGGTTTCACTATTCATCAAAAATTGAAAGTTTTCAGAAAAATACCAAAATTTCACCCTAGGATAATTTCGATATTCTGAATCCAAAAATGAAGTCCATTTTGAAAAATAAAATTTATAAAATTTTAAAAATTGGTTATTACTATTCATAACGGCTAGTTTTAATAATATTTTAATAGCATATCGTTGTTTAGTGAAACTCGTTATTGTGTACTACACACGCTATCGAGGAAGGTCGTGATTGCGTGTAATGGAAGGCAAGTCAAGGATTCATGTTGTGAAAGCTTCTTTTGGTGTAGCGTACAACACAACACATTAATGAAATTAAAAAGAATATTTTTCATAAAATTTTGGGGTGTTACATTCTACCCCCCTTAAAATGAATTTCGCCCTCGAAATTCATCGGGGTTATAAATGGTTTACTATTCAAAAGTTTCTTTAATAGAAAACCACATTGTAAAAACGAATACCAAAACCAATCTTTAAAAACAAAAGTTTGAAACTTAACGGTTACCCAAATAAACTAATCACTGGGTTTCCACATAGGTGAAAATATGGATATGGAAGAGAAATCTAACCATCATGTTCTGATGGAGAGTGGTAGAGGACATGGCTATGGAAAAGCCAGCAATCACAAAGCCATAAATTTGTGACGATCTAGTGTACCATCTGATTCATCGGATATAAGGGCACTAGGACAACATTTTTGGTTTTCAAGATCATTTCCATAAAGTTGAAAATTTGAATTAGAATAAATACTTACTTTATTTTGGTACAATCTCACTGTTGTTCGTGCCTTGAACAATTTCCACTTCATCTCTTAAATAAATGAAGTTAAATTTGTTATTCGTGAAGTGTTAGTAGATCATGTGATAGAATGACGGGTCATTCCATCTGTCTCAAACAAAAGGTTAGCAAAAATTATATACATAAGTGGATCTATAGTGAGATTAATCATATATGGTTCTTAAAATGGACTTATACTTCATATATCATACTGCTTAATATAATAAAACAAGTTTCTACTAAACAGGGACTTCCTGTAGGCCAGTGTTAGGCGATAAAGGCCAGTCGCACTTCGATTGTGGGTTCGATTCCCACATCCTTGTCCGACGCGATGGGTTGTCGCCTGTCCTGCAGGTTGTCCTTTTTCTAAAACTACATTACTATAACATCCCATCAATAATATCGAAAATCTTCTATCCTTAAACAATAGTAACTTATGTCCAACATAATCCATTCTAATCTTTAGGATTATCCATAATACTGCAGTCCACTCTCATAATATAGTGAAAACGATTACCAGATATTTAATATTGTCGTTGATCCCCATATATCATAAGATATGTCTTGTTGGTCACATTCCAAACATTCAAAGGCCTTAATCATGTATTCTCTTGAATACCCATTGAACCTTAGTGAAAACATGAATGCAGTTAAAAGTTAACACTTTCCACATACCAAAATCCTCAAAATTCTATATACTCGAACCATGATATCACTTAGTCTTTATATCAATCATGATCTCATGAATACTGTTAGACATTTCATTTTCTCGTTTTCCCTTCATTATGCGCATATCATCTTATTTCCAAAAAATATCTCAATCACTTTGAATACCACATTATACCAATACATAAATATTCCAATACTCCATGATACAACATTATTTTGGAATCCCTTTACATAAACACTTAATAATTCCACCACATCGTTGTCATATTCAACATCGCCAATAGTGATCGCATGTGACTTCCCTTTTTCCTTTGCCTTAAGTCGTTGCTCATGTTGATCATAACTAACCCTTGTATTAGGGCATTTATTAGCATAATGTTCCATTTCTTTTCACTTGAAGCATTGAAGTTTTAGTGGTGCGTTCTCTGCAGTGTTTGCTTTATTCACATCATTAGAAACCCTTTTTCCATTACTTTGACACTCAGCTGCTCGATGACCTTATTTTCCACACTTAAAACATTTTCTAGTCCCTTTAAGACAATCTCCACCATGCTTATTTCCACACTTTGTGCATAAGGAAACATTCATCTTCTTTTCTCCATTATTCTGAGATTTTTCCTTGAACTCCATCTTTCGTTTCTTGTCAAAACCATGAGATGGATATGTAACACCAACTTCCATTTCTACCTTGATAGCACAATGCACAATTTCTTCATAGCTACTGAAGTCTCTTATATATAATTCCCTTCGAAGACTTGGTTTTAAGCCACTGAAAAATCGATCAACTTTACTTTCAGGTTGGATGATAATGCCAGATGCATACCTTGCAAGTCTTGTAAAATTTGCTTCGTATATACCAACAGATTCATCATCCTTCTGCTTTAGCTCAAGAAACTCCTTCTCCATCTTTGTTTGAAGAATACGAGGGAAGTACTTATTGAAAAATAAGTTCTTGAACTCATCCCATTCCATGGACTCAATTTCATCTCTTGGCCTCGTATTCTTGATAAGATTCCACCATTGATCAGCTTCACCTTCCAAACGATATACTGCTAAGATGACTTTATCATGTTTAGAACATTGAAGAACTGAAAATATCTTTTCAGTGGTACTGATCCATTGTTCAGCAACAAGTGGATCAGAAGTCCCACTGAAAGAAGGTGGACGTTGCCTCATGAAGGACTCAATAGAATATTGTTCCCTTCTCTGCTCATTTGGAAGTCCATAATGATTCATAGCTTGTGTAAGTATAGCAATAAGATTTTTCACTCCATCTCCCATAACATTTGTTTATTCAGGAGTACAATCATTGCATTGTCCATTGCATTGATCAACACGGTTCCTTCGGGTTCCAGCCATCATCTAAGACCCAAAAAGAATAGTGTGAGAGGCAAAAATCATGCTAGGGAAAACAACATAATAAAGGGGAAGTACCTTCAATATCTAACGTCTTAGGTTTAATTATATGATCATTAGCGTAATTCTAGTACTATAACCTATACGTATACTTAACCTTAGGGACATCCCTAGACATACCTTAGAAATATCTCTAGGGATCTCACTAACGTTTTCGCATCATAGTTTCCAAAGGTTGACTAAACCTTTCCTCTGATACCAACTGTAGAGACCCAAAGCTTGACGTACATTGACATTACATTACATTTGCGGAATACTTAGTACATAACAAAAACACACACACAAGGATCGTAATAGTTTAGTGTCTTTGGAAACTCGGAATATAATCTTCTAATCCTAGTGAAAGATCTTCAACATCTCCCATAAAGATCTTTTTTTTATACCTAAAACCTTTCTTTATATCCTGGGGAAAAGAAAATATAAAAGGGTGAGCTCAAATGCTCAGTAAGGGTAAACAAAAGAAATATCAATCACTTCATATACATAAGCACATAACTTTTGGAAATCTTAACCTGCAAAAGAAATCATAATTTCATAACATGGGATAAATCATGGCAGTGAAATGTAATCACAATAATCATAACTTAAAACATGAAACTTTGTGGCATACACACATAATCATAGAGAATCATTTCTTGTTAGTCAAGACTCATTGCCAAGACTATCTTAGTGGACAAAGTCTCTTTCTGAACCGAGTCACCCTCGTTCCAGTCCTGTTTCACTGAACCGGTATAACCTACCGTTCTAGCCATGTCTATCTCATGAGATATAAAATCTTTACCCAATGCATTGGAGGGAGATATAGGTCCCACCCATCTCATAATGATACCATTCTTATGTGTGCCACAAAATCATAAATCATACATCATTACATAACCCATGTAATAAAAATGGAATTATTAAACATCATGACATCATAAAACAATTCATATAACATAAATGAATTCATAAAAATAATTCCATCACAACATAATAAAATCAATGTAATGATAGGGATAGAATCATAACCCTATATTATCTTAGATGGAAAATAATTTTGATAAAACACTTGAACTCCATTCTTGAGGAAAATATCCTTTCTACTTCAAAAACACTTTTCCTTTCTTAACATGTCATACAATTTTAAACTAAAAGGAGTTGATTAAAAAAATTGAAAACTTGTAAAGGAATCTTCTTTGAAATAATGTTTTAAAAATCCATTCATGCCGTATAAGTTAAAAAAACATTCTTCTCGTACTTTTGTCGGAAAAGTCAAAAAGTACCTCGTACGAAAAACGAAAAAAGATTCCTTTCATATCTTTTACTAAAAACTAACCAAAGCGTAAAATAGGTTTTAAACAATTGTAGGTGGATGGAAATAATATTACATATTGAGGTAACATGGATGTGGATGATAAAATACACCCTAGTAAATACCAAAGTATAAATAATCTCGGATAAAAATGAGATTGTGATATTTCCCTTACCTTAGGTCCGATTTGCTTCGTAAGTGTCTGAACCTCCTGTATAATGATTTAAATATTGTCATTGACTTATTTAAGAATCATATTCATTGTTATTATATCATATATGGTTCACTTATGACTTTATATTACCCGTTCTTTTGTAAATTCATGATAAAGTAGCATTTTGGGTAAATTTGTTTCATTTGTCGTTCGTGTTTTATATGATTACTTAGATCATTATTAATTAATTATAGAATATAAAACATGATTTATATAAAATATATATTCAGAATATATATAATGGATCGATAAATGGAAAGAAATACATCGTTCATGGAGACGGTAGGCCGTACGTACGCATGAACGCTGTTTTCTTTTCGTTATAGAATAGAGTGGAATTAAGTAGATGACATAAATATATATAAACATAAATCCAGTAGCTTTATAATGTCATATATTTCATTATTATTGCTTATATATACTTTATAATCATTCTTAAATGGTTAACATGGAGAATGAATCTCATCGCGTCGTGGAGACGGTAGTCCGTACGTACGCACGAGCGATGATATCATTTCCATAATTATTGAATTGAATTGTAGTGGATGATACAATATATCAGAATCAATATGATGTTCTAATAACTATGTATAGTTATTCTTTACACCATTATACCCATACATGTAAGGTGGTGGTGGAAAATAGATTACACCACAGCGTGGAGACGGTATTCCGTACGTACGTACGCGCGGTGATTTCTTTTTCCGTAGGATGGATAGATGGTGAATTAGGGTTGTTTCATACATATAATAACATACCAGTATATGAGTGATACTGATGTTATTACATCATAATGAAACAACTAAAGAAGAAGAAGTGGAAGAAGAAATAAAGATGAAAGAATCGGTAACGGACATTACCTCTTCTTTGAAGTGCTTATTTGAGACCTTCTTTTAGGGCACTAAAATTGGTCTTTGAAGAAGACCAGAACCTCTAGAATGTTTCTAGGGAAGTGGAGAAGATAATTTGGCAGGGTTTTTACGAGCTTGAATGCTCAAATTGGTGTGAGGAGGAGAGGGAGGAGGTGCCCTTTTATAATGGAGGAGAGGGGCATCTTAGGAGAATCTCAAAATATTATTTTATATTAAGGTCAAATTCGGTTTATAATGGTTCAAAATGGTCTTATTTAAAAGATAAAGTGGGTATGGGTCTAAATCCTCTCATACAATAGGATTTAGACAATTTTAGGTTATTATTTTAACCTTATCAATTAGATTTAACTCTATGTTAAATAATTTAACTTTTCCCGTGTCTTTTTGTTTTCTTACACTATATGGTTAATAAACTTACTATATCAAGCCAAACGAACCCCAAGTTGTTTATTATTAATATATATATTTTTATCTAAGTCATTTGGCCGAACCTTAGATTTTTAGGAATTAATTAACAATTAATAATATAATATTTTTTTTTAAAAACTAATTTATGTCAATTTTGAAACTATTTGGTACATGATTTTTATGAAATTTCTAACAGAATGATAAGTTCGAACCAAGATACTTAAATCAACAATAATATGTCATATTAACCTATAAAATTAGTGTAAGTCATAAAAAGTCTCAAATTACATTTATTTGGGCATTTATAACATCAATTATGTTAATATTTTCTTAAAAGGTAATTACTGTATCATCGGTGTGTCATAAATAAATTAAATTATTTAAAGTATAAAAATTACAAATAAAATACCATTATGTATGAAATCGTTTTATCTTTCTAATTAATATTTATAGTCTAAATTATATTATGTATAACCCTATATTAGAAATGTTTTAGTAAATAAACTTTGATTTTAACTCTTTTAACTCTTCTTTGAATTAAATAATAATAAATGTCCTAATCTAATCCAAGTGGGCCTAAATGATAATATTTTACACTCAAGGTTGTTTTTGGTCGATATACACTTGTAAAATAGGATTAGGACATGTGTTAGGGTAATATTAATATCATTTTTACCCTTAATTACCCTATTTACTTTTAACCGTGGTAAATAAAAGTAAAAAATTACTATTCACCAAAAATTATTTTCATCTCATTGAACCACATTTTACTTACTGACATCAACCATGTCTCTCGGATTTTTGAAATTCCACTCACAGAAGCAGTAAAATTAAGTTTTATTAAAAATTCAGTTTTTTTAACTACCACTTAGTGGTTTCACTATTCATCAAAAATTGAAAGTTTTCAGAAAAATACCAAAATTTCACCCTAGGCTAATTTCGATATTCTGAATCCAAAAATGATGTCCATTTTGAAAAATAAAATTTATAAAATTTCAAAAAGTGGTTATTACTATTCATAACAGCTAGTTTTAATAATATTTTAATAGCATATCGTTGTTTAGTGAAACTCATTATTGTGTACTACACACGCTATCGAAGAAGGTCGCGATTGTGTGTAATGGAAGGCAAGTCAAGGATGCATGTTGTGAAAGCTTCTTTTGGTGTAGAGTACAACACAAGACATTAAGGAAATTAAAAAGAATATTTTTCATAAAATTTCGAGGTGTTGCAAACCCCACCAAAATACTTCATGGAATCAGCATACTTATTAAAGGAGAAACTTTGGGGTTGTGGTAATCTTTATCAATTATTTTCTTCCATTTATCTTTCTCTCTACTCATCCATTATTTTACACATTTTTATAAAAAATAGAAAAATATATATTTGAAAATAAGAATTAAATAAATTTTATCATAATACAACATAGTTGGTATGAAATAATTTTAATATATAAATTATATCTATCCCCCTTTTTAACATATCCTACTAATGGATAGTTTATATTCTTATGAGGATGATGAAAACTTTTATGTATCCCTACATTAATGGATGGTTATTATAGATTATATATCTATATTTTTTGTTAATATTTTAAACTATAGTTATTTTAAACCATTTGAAATTGATATGTATCTCTCTATTTGATGAATTCTTGTTAACGATCAGTTTACCACCTACAAGTGCATTGTTAATTATTCACTTATGAGTTCCTTCATGGAAAGTAATTAAAAATTATAACTAATGTATAAATATGTATTTATATTCTTTTGCATATAATTTTAGAATTGGATACAAGATAATTCAAAAAATACGAAAAAAAGATGAAAATATAATAATATAGAAATATATCGTTGAACCATTTTATCATCAAATAATTGTAATTAATTATATTCAAATAAATATTAATAATTTTTCATCACATAAAATAATTTTACATTCCTTTTTATTAATGTTTCAATAATAACAAGTTGGTTACTCTCCCTCTATTCATATTTTCCTTATTCTCCTTCTAAAATACCTTCTAAATGTTATTCATTTTTCATTCCCTTGTATTTTTATAGGGATATAAAAATTATCAATTTATTGGTGTAATGTACTATAAATCTTAAAATCATTAAAATTACATTTTTGGTTCATAAGGGTTTTGATATAATGCTGGATTACGGGAGATGTTGTTGTTGTTGATATTTCAGTTGGAATGGAAATGTTTCAGCATGTTTTTATGTGTTAACCCATAAATTGTTCGCTAGAGGAGGGTACTTCGATTGTCTGGTGTGTTGGGGTATCACACTCAAATGTTAGAAAAGACATTATTTAAACTTACTTATCATGTAACACTTTTGTATCACATTCATGTTGTAGAGTAACCCTTTTTTATATCCCCTATTATAATGTAACCCTTTCATAAGTAATCCTTATGTATATCTCTTATTATAATGTAATTCCTATATATCACACTATTTAAAAGAGTATCCCTTACCTACGTAACCCTTACATATCACGCATGATGAAATGTAACCCTCATGTAAGTAACCCTTATGAATTAACATTATTTAAGAATAAAAATTAAATATAGTTATTCAATAAGATCCCTAGAAAAGTACGAGACCTTACATAACCATATAAAATATCACATTGACACATAATAGTAGTCACTTGAAATGTGATACTAATCCACTAATAAATAAGAGTAATGCCTTTTCTATTGTAATCTTCTATTATAGTGTTATGGGTCTTATCATGTCATATTGGTATGATTGGTTTGGGTTTAATCTCACATGATGATCAAGTGCTCTATGTTTATAGGATTTGATCTATAGACCATTGGTTGTATAAATTCCTTGGTTCTATATTCATAGATATTATTCCCCCATTGTACATAGGTTGTATCATGATATTTTTCTAGGATGATTGATTATGAACTGGAGGATTGAGGTCTATGTAATTGTTTTTGAGAATTTGAATATTTGGGTGTAGTGATAATCATTGTTTCATGAATTTCCTAGATCATAAAATGTTTAAGAGTATTGAAAACGTTTTAAATTGGGTAAATTATATGGAGGCTCACATTGGGACCCTAATAATCAAATCTCCTTTCCAAGGTTCCCTCTCAACCCCTTTTCATTATTCATTCATATTCCATTAATAAATTGATAGAAAAATTATATTTAGTATTGGTAAATTTTTTAATGTAGATTTATATGAATTAGGTTGGTGGGATCATCCATTGGATTTCATGGTGCCTAAATTTGTTCCTATCAATGTGAAATTTAATATCTTCATTATGGTGGGGTATTTTTAAGAAATAATATGTTTTCTTGGTAGGTTATCTATTAATCTATGTTACCCTTATTGTTACACAATCCTTTGATTAATATCCCATTAGACTCTACCATTGGAATTTATTTTTATTTCTACCCATAGAATTATGTTCAATTATCCTCATTTTTCTATAACTTTCCATTAAATTCCATAATTTATGCATCTTTTTTGTACCACTTTAACCCATGTTAGCATACCCCATTTCTTATTGTCTGATATTCATCTCTAACATAGTATGTTTATACTCATACATTAGGATCATTGATGTTATTTGTACTAGGATAAGGGTTTAATTTATTAATTATTTTATTCTGTATATTACATATTATGTCCAACCTAATCTTGTGTTTTTTGGTCCATGTAAAACACATATTTTTTCTTTCTTTTTTTTCAATAATTTTTTCACTTTTTAGTTTTATCATGTCATGATTTTTATAGGTTTTTTATTTACTAATTAATATTATACCCAAGAATTATATTATTATTAATCATTGTTTTTTATGATTAAGTTATATTTATATTTTTCTAACACATTATTGATTCCCATGTTAAATGAAAATTATTTTAGAAATGGAATTGAAAAATGAAAATCTAGAATGATTGTGAAGAATATAAAAATATTAATATGTTTAACTAGATTCTTAATTATACTATTTTTATTTATTATTTGTTGGATAAATTCTTGGAAATTATTATTATGGTACTATGTTGAATCACAAATGGAATTTGAATTGATTCAAGAATGGTAATATGATGATAGTAAAAAAGAAACCCAAAAATAAAAATAAAATGTACTGGGATATTTTAAATTTAAAGCTGGGTTATTATTCCAATGTGATTTTGATTATTTTCAAAATAGTGAATTATATTATGTGTTTTTAATTTATGGATATCATATCTAAATTTTTTAAGAAACATAAATATGGTGTGATCAAAATTATGTTCAACATGTGATTGGTTGTTGATAATAAACTATTATGGAGTTTTTTAATATGATAGTGAATTTATTTGAGCATGTGTTTTTGGTAATTACTAATTCTATTAGTTTTTGTAAAATTAGGTTTTCATTATTTTTTACCCTTTCAATAATGGATTAAATTATTTATCATAGTGAGAAAAAAATGATTCTATAATTCATCATGATGGTCAATTTTTTTTCCTTGGTTTATTTTATGCATGAAAACTGTTTTTTTAGAATTTTAGTTTTTTATTAAAACTTTTATGATTATTATCATGATTATTTCATAAATATATTATTAAATATTGAACCCTTATGTTTAAACTAAAACTCAGTTTCAGGATGGTTGAATGTAGGGTTCGGTTTTTCTATTAGTTAGGTATGTTGTTTTGATGGTTTTCTGATATCATAGGGTGGTTAGAATGTAGTAGATTATTTTTTTTCTAATTTGATGATATGGATTTCGTCCATAATCTATTATGTTACCATTATTAATAGTGGATTGGTTTTGTCATTGAAAAATATAATTTTATAATGATATCACTTTTAGTGGTCATTAATGTGGTAATTCAGTGAATTAAATAACTATAAAATTATTATATAAAATTGAGTATTAATATTAACATAATAATGTAATAGATATTAAAAAGTTTAATTAATTTTTAATGGTCAAAGAATTATAAGCTAATAAAAATATATTTAGAAATGATGGATTCTACCATCTCTATTCTCCTATGTGATAGATTACAAGATAATGGATTGGTATTGTTCTTTTAATATCAATTATAATATCTTGAAACGTAGAATTTATTTTTTTATTTCAAGATTATTTGTTTTCTTGTATGATTTTATTTTTTTATTTTTTATTTCTAAAATATGATAATATAAATGTAGGGTGTAATAGATGCATGTTATGGGAATAATTTTATGGGAAATAATGGATTAAAGAATAGTGAATCTCTATATATGTTTTAATTTCTAAAGGATATCACAGGCATAGAATTTACCAAAAGTAATGGGTTATAGTTGTGACTTTGATTTATATATATACAATGGATGTAATGGATTAAGGAAAAGTTTACATATATATAAATAAGTTATATTGAATGGATCATGGTTATGACACATTAATTTATATGTGCACTATAATGTATAAAGGTTGTGATACATACAAATACCCCTAGGTTGTGATTTATTTAGGTTATTTCATTTATTTGGTGTTTGATGGATCTTAGTTATATCATGAATTTATTAGATAATAATTTTATAGTGTTGTAGTGTTTGTGATGTGGTTGTTTTTATAGAGATACTATCGGGTTGGTTATGTTATGGATATGGTGATATGAAAGTAGTTTTGATTGTTGTGGTGATGCGGTGGCTATTTCATTATGTTTATGATATTGAAATCATTATTTGGTTCTGATGGTGATATTATTCTATGCTTTATATATTATTTCAACATGATCATAGATATCTCAAATATTAATTTTTACTCATGAAAGTGATATTAATAATATTGTGGATTTGTTATGATGGGTAAAATAGTGGTGATTTTTTTCCTAGGACTTTTCATTTATTCTTGTATGAATTTAAAAATATGATATCACCCTAATTTATTTATACTAATTGACTATTGATAAAATATGATGAATTCATGTGATGCAGCTAAAGGTGATGGTTGTGTTATTTTGAAATATTATATTTTCTTTTTACCTTGTTTACTTGTTACACTTTATCAATGACTACCACCTATTCCACCTCAGTTGAGTCTAATCTTTCCTATCCCGAAAAATTTATGTCACATAGTTGTTTAAATATCTTGAAGTGTGAACTTATTGTGTTTTCCTAGGTTCTCACTTTTCTGTAGTTTTCCTATGTTATTTTATAGAATTGTTTGATAGTTATATGTTATGTTTTCTTCAGGTATATAGAGTAAAGTCTAAGTGGTCATTCTATCAATATCATTGATTTCAATGTATTAAATAATATGTATTGATTGTTTGGTTATTGAAGTTATTATATTTGCAGTGTATATAGGGAATTTGTTTTTCACTTTATTTAATAATGAATTATAAGGGTAACACCTCTCATATGTGTACAAAATAGTGTCGATGCTAGTCGATAACTTAGGGCCTTTTGGAGGTGGTATTCGGGGGGCCACACATAACATCACTTCTATCTTGGGAGGGGTTCTAGTGGGTTAGGGTCATGAAAAAGTGGTATCATAGATTTTTAATGAGGTATTGGAAGGATTTTGGATTCATTAATATGTGAAACAATCAATGATTCTATATGGAAATTGTTTCATTTATCTTAAAATTTTATTGGGGAAAAGAACTAGATAAAATAAAATTCTATACATTATAAATGATGAAATAAACCTTAATTTCAAAGAGGTATAAGCTAGGAAATTGGTATCAGGGCCCCCAATGATATGACATAGGGATCCTTTCAAGAAACTAATAAAGTTTATCTGAAAAAGAATTTATTACATAGTTGAATTTTTTTTAGGTGCATGTATCATTATCATTGGTTTAGTTTAAGTAAAAAAACATTTTGGATTATTAGTAGTGTTTACATATTTAAATGACATATTCAATTTAGTTATGTTTTATTCATTTTTAATAAGTTTATTTTTGATAGTATGAACATAATTTCTTAAAAATCATGAAATTATGTGATACTTAATTTTCCCTTTATAATATTCCATGTTATGTTTTATAATTTTAAATATTAAGATATTTTATTTACTGAACCTATATGTGCATGTTATAAATTAATACTATTTTTTAAATTTAATGTAAATGGTGATATAATTTGTTTCTATTGATGGTGAAGCTTGTCTAAAATATCATTATTTCTAGGAATAACTTTTATAAAATCATTCTTGATTAATAATTCCATTTATGGATAATTATTTGTTAAGATAAAATATTTTCAAAGAAATAGTTTTGAAGAGTGTTTGAAATTCTAATTTTTTTTAATAATATTGGTAATTTCTTATGTTAATCTAGACTGGTAATTTAGGTTGTTTTTTGGTAATAAATTCATGTTTTAAGCACGTATTCATTTAAATTAATGAGTATGGTATATATATTAGTAATTATGAAAACTATATTTAACTTATTGAAATGTGACGATTCATTTCTATTATATATTATCATTAGAGGGAATCAATAATGACTGATTAATATTTCAGTGTAATATTATTATATAAATTAAATGTCATAAAAAATGATTAATATATATCAATTTATATAATTTATTTTTTTGGAAAGCATGATAAGAAAAAAAAAATATTTTAGTTTTTTATTTATTCCATAATGAGTATGAATTATTCGAATTGTTAACATTGTGATTTAAATTTTTTATGAAAATTGTTAAGAATTATATTTTTTTCATTTAAGAATTATTTCTTAACATGAACCATGTTTTAAATAAGTGTTTAATTAAAAAAATGATATAAAATTAATAAGTATGATCCAAGTGTTATTGTTATTTCAAATGTGATTAATTTATCATTGTTATGTTATGGTGACCCCCCATGAAAATTTAGGTGCCATGCGAGTATAATCTTATGTGTTGAATTGATAATAATTTTCTATAGTTGGTTTTTTTATCATACCATGTTTATGATATATATTTTTTCAACTGTAATTTTAGTTAATGGTACCATTGATTTATCATTCAAGAAAAATGTTGGGTGAAATGAAATGTAATATTATCATTGTTGATATCTTTATTACGGTTTTGAAGTGATATTTTTTTCAATTTGTTTGATGTGTAAGTGTGGTAATATTGTTGAAATATGTTATGTTGGAAGTTCCATGGAATAATGATGTGTAAAGGAATTATTTTATTTACAGATTTATGGTGAATGATATGTTTTGTTATTGAATATATTCTTTGTATGATGTGATTTTTTTTAATATGTTTTATATATGATTCAAGAGGTACGTTTGATCATTATAATTTTATTTTTAAGTGGTTTTGATATTATGGACACATTTTATCCCATTTGAGATTCAATGGTTGATGTTATTTGAATATTCTAGAAGTATTTTATTTTCTATTAGAAGATATGACTGTCTATAGAATATTAAAGATGAATTGTAGAAGTTAATGTGAATTTATTGGGTTATAAATATCATGGAAAACATTCAATACGGGTGTCTTGGTCCTCTTGAGTTGGTGTGGGGATCTATGCCCAATCCTTGAGGTGTTTAGGGTATCCTATGTTAGGTTAGTTGATCTATCTTCATATTTTTTTATATGACTTCATTAGTATAAATATTTTTTAAGATCATAGTTCTTACTTGAGGTATGAATCTTTCCTTTTCAGTTTATTCTTAAGAAAATGGGGGGAAAGTGGTTGAGTTGATGGTTGAAGGCATGTTACATGACATGACAACGAACTATTCTCTATGTACTTATAGATACATGTCATGTATGGAAGGCTAAGTTCCACTAATCCCTGTACTGGGCCATGTAATGGTCTTGCTAGAATTTGTATAGACATGGTGTGCAGTCTCAAGTACACACCACATACTTTTTTTATTGATTAAATCAGGTTTTAGAATTTGTTTTCATCAGATAGACAAAAGGCTTCCCCCTTTACGCGAACAACAGAACCGAACATGATTTTCCCTTTCGAATCTCCGTCTGAACCACGATTCGATCATTATTCGAGGCGTTTAAACCCAGTTGGTAAGCCCTATAGTATTCTTGAGAAATTATTCCTATTTTTTTCTCTCAGTATAACTATTTATGATTGAAAATTTATACCCAATTGGTAGATCTACGTCATTCCAGCTTGAATTAGAGGTTATGTCTAGACAAGGAGATTCATAATATCATGAGGTTGGTGGTCATGTGAGTTTAGCATAACTATCATGATGTTTATATATGTGGGAGTGTCATGTGCCCACTTTTAGGGTGTCTCTTGATTGAATAATGAACCCTATTATTTCTTATTGATGATTAGGTAATTAATTTGAAAATTTGAATGCATGTTTTGGGTTCTGAACCTTGATTTAGGATGACCTCATAGGTGTGTTTCCATTAGATGGTTGTTTGGTCGATAATTCCTATGAGGGTTGACTTGAATTCCCATTCATGGGTTTTTTAAAATTTATTTCTCATTATATGAATTTCCCATTTGAGATAATTGTTATTCTATGCCTTGTAATTGTTTAAATTTCATAATAGGTTTGTTATACTATTTTCCCATGTGAGTTATCCTTGATTGACAATGTAATAGTTAAATTTACACGTGTTGGTTATTATGTAAACTGTTCCCATGTGATTTGATTGTGTTAAATCCATGTGATTGTATAATTCACAAGTTTTTATTTTGAGATTGAATGTGTAATTTAATTAAATGATAAAAGGGGTAATTAATAGTGGGTGAGCTAGAGTCTTGGTTAAAATACACATTTGGGCTAATATGACTAATTTTTCCTTATAAACCTCAAGTGAACCATTATCATGGTTAAAAGAAAATGGATGGGTTCATGAGATTAATTTTGTAAAGGTCATGATTGAGCCACATATATGTTAGTGGCGATCATTGAGTTATCTTTAAAATTCCAAGAAAACCTATGATCCATTTAGAGAAACCCAATCTGGGTTTTATTGGAAAATTATTAAATGATTATTATGTCATGAGTTGATGGTTAGTTTTATACAGGGTTCGTCAGTCCTAGGCTGGACCTCGAGACTTTTATATAATCCAATGGAGTTGAATAATGACATAGAGTGACTAATTATGCATCTTCTTAGCCAATAAAATTCTAGGATTTGGTATTGACCTATACTTGATTACATTGTCTTCTTAGACATATGTTGTGCTAACTTTTGAGTACGTATTGTCTACTGCTTTCACTATTGTACACTACCTATTATATATAATCTCTAATAGATTGGCATAGACCATGGGTGGTATCCTATTAGTATTTAGAATCACACCCTGTTTTGGTCATTCTTTTGGGCCCAAATAGATTATATGATTGCAGGTGTTGATCCGGTCAAGCACCATGCTATAGGTACTTGATGTGCTACATGGGAGTCAGAGAGCATGGGACCGAGCTGAGGCTTGTGATGCTTCCTAGTCTCTTTCTATTTCTCTTTTTCTTTGGAGACATATATTGTGTATAACTTCATTTTAATTGTTGGGATAATTTTCTAGAACATGTGACATGCTATATCATCTTTTGTATGGAATGAAGTTTAGTTATTTATATTATCAGTCTTCTGATGTTAATTTCAGTTGTATGATACGTACTGCTTCTATTATTGTATATAATTATTCTGTTGTGTTACACTCTACCAATGAGGACATATTTTCCCCACTATCACACCCTAGGTTCTTATTATTTGTCGACAACCTCTGGAGTGTGGGAAAATGCACTTGATTCTTTGTGGTGAATCGGGTATGGGGTTCCAGTTGATATGCACCTGAATCCGAGATGGTACAAAGTGGTATCAGAGGATTTTTTTATCAGTTTTCTTTAACATAGGGTGATGATATAAACAAAATAGAATTTTTTAATTAGATATTCCTTGGAGAAGCTACCCTATGTACATGGAAAAACAAAATTACCTCCAATAAAATTGTAATTTTTGGATTTTGAGTCATTATAGTTGATTCGATTTCAGTGTTGGATGACGCACTTGTTTGTGTTATTATTATTGATATCATTGTGGTTATATTTTTTTTATAGATTTGTAAGACGAGGGTATCCCATCTCATGCATCATATAGGATCTTTTTAGAAATTGTATTCCATGAATTCATACCATGGCATTTAAATAACATTAATGATTGCATGCTATTGCGATAGATGTCATGAATGATATGCATGTTGTTGTGATAGATATTGTGATAGATATGACTACTATTGTGATTGGTGTATTGGTATATTTTTTGGGATAATTGGATGGATTCCAAACTTTTTTCCATGAGGTGTATGGGCCCTCTTGGATCCTAATTTAGTGGATCACATTTCAGCCATGAGATATAGATTTTGTTGTTATGTGCTATATGTGGATTCTGAGATTTGATTCATGGAGAGTATGGCCCCCCATGAAACTCACCCAGGCAAATTGTTCCTTTATTTATTAAAAAATAGGGGTTCTATGGATGTTTCTAATGATTATATCCGAAAACCCAAACAACATGTTGTGTGGTCCTATGAAAACATGCCATTTTTTTATTCTATGTGGGGTAAAAAGAAATTTTTTAGTACATGTCGTGTAGTCTGATTACACGTCGCGTGGTTTTAGATCGTATATATGGGCATGTGTGAGAGAGAATGAATTATTGACTTCTGATTTAAACACATCATGTACCCAATGTGCACCTCATGTATATTTTCATAGACATAAACATGTAGCTCTCGCCATGACAAAGTACAAATCCAAGAGGGAAGACTTCAGTACACATCATGGGTTATCTGGACATGTTGTGTACCTAGGATGTTAACACAGCCAAAGAAGGTAGAGTTACATGACCATGTAAGATCTTCAGTATACATGTTGTGTATTATCCCTACACACTATGTGCCTGGGGTGTTTACAGAACTAGACTGGCATGAGTAAACAAACATGTATGGGCTTCAGTTTACACGTCGTGTATTATCCCTACATGTTGTGTACTGACGTTTTGTTAAAATTTTAAGACCTCCTTCTCCTATTTAGTTCTTCCACTCTTGAATTATGTACCTTGATGAATAATATTATATTGAGGTGTATTTTATGGACTTTATTGAGAAATTTCACCCTAACATTTTCTAGTAGTACGCCAGGAGGGTGGGGATGATCATACCCTAGAGGTGGTAGTCCATGGGATACCAGTGGACCCCCCACCCATGCTTATTGCAGAGATAGATGTTATATAAAACTCTTGTTCCAGTGAACTTTCCATGAAGGATTTATGTGGTTTAAGAAAACCTTTCTGGGAGCACCATAGCCTGTCAAATCTATGGAAGAACTGGAATGAGTGTTCCACCATCAGCATCCACCCATGTTTTCTGTGGAAAGTGGCCCACAAGATACAGATTCATGTCTAGAGACCATGTTATCGATCTACATGCATCTTTAGATTCCTCCTTAGAGTATGTTTAAGCTCAAAACATATATGTTGCATTATTCATCCAAGAGATGGTGGTATTTTACCACACAGATAGTGCTTCAGTGGGACACGGTGTGAGAATATTTCCAAAAAATATTCTATGGAATATTCAATCTTGAAATAGTGGGGCTTGACAAAGCCAATGATTTTTTTCATCTAAGGTAGGGTGAATTATCAGTTATGGATTACATTTTCTGCTTCACTAAGATCTATCACTTCACACCTATCCTGATGGGTCATGATCCGTTAAAGGGTAGGTGATTCAAGGATGGTCTTAGGTATAACATCTTCCCATAGGTGAATATCTTCTGGCTGACTACAGTTTCAACTATAGTGAATGAGGCACTGATTACCAATCAGAATCAGAGGTAATCTTGAGGAGTGATCTAGGGTGGTTTGGCACCGAGATCTGGTACTGTTTCGACCGGTAGTAGGAAGAATCATCTAAAGTCTATAAATGACGAATCAAGTACTCAAAATGTATCATCAAGAATCTAGTTCAGGTGATTCTAGTGTGGATGAATTCGGAATACTAGACCACAATGCCCGATGGGCCCAGTCGAGTGTCGAGATTGGGCATGATGGGACACTTACAATATTTCTATAGGATGTTTCCACCAATATCTACTGAGAGAGGGTTTTAACCAACACCACATTTAGGAGCAGGGTTAAAATATTCTCACTAGTCAGGTAACTACAATGCATATCGATGTTCTGGCTAAGATAGTGGTCATGGCCACAGTATCTAGACCCTAGTATCTCTGCAACAGCTGGGTGGGTCAGCTCTGGGAAGCCAAAAAGTTTCGTATGGTAGCTATACAGGCCAGACATATACAGTTTAATAGACCCGTTAATAGGAGGATCCTAGAACCTCAACTATTAGAGGTACTATTCTAGTCGCCTCTATTTTAACTTCTGCACTCCTTGATATTGGGGCTTCATATAGATTCATATTTACGCCCATTTTGTAGAGCCTAGGGCCCCATATTTTCTCTTCTAATTTTATTATGAAATTAGATACACCATTAGGGATTAGAACGGTAGTTGTGCAATAGTGAAAGAAGTTCCCCCTTTAAATTTGTGGGTGTCACTTCATTTGGGATCTCTATGTCTTAGAAATGATAGGCTATGATGTCTTACTCAGAATGGACTGGTTAGTCTCTTTTCAATCCTTTGTTAATTTTTATCGTTGTAGGGTGAGTTTTACGTCACTAGAGTGAAAATAATTTCTACACAAGGGTGAATGTAATGTCCAGGTGAGTCGAGATAGACCTAAGTATTGTTGTTTGAGTGGGATGACAGAATAGATTTCCAGTTTATATCTACAAGACAAGGGTAAATGATAGATAAACTTTTCTCCAATGGTTGATCATTTCTAGGATATCTTATCAGATGAACTTTTAGGTTTACGTCTGGTAAGAGAGGAAGAGTTATCTATTGAGTTATTACCAGGAGCTAAACTAATATCCATTCTTCTTTATAAAATGGGTACAACAGTGTAGCAAGAGCTCAAGAGGAAGCTAGAGGATTTGGAGGTAAAGGGGTTTATCTGGACCAGTACTTCTCTATGGGATTCACCAGTCCTTTAGAGAAAAAGGTGGATGATACCCTCAGGATATTCATGGATTATCATAAATTGAACCAGTTAATGGTTGAGAACCGGTGTCCTCTTCTTCGGAATATGATAAATTGAACCAGTTAATGGTTTAGAACCAGTGTCCTCTTCTTCGGATAGAATATCTCTTCGATCATCTCTGAGGAGATCATGTATTATCTGAGATTGATATGAGATCTGGTTATCATCAAGTGCATGTAAGATCAACAAACATACCTCACACAGCTTTTCGATTTAGATATGGTCTTTAAGAATATGTGGTTATGTCGTTCGGTCTCATGAACACTCTAGTGGTATTTATGTCCCTGGTGAACCGGGTGTTCCATCCCTATCTTGATTATTTTGTTGTGGTTTTCAGGGATGGTATCTCAATGTATTCTCATAATCGACATGACCTTGCCACACATCTTGAGATCATTTGGAGTACACTGAGATAGCATCAATTATTTTCTATTCATTGAAAAAGTCACTTCTGGATTGATTAGATTCACTTCCTGGGTCAAATCCTCTCAATGAAAAGAGTATCAGTGGACCCAGAGAAGGTGATAGAAGAAGTTACCTAAGAGAATCCCAGGATCATCATTGAGGTTTGGAGTTTTCTAGGGTTGTACTATTACTAAATTTGTTTCATACATAACTTCTCATGCCTAGAAGCCCTGATTATGGGCTTGATAAAGAATTATGTGAAGTATTTATGGTCAGATTCTTGTAAGATAGCCTTTTAGGAGCTGAAAGGGAGATTAACATCAACACTGATACTCATTTCTCTAGAGTCGGTCAGGAGGTACACTATGTACTGTAATTCATCAGGTATCGGGCTAGGACTTGTTCTTATACAGGAGGATATATTTTTTGTGTATGGGTCTCGGCAGATGAGACCACATGAGAGGAACTACCCGATGCACGATCTCAAGTTAGCCATGGTTGTTAATTCCTTATGTTGTTGGAGACATTACTTACTAGGAGAGAATTTTTTGGTGTAAAGAGACTATAACATCCCATGATTTTATATTACATTGTCTCTATAATGTAATTTAATATCTTAAATTTCACGCAAAACTGACTTGGCTTTCATTATATGAAATATGGAGTTTCTACGAAATAGCACGTTAATATTATAATTATTTAGAAGATATATTTACTTATCAATTAAATATTTTAATATGAATATTAAAAAATAAATTTTAGATGCTATTTATAATTTTTCACATTATAAAAACATACTAATAAATAAATGTAAAACTTTTTTTAAAATAGTTATATATTTGGAAAAACTATTTTCATAAAAGAACTACTTTTTAGGTCCTTTTATGAACATTAATAAAACTAATTTTAGACACTCTAAAAATTGAATATGGTAAAAGAGACATCAATTTATAATTAGGCATAAAAAGTTAGCTTAGTGGGAGTTTTTGGTATTTTTCTAAAAATATTCAATTTATTATGAATAGTAAAAAATACCACATAGTACATAAAAACAGAAATTTTCATTTAAATAATTATTTTAAATTAATATTTATCTTAAATTAAAAAATAAATACATAATACATATTTTATTCCAATGTATTTCATGTGTGTCATTTTATAATAAGATTAGAGATATAACATTTTATGGAACTTTTTAGCATCTTTCACCCACCATCTAGGTAGATTTGCAAATTTTCCTAAAACATAATTTTACCCATTCTGTGAATTGAATTTAGAAAATCTGATAGAGACGATTTTCATCAGTAATTATAATTTTTTTCAATAGGTTGAAAATAGTTTTTTGTGAATAGTAACTTTTGAATTTTATTTACTACGGTTAAAAGTAAACAGGGTAATGAAAGGTAAAAGTAATATTATAATAATATAAAATTACCCCAACACAAGTCCTAATTACATTGGATATGTTTTTTTCAACCAAAATAAATCTTTGGAAAAAAATATTATCCATTTTTATCCACTTGGGTTAGATTAGAAATTTATTATATTTCATTTAAAGAAGAGTTATAAGTGATAAATTCAGATTTTAATAACTAAAACATTTTTAATATAGAGTTATACATAAGATAAATTAGACTATAAATATTAATTAGAAATATAATAAATTTTTCCTAAATCATGGTATTTTATTTATAATTTTTAAACATTAAATAATCAAATGTATTTATGACACAATGATGATGCAGTAATTACCTTATTAATGAATGATTAGAATAATTTATATTGTAAATATTTAAATAAATGTGATTTTACATTTTTGATTCCATACAATATTTTTTTAGTCGGATATGACATGTTAGGATTGATTTAATGTATTTTTTTCGAAGGAATCAAGTTTTTATGTCTTTTATAAAAAATCATGTATTAAATAGTAACAAAATTGGCATAAATGATTTTTTAAAATAAATATTATTTTATTAAAAAATATAAAAGTCATAAAAATCTAATTTTCTTCCAAATTACTTGGAATGTATTAAAATTTCATGAATAATCTACATTATGTTCGTTTGGAAACATATAGTAACTATATAATATTTTAGTATGAAAATACTACAACACATGGTAAGAGTTAAACTATTTAACTAAGGGTGAAATATTAATGTTATGATTAATATGATTATCTAAACAAGTTTAAACCCTATTGGTTTCGATGATTCAAACCCATAATCATCTTATCCTCAAAATAAATTAATTTTGAGCTATCATAAAATGAATATTATTTTAAAATAAACTAATATTTCAACATTTTTCCGAAGGCTCCCCTCACCTCTCTTATAAAAGGGAACCTCTATTTATTTTTAATTCACACCTCCAAATTCATTTGGCTCAACCAAACCCTTCCCAAAACTCCTCCCATATTCCCTCACTTAAACCTTGAGGCCTTAATGTGATTATAAAGCCATCCTATGGAGCCCTATAGTTCAAATCAAAAGGAAACACATGAAGAAGAGGTAATTCTTTTATCACCTCATTCAAAGTTCTTTTCTTCTTATACATCCTCTTTCATTATTGTTACAATAATAAAATAATAAATAAAATACTTTATACATTTTTAAATGCTATTATAAATATGGTAAATCCATATTCATTATTTATCCATACTATTAATGAAAAAGTCACCATGCGTGCATACGTAAAGCTTACCGTATCCACATCATGGTGTAGTTTTTTATTCAACACAACATTATTTGGATGGTATAATAATGAGTTAAATTAATTAAAATAATTAATATAACATGGAAATGATTATTTATATAAAATATACCGTCTAATTAAACACAGTTTCCCCAACAATAGAATGATATTGTCGCTCGTGTGTAAGTATGGCTTACCGTCTCCACGACGTGATATTATTCATCTTCAATGATCACCATTTAAGAATTATTATATATATATATATATATCAAGTATTATATATATGGAATAATATTTATAGTGTAATAATATCTATTTATTTAGATATATATATGTCATTTACTTACTTCTATACTATATTATAAGAAAACAGAAATAGCGTTCATCAGTACGTATGGAATATCATCTCTATGAACTGTGTTTCCATTTCATATATATATCCATTATACATATTTATATTCTAAAAATATAATATGTATAAATCATATCATATTTTTTGGAACTATTCAAATCATGATCTAAGTGATATGATAAAGAATAACAAGTAAAAACACGTACGATAAATAAATCTATTATTACATGACATGTTACTTTAACATTGAAATATTTTTTAATTGGGTAGTATAATGTCATAAATGAACCATATATGATATAATAAATATGAATATTTTTATGTTATAATTTAATAACATATTATGGTCATTGTACATGAGGTTAAACGCACCCTCATCTAAAGGAAAGTACTATGAAAATGTTAATTAGTCAATCTCATTATAAAATGAAATTTTTTATATGTAAGTATATATTCGAGAATTTTTATAATCAATTTCCATGTTTCATAAAAATTATATCAAAAGTAATATTTTAAGGTCTTATGGAATGGTAACTTTAACTAGATCATCATTTTAAATGTTCTAATGATTTTTTTCCTAAATCTATTTAATTAATGTTCATGTTTTAGAAATGATTTTAAGGAATTATTTATATGGACATGATTTCTTTTAAAAATGTTAATTACTTTAAAATATTTCAATGTGGAATAGGACATTTTGATTTGAAAATCTCTTTTAAATGACATCCTTCATAAATTTTGAGACTTTTAAATGATTTCGTGAAAAATGGAATTTTTCTCAAAAAGTTTTACTAATTATTTTAAACTATGTCAACATCCTTTACTAGATATTTTTTTGATTGAGGTTTATTTATTATAATACAATCATCCATATTATATTGAATGAGTTATGATATGTTTGACTTTGGATGTGGTATTTTTATCCCATTCACGGTTTATGGTTAGAATATTGACATTTCAAGTACTCATTTTAACATGAATGATTGTGTTATGTTTTACCTCTTTCTTATGAGGAATGAATTAGACCTAGTAAGTGATGGGTGGGGCCCACTATAGCCCCTCGATGCATCGATATGTCTCATGATACAAACTAATGTCTTGACCCAAGTCTTTGACAGAATATTTGGGAATGGTCTCAGCACAAGGCATTGACATATTAGTTATTATGTCTGGAATTATGCATTCCATTGTTATCAAATTATTTATCACATGTGATTATAAAACTAGTATAATATACATGTGCATGTTAATATGGTAGTGTTTGATTTATTTTTTCCATATTATGTTCAATTTTATGTTTAAAAGGTTTCTATTTTTATTATACCTCTTACCTTAAAATTTTATAGCTTCTGCTAAATTATTTACCCTTACTGAGCATCTAAGCTCACCCCTTTTTTATTTTTTATTTTCCAAGGATCCCAATATGTGTATTATGATTGATATGTAGCGTTAAGATATTGGAATAATTGAATTGTAAATGGATTATTTATGATTTGTTTTATGTTAGAATGTGTAATGTAATATTTATGTATGTAATCTATTTTCCAACACTAGTAAACTGATCGGTCCTTGGGGAATTAATTCCTTCTAATAATGCAAATGAATTAAAATAATGCACCGACTATGTGTAAAATGGGTAGGGGCATTACAGTTGGTATTAGAGGAAGTTTATAAATAACCTTGGAAACAAAATTTAGATAAACATTGATTTGGAAAAATTACCCTAAGATAAAATTTGAGTATTAGTATAGAATAACATCCTATAATTTTGGTAATTTAGAGATTATGTGGGTCTTCCAAGCAATACATCCGTGTACGGGTAATATAAGTGGACGTGGTTCTAGGAGGGGTGTACCTAGGGGTGAAAACTACGAAAAGGTGGTACGATCTTAACTATGGGTTACCTGGTATATGACAATGGGCCTTATTGTGCTCCTAGCTTGACACTCTAGGGGGATATTCTTATGATAATTCACATTTTCATTACAAACCACTATGAATTAATTATGATAAAAGATGTCAAATAAGTATCATTTTTTATGATTGTGATATTAGATATGAATAATTTTTTCTATTTATGTTATGTACGTCACTAGTTTAGAATCATCCAATATGACTCATAACCTAATCTAGTGTATGACAATGTTTAGAAACGGTGCCTAGTTGAAGGAATGACTACCCCAACAATGCACATGTTCCAAAGAGTAATAAGGTTCCCATATTTCATGTTATTAAGATAATATTTCTAAGGTAAATATCCTCTCATGTTCTCTCATCATATGAGTAAATATAATCACATTTTAATAAGATAATTAATGATTTTTTTGAGTCTTATGGCTTTGATGGGAAGCCAGAGAAGAATAGGATGGTAGAGAGAAAAATGGATTGTAACGACCCAGGTAATTATAGAATTATACTTTTTCATATCTATTAATATTTATTAATATTTATTAATAATATATTAATTTTATTATAAAGAGGATACTTTTTTTATAGCGTACTAAACACACTAAAATGGGTTTCTTCAAAATATTATGTTGCGCACAACTTTGAGTTATACCAAATTATAATATAATATTATTATTATATTAACTGGTAGTTTATGCATAGTCATTGTATTTTTGGGAATGAGAATAAATAATTACATTATTATTACACATGTTTTCTAAATTTATTTACATTTATCTAATAAAATTTAGTGGATTAAAATAAGATTGAATCAAATTTTAAGCATGAAATACTGTAATATTCTTTAAAAGGACGATTTACAGCCTTTTGATGGAGAACCCTTTTTAAATATAGTTTATTTTTCTTTTATTTGTTCCATTTTAAAAAATAAACTTCTTCATTATAATTGGGAAATCAGAATTTACTTTGGGTAAATTTTTTATATTTCTCTAATAAAGATAATTTTTTAATGAATTGTGAAAAATACTACATTTTAAGTCAGAACAGTCATTTAATCTAATTTATATATATGATTAGATAGTCTTTTTATTTGTTTTAAAAGTTTAATTAGATTATATGTTTATTATTTAATCCAATTGTGGTCATTGGAAGTAATTTTACTTTAAAATTGGACATAAACACATGTAAATTATTTGGTAGTTTTTACTTCATAAAAACACACTTTTTGGTTTTAAAAATGAGAATTAATTTTAAACTAATTTCTGCAAATTATGTGTCTTTAATTTTGAAAAATGGGTTCCATATTTTGAATCAGGAGGTACAAATTATTTAAATAGTTACCTTTTGTTTTTAGATATTATAAATAGTAACTTCAGTAAATATTTTATTTATCCTGGTTAAAGGGTAAAGTTGGTAGATAAGGGTAATACATAATATTATAATAATATAAAATTACCCTAAAACAAGTCCTAAAACTATTGGATGAGATATTTCCTACCATGGGTATCCTTGGGTCGATTTTAGGACCCCATGGAGCCAATTGTGTGTGAAAATGACATTTAATTACATTTAATTTAAAGCTAAGAAAAATATAACCTAAACATGTATCGTTTACTAAAACCATTTTTATATGGGGTAATATAAGTTCTATATTCAACTATAAATATAAATTATAAATCTGAATAGTTTTAATAAATCATGGTATTTTATTAAAAAAATTTAAACATCACATAAATAAATTTTCAATGGTAATGTATTGATTACCTTAGAAATCAATGATTTAAATAAATGAGATTATAAATTTTAAAATAAATTTATTTTTAAAATTTTTATTCCATCCAAGAATTTTAATTATGATTATGACATATTTTATATGAATCAATGATGTTTTTTATAAATAATCAATTTGTTATGGGTTTTTAAAAATTCATGATATGAATGGTATAAAAATTGACATAAATGGGTTTTTAAATAATATTTTATTGAAAGATATAATAGTCCTAAAAATATATGATTCTTACAAATAAAATATATGATGTTAAAAATGTCATTTATGTTCCATTTTATGGTCTCTTTTCATATTATAGTAACTATGGTAACTATATATTATGAATATACAAGAAGACGTGGTAAAAGTTAAATTAGTTTACTAATTGTTAAAGCTAAAAGATAAGGTTAATTTTATGACCTAAACTTGTCTAAAACTAATTGGATGAGAGTATTTAGACCCATACTCATCTGATATTTTAATTATATAACTTTTTTGTTATTATAATTCTAAAATCAATTAATAATAAAATAATATTTTCAAACATTCTTAAAGTGCCCTCCTCCCTCTTATAAAAGGACACCACTGCTAACCTTTACTCACAACTCTCAAGCCCCACTTATATCATCCAAAATCTTCCAAAATAAGCTCCCAAAATCCATATATTCCTTTTATGAGCCTTACTCTATTCATAAAAAAATTAAATAAGGCCTTTTAGCTTAAATCAAAAGGAGTTACCCGATTTGAGGTAATGTCTTCTCTCATGATTCTTTCATTTATTTTTCTTATCCAACGACATAAACTATCTGTATTCAATTATTTTATAAAAAAGGTATATTAAATATACTAGTTTTTTTATGAGAAGTATTATAACTAGGCTTACACACACCTCAATCAAATTGATATAGAACATACAGTTTCTATGGACAGCGAACTACTGCCTCACGAAATGACGATTGTTCAATCTTCTCCGACCACCCATTATGGGGAATATTATTATAGAACTATACTTATATAAGATATATATGATATTTATTTCATATCTATGATTCTATAATTCCCATTTATTACATTCCTTTATGATTTTCATGTTGTATAAATACGATAATTGCATTTGAGGAAGTGCAGACTACCGCCCCCTCGAAGTGATAATAATCCTTCATGTTATATATAAAACATATAAAGGATAAAATTAATGAAAATATGTAACATATATAACATAGATAATATACTTAAATTCTAACATACCTATGTATCATTGAGTTTTCATTACATTAAATATGAAAAAAAAATTAATGTAGCGTTCATGCGTACATACGGCTTACCTTCTCCATGAACGGTGAATTTCATTTCTTATATCCAAATGATATGGAATATTATAAATAAATATATACTAGATATATATGATATATAAGATATCTAAATCATGAATATCATTCTGTAGATAATGTACTTTTGACCACATGGACAATTTTCAATTATAACAATTTCATTTTTGACTCAAGTTCCGAACATCAGAAAAATGTCCGATATGAACTCTAATAATTAAATAATTGTTATAGAAAGGTAATAACTGATATAAAAGAAATAATAAAATTGAAAAGTCTCTGAAACAAGTATAAATTATCTTATGCTTATTATTCATGAAGAACAAGGAACATACAAGACAATTCGGAATCCAGGTAAGGGACTTCGTCTCAATCTCCTTTCATTGAGGCATATTTAGATAATAATTATCACCTTATTTTATAAGGTGTAAAATAAAAAACTTTTAATTTTACTTTCATTCAATGGGAATTTCATTCCATGAATATTTTTACTAACTGTTAAAAGTAATGTTTTTAATGTATGCGGAGACAATGACTTCTCTGATGCCGTAATTGTTATTTGGATTCCTCTATATAACTTTATGTAATTTTTAAGGTTGGGACCTTATAGTTGGTATCAGTGGTCGGTTTAGAAAACTTTAGAGGTTAGGTTGATATTTAAGCATAAGTGACATAACTATAATGTTTATCAAATTAGAAAGATTCGTAGTTATTTTAGATAAATCAAATGAGTTTAGTATAACATGATTAAGCATATCTTAGTGTTTACCCTCTTCATAAGATAATATATAATGATTTTATAAATATACTCAAACTGAACCTTTTGGTTTTAGTGAATGGATGAATCCAAAAGGCACCAATGTAATAGCGCTTGTGAAGGAAACTATGGTGGGTTTCTGAATGAGAAACTGAATGAAATGGGAGCCTTAAAGAGAACATTTGTGGTTATTATTAACCAACTATCTAGAGTCATGATTGACCACTTGAACCTTGTTTATTTCTATAAGGCATCATTTATGCAAAAAAAAATCCCTACATAAGTTCAGGTAATAATCATGAAGGTATGTATATTCAAAAACATATGCCTCAAGGATGTATAATGAAACACTTAGGAAAATTATTCAAAGGGACGAGAAGATGTTTCAGATGTTTTAATGAATTTCATAAAGAAATAACCTTCAATATAAAAATGAATCATCCAATTGACTCCAAGAAAGGGAAATAAGTTATTTCTGAAGGATCAAATGTATGTTTTAAATGTGGTGTTCATGGACATTATACAAATAGATCTACAAAAAGTATTGGTAATGGGATAAGTAGGATCATACAAATATATGTTTACCAATTACTGATTACATTCCAATTAAAGATAAGGAATCTGAAAATTACCTATGAAAGTTATGGATTATTTCTTGGCTCATGTTTTGACATTACTGAAATCATAGGGAATTATGTATAATTCTGTTTGTAAGAAAGGTGAATAAAATTATAAGATGAAAAAACATGGATAAAGGATCAGGAAGAATGTTCAATGGTTAAGATGTCTACATTTTAGAAATTGAAGAGTTATGTTGGATCTATGGATGATGATATGTTTAAATGTATTAATGATAGGATTACTTTGGAAGACATTTTCTAGTATTTGTAACCATGAATTTTGATTTGTGAAAATGTTATTCAAGGAAGTATTATCATTTCTTTTTTGGATATATTTTTAAAGAACCATTTGGGTTTATATATTCCTTGAATTTGGGGTAATTACCAGTTATTAGTTTTTGGGATGAAAATTCTAGGTATGAGATAAAATTTGTGGTTAGAATAAGTTATGGTTATTTTTTAGGAATTTATCTCATTTTTGTGAATGTTATAAAATTATATTGTTTTTTAAAAAGAAAAAAACACAAACCGCATGACTACCCATCGCGTTGGACAATGCTGTGAGAATCGAACCCACAACTATAGTGCAAATGAGATTTATCACCTACCATTTCAATACGTGTAGTCCTCGGTCAGTATGACAAATTATTTTTAGTGAGATGATTTTATGGATTAAGAATAAGTTTATTTTTTGAACTTATGTTTTATCATATGGATATCCTTAGTATAGGAAAATGACTTAGTAATTAAGTGATAAAGGTTATTTTGGAATAAATTCTCTATTTTGGGAACACTATATGCTTAAAGAAATAGAATACTATGGGATCTAATTTGTGTATTAATTGTTGAAATTTTAATTAAGAAGAATCTATTTTTTTTATTATGTATATATGGTGATTTGGGTAATTTATGGAAATGATTAACCTATCATAGAGAATATATGATTAGGTTAATTACACTACAGTATGAGACTTTAACAGTAGTCGATGTTACTTGGAGATAAATGTGTAGATTTATTATTGAAGACTACGTGTTTAAATCCTTCTGAGTTTTGGGTTTCAATCATAGTTTGGATTACTTTGAATAATTTTTAGGAAAGTTTTTTATTTAATGGTCTTTGTTGATCTTTGGGTATTTTTTGTCAAATTCTAGATATTAAGATTAGTACTTATTTTTATAAAGTATTACACTTTTGGTAATTATCTTCTCTCATAATAACCATTTTTTGGTAAATGTATAATGACATGGGAAATATATAGTTCATTTTTTTTGATTATGTGGTTCTCTTGAAGTTGATTTTAGCACTTCAGATGTGACCAATTCATCTTGGACACTCATCGTTTCAATTAAAGATGAGTTTGTGGTAGAAACTTAATTAATGGATGAAACAATTGTTTTAAATTAAATATATTTCCTTATGATCTTATTCTAGATAGTAATAAAACTATTAAACTATATGAAAAGGATATTGAAGAAAAAGAGACATATTCTTGCTTTCATCATCATACTTTTACCCAACGACAAATTTATGTTATTGTGGCAGTTAATATTCCATGATCAAGTTCTCTATCACTCTCTATTGATCTATGAGAGTTATTTTCACTTCCATATCCATGTTTTCCTACATGGAATCATATTATATGTTATCTTGGGTGAAATTTGTACATATATTTATTTATTTTGATGTAACAGTTTTATTTACACTTTTTCCAATGTGGGACTTTCAATGAAATTTCTTATCCCAATTTTAAATATTGTGAGGATGGAATTTCCAAAAGGGGGAAGAATGTAACAACCTAGGTAAATATAGAATAATACGTTTTCCAATTTATTAATTTTTATGAATAATATATTAATTTTTTGTTAAAGAGGAAATTTTTTTGATATCGTACTCAACACGTAACAACGGGTTTCTTCGAAATCTTATTTTTCACACAACTATTAGTTATACTAAAAAATATATAATAATATTATTATTGTATTTGGTAGTTAACGCATTGCCAATGAATTACTGGGAATGAACATAACTTACTACATTATTATCAAACATGTATTTTAAATGTCTTTAAATTTATCTAATAAATTTTAGAGGCTTAAAATAATATTTAATTTTATTTTAAGCATTATGTGCACAAATATTCTTTAAAAGGTCGATTTATCACCTTTTGATGGAGAACCCTTTTTAAATATAGTTTTTTTCACATTTATATGTTCCATTTTATGAAATATACTTTTTATTTAGAAAAGGGACATCAAAATTTACTTTTATTAAATTTTTGGTATTTTTCTGATAAAGTTCATTTTTTAATGAATTGTGAAAAATTCTCAATTTTAAGACCAAATTGTCTTTTCATCTAATTTATTTAAATGATTATATTGTACTTTTATGTGGTTTTAAAGTTTAATTAGATTATATATTTATCATTTAATACAATTATGGTCATTGGAAGTAATTTCTTTTTGAAATTTAACATAATCACATGTCAATCTTTTGGTGGTTTTTATTTCTTAAAAACACACATTTTGGTTTTGACAAAAAAAATTAAATTTAAATTAATTTCATTCACTTCTGTGTTCTGAATTTTGAAAATGGATTCCATATTTAAAATAAATAATTCCAAATTGTTTAAATAGGTACCTTTAATTTATAGACACTATGAATTGTAACTTTAGAAAATATTTTATTTGTAATGGTTAAAAGGTAAATATGGTAAATAAGGATAAAACATAATATTATAATAATATTAAATTACTTGAAAATATTTCCTAACACTATTTTATGAGATATTTCCGACCATGTTCATCTTTATGTCTATTTTAACAACTCATGGATCCACTTCTCTGTGAAAATGACATTTAAATACTTTTAATTTAAACATAAAGAAAATATAACCTAAACATGTATCTTTTACTAAAAAATTTATATGGGGTAATATAAATGATATCTTCAACTATAAAAATTATTATAAAGATAAATTTTTTCATACATCATGGTATTTTATTTATAATTTTTAGACATCACATAAATAAATTTATTTATGAAATAATGGTGATATAGTGATTACCTTATTAATGAATGATTTAAATAAATGACATTATACATATTAAAATAAATTTATTTTTAAACTTTTTATAATATCCAAGAATTTTAGGGATGATTATGATGTTTTATATTTTAATTAATCATGTTTTTTAGAAATAATCAATTTGTTATGGATTTTTAAAAAAGACATGATATGAATAGTATAAAACTGACATAAATGATTTTTTAAATCAATTTATATTTTATTAAATGAAATATTAGTTCTAAAAATATAATATTCATCCCAATGACATATATTATGTTAAAAGTTTCGTTAATGATACATTTTTGGGTCTCTTGTCATTTTATAGTATCTATGGTAACAATATATTATGACTTTAAAAAAATACATGGTAAAAGATAAATTAGTTTACTAAGGGTTAAAGCTAAAATATAGGGTTAAGTTTATAACCTACACGTCTATAAAATCTATTGTATGAGAGTATTTAGACCCATAATAATCTTATATTTTAATATATCACATTGGTGTTATAAAAATTTGAAAATCAATAAATAATAAAATAATATTTTCAGACATTCACAAAGTGCCCTTCATCCCTCTTATAAAAAGACACCAGCTCAAACCCTTACCCACACATCTTAAGCCCCATTGTATCATCCAACATCTAACAAAATAATCTCCCAAAATCCCTATCTTTCTCATATAAGCCTTACTTTGGTAAGATGGAAATTAAAGAATCCCTTTTATCTTAAATCAAAAGTAGTTACCCGATTTGAGGTAATGTCTTCTCTCGTGATTCTTTCATTTATATTCTTTATCTAGCCCCTAACTATATTTAATAAATTATTTAATATAAAAACAATTATATTAAATATAATAGGTTTTTTATGTGATGTATTATAACTACACTTACACACACCTCTGTCTAATGGGTATAGAACATGTTGTTTCTGTGGATGGCAAACTACTGCCTCACGAAACGATGATTGTTCAATATTATCCTACCACCTCTTATGGTGGCCATTATGGTGGAACTGTAATTATATATTATATATATGATATTTATTTTATCTCTATTCTTATATAATTATCATTTAGAATATAAATTTACTCTATTCATGTTGTATAAATACAATTATTTCATTTCAGGAATTGCAAACTACCACCCCTCAAAGTGATATGACTCATTCATTCTATACATAAAACATATAAAGGATATAATTAATGAACATATGTAACATATATAATATATATATTTTAACTTACTTATAATATACATATTTATCACTTAGTTTTCATTCCTTTAAATATGAAAAACAAATGAAAGTAGTGTTCATGCGTACGTACGACTTACTTTCTCCATGAACAGTGCATTTAATTTCTTATATACAAATGATATGGACTATTATAAATAAATATGTACTGTATATATATTATATATATGAAATTTAAATCATTAATATCATTCTGGATATAATTTAATTTTGATCACATGGACAATTGGTAATTACAACAAGGTCATTTTTTACTCGCGTTCCAAACATCAAAAAAATCTCTGATATGAACTCAACTAATTAAATAATTTTTATAGAAAGGTAATAATTTATATAAAAGGAATAATAAAATTGAAAATTTTTCTAAATAAAGTATAAATTAACTTACGTTTATTATTCATGAAGAACAAGAACATAAAAGACAAGTCGGACTTGAGATAAGGGACTTCATCTCAATCTCCTTTCATTGAGGAATATTTTGATAATATATACCTATTTCTTTTATAAGGTGTAAAATAAAACCCTTTGAATCATACATTCATTCAAAGGGAATCTTTTTTCTATGAAGAATTTTACTAAATGACAAAAGTAATTTTTTTAACTTGTGTGGCGACAATGACCTCTCCACAGTCGTAATCGTTATTTGGATTCCCCTATAAGCCTTAATGTTTTAAAAAAGATAAGGAAGCCCTTTATTATGTTTTTTGGTGTCTTGGTATTGAAAATTGTTTTTGAAATGGATTGAGTATCTCAATATCCAAAAATTATTTCTTGTGACTTAAAATGATATGTTATTATTGAAATATTGATATATGTAATATTTTATGCGTTATTATTATATAATGTTTCTTAGATATTTGATTGGTGGTTACGTGATAAACCAAATGATGGGTGGTTCATTGATAAACTAAGGACAGGTGGTTATGTTATAACCCCCAATGAATTGGGTATAAAAGTCATCTGTATGGGTCTTCCATTTACTAATATGTGTGGAAGTTTACCGTATGGTTATTCCATTAAACTGTGTTTATTTCCCAAGTTACCTTTTTATGTTATGTGTTCAAACTATAGGATTTATGATAATATTTTGGTTAAAAAAGTGTAGGAAATGATATTTTATTCCATGAAGATAATTTACTAATTTGTAAAGTTGAAAAGTATTTCATATGATAAATTATTCATGGTTTACTTGTTGTTTTGAAAAACTAACAGTTTTCCTTCTTTGTGTATCCCTTACTGAGTTTTTTATGATCCTACGAAGTTTTTGAAATATTTTTCACAGGAATTAGAGTCGTATAGGGTCAATTATGAGATCATGGAAAAGTCATGATGATTAAAAAATGGAACTAAACATGTATATTTTTTTAAGGGTATTTTATTTTATGAAAAAAATGGATACTAAGTATAAGGGTCTACATTTTTTATTCAAATTGTTATTTATATGTTATAACCTAATTATCTAAAGCTCTATACTTGAAAAAGATCCACAATGTGAATTATTAACATATTTCAAGATTATTTAATGTTTAACACTAGGTCCATTCACGGATATATGGTAGATGGGAAACAAGGATTTTCCCATATGTGATAACTATAAAAACAATCACCCTGGGATTTGCTTAAAAGGACTGGGTATTTGTTATAGGTGTGGAGAAATGGCTCATCAGGAAAAAGAATGAAAAGGGAACAATGAAAAGAGGAATATTAATTGTATTAACTATAGTAAAATGGTACATTTTTAAAATAAATGTCTTAAGCACCATGGAAATATAGCTCAAAAGAATCAAACGGATCAAGGTTAAGAATAATTTGTTACTATAGTCGATGTGGAATAATTATTGTATTAGTGTTTTGGGATTGAAGAATTATTTCATTTTAGTGTTTTATCAATGATATACTAGTTATATTTATTATTGAAATAAATAAGGATTGTACTACATTATTATTTCCTTAAGGATTTGAGATTTTATGGTACTAAGAAAAGTGACTCAATAGAAACTTAATCATTTTGTAAAATACATGGTTGAATAAAGATAAACTTTAATATTTTCTGGATATTAAGGTAGTGAATTTTGAATATGGTATTATTAATTTGGATAAATTATATTTCATATTATTTAATACCTTGGAACTAATTAATTTTTTTTTCTATTCCATCATTGTTGGAGTTTACAACATTTTGGGATTTAAAGAGTATATCCAGTATTCTATAAGGAATAAGATAACATGAATGTATTCAATAAGGTTTTATTGTAATTCAGGGTGTAACCATGTTCTAAGAGAATACATGATGAAGGTATTCATATGTTATTATGTGGAAAAAAGATATCTTCATTATGTTTACCTTCTATATAATTTTTTTGACTATGAGTTTGGACAAAAGTATTTTGGAAAAGTTTAATGGTTGGAATGGAGTAAGTTGAGCACTTGTTATTTTGTTTGAGGTTAATGTATAATTTTTTTGATACTTTGACCTAAACATTGGAATTTCAATTTACATATATAGGATTATGTAAATACTTTTGTACCTTATCATTTATCAAATGAACTTCAGTTGTAAATAAAAAAAATTAACATTCATTTCCATGTGTAAAGGATGATGTTAAAATAGATCTAAGTAAAACCAAATGATGAGATTATGATAATGAGGGGTAATGAAATTAAGTATATTTTCTTGAGTTCTTATTGGGATATTAAATTAATAACTCCTTAACGAAAAAAATATCAAAAAAATGTGTTATCCTAATACCTTATGTTTTTTTGAACCGATGATACTTTAAATCGTCATAGATTTATGCCTTTAGGGCCCTAAATATTCCATTTATTGTTCACATGTTTGTGATTGATGACCTCAATCACTCCTTATAAATATTTATGTTTTCATTTAATTATGTGTCTCTAATTTCCATCAATTTTCTCATATCTGAAATCCTAATTTGGTGCTGAAATTTTCATTTCTCTTTCCCTCTTATTAAGACTAAATTTTATTAACCATATTTTCGATGTGGGTTTTCGATAAATGTATTTTATGTTTTCAACCTTTTTCTGAAGAAATATTTCGAATTATGAGGACATAATCTATTCAGGTAGGGAATAATGTAATATTATATGATTTTATATTACTTTATCACTTTAAAGTAATTTAATATCTTATATTTCATGCAACACCGACTTGGCTTGTGTTATACGCAAGATTGTATTTCCGCAAAACAACACATTAGTGTTATAATTATTTAAACAATATATTTATTTATCAATTAAATATTGTAATATGAATAGTACCAAATAAATTTAAATGCTATTTATAATTTTTTCACATAAATAAAACATACTTATAATGAAATTTATAAGTTTTGTTAAAATAATTATATATTTAGAAAAACTATTTTCTAAAAAGAACTACTTTTTATATGATTTTGTGAACAATAACAAAATTTATTTTAAATACTCCAAAAATTTTAATTTGGAAAAGTAGAATGCATTTTTTAATTCGGAATTTCAAAATTATCTTATGGTTAGTTTTTGGTAATTTTCTAAAAACATTCATTTTTTGATGAATAGTGAAAAATACTACGTAGTACAAAAAAACGAGTTTCTCATTTAAATAATTATATTTAATTAAAATTTTTCTTAAAGTCAAAATAGATACATAAACTATATGTTATTATAATTTAATTCATTCAAGTCATTTAATAATAAGATTAGATATATAAAAGTTTATTGAACTTTTTAGCGTCTTTTACCCACCTTCTAGGTACATTTGCAAATTTTCATAAAACATAATTTTACTCGTTCTGTTAATTAAATTTTAAAAATCTGATAGAAGTGGTTTTCGTTATTAAGTAAAATTTGGTTCAATTGGATGAAAATAATTTTTGGTGAATAATAACTTTTCAATTTTATTTACCATGGTTAAAAGTAAATAGGTTAGTGAAAAGTAAAAATAATATTATAATAATATAAAATTACCCCAAAACATGTCCTAATTCTATTGGATGACTGTTTTCTGACAACAATAAATCTTTGGACAACAATATGACTCTTTTTTACCCACATGGGTGAAATTAGGAAATTTATTATATTTTATTTAAAGAAAATTTAAAAGTGTTAAATTCAAATTTTAATAAATAAAACATTTTTAATATATGGTTATTCAAAAGATAAATTAGACTATAAATATTATTTATAAATATAAAAATATTTAATACATCATGGTATTTTATTTATAATTTTTATACATTAAATAATTAAATTTATATTTGACACAATAATCATGCAGTAATTACCTTTTCAATGAAAGATAAAAATAAATGATATTATAAATAATAAAATAAATGTGATTTTAAACTTTTGATGCCATAAAATATTTTTATAGGTGGATATGACCTGTTTTTATTGATTAAATGTATTTTTTTAAAAGGAATCAAGATGTTATGCCTTTTACAAAAATCAAGTATTAAATAGTAACAAAATTGACATTAAGGATTTTTTAAAATAAATACTATTTTATTAAATAATATAAAAATCATAAAAATATAATGTTCTTAAAAATAACATGGATAGTGTTAAAAGGTCCTAAATTATCCACTTCTGGTTATTTTGGAAACTTATGTTAACTATATTGACATTGTCTTATAAAAATACAAGAAGACATAGTAAGAGATAAACTATATTACTAACGGTTAAATATAAAAGGTAAGGTTAATATGATGATATAAACATGACTAACCCCTATTTTTTTAGAGTATTTAGACCCATACTAATCTTATACATGAAAGAAATTAATTTTTTAGATATTTTTAACTGAAATGTATTTTATAATAAAATAATATTTCAACATTTTTCCTAAAGTTCCCATAACCTATCTTATATATGGGCACCTCCCTTTATTTTTAATTCCCACATCCAAATCCATTTGGATCTGAAAACCCCCTCCAAAATATCCTCCCAAATTCCCTCAATTAAATATATATTCCTTAACATTATCAAAAATACATCTGATGGATCCCTTTTGTTCAAATCAAATAGGAACAACCGAAGAAGAGTTAATTATTTGAAAACCACATTCAATGTTATTTTCTTCTTTTACTTCCTATTTCTTTGTAATTACTATAATAAAATAATAATTATATTACCATATAAATGCTTCCATTTTATTATAAATATTTTACATTTATAATCATTATTTTATCAATCTTATGAATGAAAAATTTTCCATGCGTATGTGCTTACGACTTATCATCTCCACGTCTTGGTGTAGTTTGTTATTCCACACTACATTATTTGGATGGGTGTAATAATGATTATAATTAATTTAAATAATGAATATAGCATGTTCATTATTATTTATATATAATATACCATCCAATTAAACACCATTTCACCATCAATAGAATGATATTTTCACTCGTGCATACGTACGGCTTACTATCTCCACGACACGATAGGATTCATCTTCAAGAATCACCATTTAAAAAATTTTATAATTATATATATATTTCTTATGTATGAGATATATGAAATAATATTTCTACTTGAATAATATATATTTATGTACATAAATATACGTCGCTGCTTAATTCAATACTATATGATAAGAAAACGGAAACAACATTCACGCGTACGTACGGACTACCGTCTCAAGGAACGGTGTTTCCATTTCATATAAATATCTGTTATACATATTTATATTCTGAATATATATTATATATAAATCATGTTTTATATTCTAGAAGTATATAAATCATGATCTACGTGATACGATTAGTAATAAAAAGTTAAAACACATACAATAAAGAAAGTAAGTATTACCCAAAATGTTTCTTTAACATTGAAATTGTTATTAAATGGGTAGTATAAAGTTATAAATGAATCATATATGATATAATAAATATTAGTACGGTTCTATAATAATTTAATAACACACTATGTTCATTATACTGGAGGTTAACCGTACCCTCGACTAAAAGAATGTACAAGGAAAAGTGTTAATTCATCAATCTCATTATTATCCAATAATGTTTATGTATAAGTATTTATTGGGACATTTTTATCATACATTTCCATCTTTCATAAAAATGATTTCAAAATTAATTTTTTAATGTTTTATGGAAGTGTCTCTTTAACTAGATCATCATTTTAAATGTTTCAAAGATTTAGTTTTATAAATCTATTTAATTAATGTCGAGGTTTTCAAATTGATTTTAAGGATTTATTTATATAGAAGTGATTTCATTAAAAATGTTAATTCCTTTCTAAAGTATAAAAGTGTTATGGGACACTTTGATTCAAATATATCATTTAAATTACTTAATAAATTTTGAGACTTTTAAATGATTTCTTGAAAAATGATATTTCCCTCATAGTGTTTTACTTATCATTTTCAACTATGTCAATATCCTTTACTAGATATTATTCTTTATTTTGGTTTACTTATTAGAATACCGTCATTCATATTGTGTTGAATGAGTTATGATATGATTGAATTTGGATGTTATATTTTTATACAATTCGTGGTTTATGGTTAAAGTATTGACATTTCATATGCTAGTTTGAATACGAATGAATATATTATGTTTCACTTTTATCACATTAGAAATGCATTAGACTTATTAAGTGATGGGCGGGGCCCTCTATTGTCCTGACCTGTCCCCTGGGGCCCGTGTCGTGACTACCCCATTCCTGCCTTCCATAGGTCGGGGGCTGTTGACTAGCACCAAAGGTGTAACTTCCTAAAACTGGGAAATCATTGCCTTTATAACCTGTAAACGCACACAACAGAGCATAGAGATAGATACAAAACACTACGTAAACTATTTGACAAAAGAGTGCTGAAAAGAAAAAGGGGCTGGAAATATAATCCCAACTGAAAAGTACAAGGAACAGGATGTAAAAATACAACTGAAGAAAGGAAAAAAACATGTTTGGTCATCCCCCAAGATTCCTACCTGAAGGGTAGGTTTAGATATCCTCCACAGTATTCCACGTTTGTCAGTCCCCACCATGTACTGACACGTCATAAGGTCCCCCTCTAGGAATTATCTAGTCCTGGAACTCTCAACCTCAGTCAGTGTTGCCCGTCGTCTGCATCCAACACAACAAGGTACAGGAATATCCCGTGCAGGGGTGAGTATAATGATACTCAGTAGGAACCCTGAGACCCTCATGGACTCACAAAATCCAACAAGGAGAAACCACAAGGTATGAAATCAACAGATAACCCCACTTAGGTATATGAATATACATATACCTAAGTTATCAAATAATCTATTTCAATCATGAGGAAAACACAAAAGTTACTGACTCATCTCAACCAGGAATATATTATAGGGGTAGTAACATTTCAAACCCTTGGATGCTAGAGAACTTCTCCTCTATCAAGTACAGTGGGAATGTCGCCACAACCAGGCACTTCCCACAAACCATGGACAACTGAGGTACTCCTCCTGTCGAGTACAGTGGGTCTTCTGCATCACACCGAGGCACTCCCCACCTTGGTTATGCCGCCACAACTAGGCGCTCCCCCTTATAGCCTATAGAGGTACAAATCTTGTCGAGTACTGCGGGCCTGCCGCCACAACTAGGTGCTCCTCTGCCTTGGCTCTACCGCCACAACCAGGCGCTCCCCATTGGGCTAGTCGAGTCACTCCGAGTCAATCAGTCAATAGTCGTCAAGTCTCAGCCAGCTACTAGGTTCTCGCATGAATGCTCACTTTTCTCTGGAAGATCCGCTCCTCATGCTACTGGTCGATGCTCCAACTTCCATGAATTCCCACAAATATGTATCTCAATGGTCCTCTACATCATAGAGTTCTCAACACAACAGATGGAGCATTAATCGGATTCCCATTTTATGAGTTATTCGCCTTTTAGTCCAGGGGGCCCAGTTGGATTCGTGTACGATCCAACCTGACCGTATCTATACTATACCCTAAACACTAGTGAGGTATACTCAGAAAGACCTTCATGCTCCAATATTATCAGCGTCGCTGACGGTTCCTCAAATGGACGCCCAGTGCCAAAGATATGGCCTAAAGAAAGTAACGGGTCATAGTGGGCCCGGGTCCGGTCCAACAGGGTTGGACCGACCTAGCCCGACCCAGTTTGGGTAAACCCTGCCTGACCCGTTGGGTTTGCTCCGGCCCGTTGGGCAGGACAGCCCGTTGGGTTCGGCCCGGCCCACTGGGACCAGCCCAGCAGGCTGCGAGGAACCGTGGAGAGCCGCAAGGGCACGGGGCAGCTCAGCCCGGCCCGGGGCAGCTCTGCCCGGAAGGGTTCCATGAGGGTCCAGTTCGGCCTGGGCCCGTGAGGTCATGGCTAGTTTGGCTAGGGGCAGTGCGACCGGGGCATGGGGGCGCGACCAGCACGTGGGGGTGCGATCGGCGAGGGCGGCGCAGCCGGAGAGGGCGGCGCGATCGGCGAGACAGTGCGGCCGACGAGGGTGGCTCGACCAGTGTGGCGGCGCTGTCGGCGAGGGCGGTGCGGCCAGGGAGGCTTTTCTGGGAGGTCGGGAGGAGGTGCAGCCGAGGTGCGGCGCGGCCGGGGTGCGGCGCGACCGGGGTGCGGCACGGCTGGGAAGCAGCACGGCTGGGGCACGACGTGGCTCGAGCTGGTTCGGCCGGCGGGCGGCGTGGCCGGGTCATCACGGAAGCCGGCGGGTGGCGCAGTTCGTCCCGGGGTGGCAGAGCGGTGTGGCGGCAACGCGGGTTATGTAGGTCGTGGGTATCTCGGGCATTTCCTTCATCGCCTTCATTGCCTTTGACGTCTCTTTCCTCAGTTTCGAAGAGCACCACAATGGAGATCGGTGAGGGGTCAGACCACTTTGGTTTGGTCCACACCCTTCACATTTAGGGTGATAGAAATTGGCTCAAAATAATGAAGCACACCCACCCTCCCGTAAAAGGAAAACATCCATGTTCTTCATTTTGAAAGAAAGAAATAACATTGGAAAATCATACTTATATAAAATTAAACCCCTACCTTTGTTCACTGTTCGTCAATAGAGTCGCGGGAAAAAATACAGAGTTATCATCATTCATCGCCTCTACAGCACACTTCCAATCCTGAGCTCATGCATCGGTTGATTGATAATGATGAGGAGGGAAGGTCGTTCATCGATGATGCCCCACGACAGTTTCTTCTATAAGGATCTTCCGAGGAAGAAGTCGAAGATGCCCTTTGTCGGTGTTCATTGTTGGAAGAACGTGTTCTTCGTTATTTATTGGAGGAAATATATCTTCATTGGTGAGAGATTTTCTCTCAAAATCTCCTTCCTCCATTTCCATCAAAAGAATAGGTAACCATGAATAATAGATTATAAAATATATTAAGTAGTTGGCATAAAATTCAAAAGGGATAATTAGTCACTTGGTTTGCACATTAATGGAATATGTGTTGGCACAATCAAGGTGGATGAGGTCAAAAGGCTCTCCCTCATTTATGAGGGACTTGAGAGGTTTTCCTCAATTAATTAGGGTGTTTAGTCCTGGGTGGTCCCCACACCGTAACCTCTTGTGGGAGGTTATGTTCGGGTGGGACCCACCACCATAACCTCTCATGGGAGTTTGAGGTGTGGTGGTCCTTACCTCTAACTTCCACATAGGTGGTTATTTTAGATAAAATGAAACAAAACATGCATTTATTTTATTTTATTATTTCCATGAAAAACCCAAAAACTAACTATCACCCTTGACCAACTGTCGTCGAGGTGAAAGAATTCTTAAGAGAATATTGGTGCAGTGAGTTAAACGGTTCCATTGGATTTAAATTCTGAGCACCCATTCAAAAGATAGAAAAAACCGCTCATAAGTTTATTAAACCTACCTGAACAAAACATCAAAAATTGATTTTGGGTACACTGGGCCTCAGAATCATGCCCTGTAAATTTTCACAGACTCGTAAAATTCCCACATATATAAAAATAATTACATGTAAATTCTGGGTCTTTACATCTCCCCACCTTAGGATTTACGTCCCCATAATCTACAACTCAAACTCGGTAAACAAGTTGGGGTACTGAGCACGTATCTGAGCCTCCCGCTCCCACGTGCTCTCCTGGAGGTTCTTGTGCTGCCAGCGAACATGCACCATAGGTATCAACCGTCCATGAAGGACTCGCTCCTGCTGATCCTCAATCTCTATTGGAAACTCTGTAAAAGTCACCCCATCATCAACGTCCTTATCACCATGGTCGATGATATGAGAAGGGTCGTGCCCATATATCCTCAGCTGGGATACGTGAAAGACCACATGCACTCTGTGGAACTGAGGTAGAAGAGCTAAGTGGTATGCCCCCTCGCCAACTCTGCTGAGGACCAGAAAAGGTCCGATGAATCTCAGAGATAACTTGACGCCTCGGCCATATCTCTGCAAACCTCATCAAGGTGAAACCCGTAGAAAAACGTGGTCTCCAACCTCAAACTCCAAACATCTATGTCTCTTATCGTCATATGACTTATGCCTACTTTGTGTAGTCTTCGTCCACTCCTAGATGATCTGCACCTTCTCTGTGGTAGCCCGTACCATCTCTGGTCCCACAAGTGCTGACTCACATGGGTCAGTCCAGCACAAAGGTGTTCTGCAAGGTCGCCCGTATAACACCTCAATGGGTGTCATCCCTATAGTGGAGTGATATCTCTTGTTGTTTGAAAACTCCACCAATGTTTAGTGATCCTCCCAGCTAGGGCCGAAGTCAAGGAAACATGCACGGAGCATGTACTCTAGGGTCTAAATGGTCCACTCAGTCTGACCATCCGTATAAGGATGGAAGGCTGTGCTCTAACGAAGTTGCGTCTCGAAATCCTCTTGCAACCCCTTCCATTAACAGCAAGTAAAACGTGTGTCACGATCAGAGAAAATCATCTAAGGTACTCCATGTATCCGCATAATTTCCAGCACATATAGGTGTCCTATTCTCTCTACTAAACATTTCTCTCTGATCGGTAGGAAGTGGGATGCCTTTGTGAGTTGGTTGATGATCACACAGATTGAGTCATGTCCCCTGGATATACGTGGAAGACTTGTCCTGAAGTCCATGGATATATCATCCCACTTACACTCTAGGACCTCTAAAGTCTGAACCAAGCCTACTGGTTTCTGTTGATCTACCTTCACTTGATAAAAAGTGAGGTTTCAAAAGACAAACTTTGCCACTGCCTTCTTTATTCACGCCCACCAGTGATGTTGTCGGAGATCCTAGTACATCTTTGGCACTCTTGGATGTACCGCTTGAGGGGATGTGTGGAACTCCTTCAACACTTCCTCCTGAAGTGACACTGGTACCATGGTACATCCTCTAAAGAGGATAACGTGCTCCCCAACTTCAAAAATTCCATCTGGTGCCTGCCCTGTGGATATCTGAGCACGTCGTGTCTCGCTATCAGCGTCCCCATGCTCTGCTTCCCTGATTCGCTGAATAAGTGGGGGAGTGACTATAAGTGACTGAAGGAAGGCTGCTCCATCTCTATCTACAAAGGATATCTATAAAGCATCGATCTTCTTCGTCACCTCGCCTAGCAGCTGCATGCCAGATCTCATGTTGAGTGCAAATGCAACAACATTCCCCTTCCAAGAAGTATAGACTATCTCGAAATCATAGTCCTAGAGGTACTCAAGCCAAAATCATTGTCTCAGGTTTAGGACATTCTGAGAAAGATATACCTCAGACTCTTGTGATCAGAGTACACGGTAAAGCCTTCACCCATCAGATAGTGTTGCCACATCTTTAAGGTGAAGACCAGTACAACTAACTCTAGGTCATGGGTAGCATAGTTCCTCTCATGTTGTCTCAGCTTTCGAGAGCCATATTCCATCACTTCTTACTCCTTCATCAGAACACATCTGTGTCCGGTCCTTCATGCTTTGTAGTAGACTATGTACCCTACACCTTCCTCTAGAAGCATCAAGATGGGGGCACTAGTCAGCCTCTACCTCAACTCCTGAAATAATTGTTGGCATCTCTCTGACCACACAAAGGGTTTCCCCTTCTTCTTCAAGGATGATAGTGGTGATGCAACTCTGGAGAAATCTATCACAAACCTCTAGTAGTATCCAGCCAAACCCTGGAAACTCCGTACCTCCATCACACTCCTGGGTGGCTCCCAATCAATTATTGTCTCCATCTTTACTGGATCCACTGCAACTCTAGCCTCTGAGATGACATGTCCCAGAAATTGAACCACTCAGATCTAGAACTGGCACTTCGAGATCTTACCATAAAGCTGGTGCTCTCGTAGTGTGTCTAGTACTACCCACAAATGATAGACATGATCCTCCTCAGTAGTCGAGTAGATCATAATTTCTTCTATGAAGACTACAAAAAAGTGATCAAGGCATGGATGAAATATCCTATTCCTGAGTCCCATGAATACTGTTGGAGTGTTGGTTATGCCGAATGGCATAACCAAGAACTCATAGTGGTCGTACCAACATCTGAAGGTCATCTTCTGCACATCCTTGTCTCGAACTCTAAGCTGGTGATAGCCTGTTCTAAGTTCTATCTTCGAGAACCATCGTTCTCCCATTAACTGATCAAAGATGCTGTGAATCCTCAGGAGTTGGTACTTGTTCTTCATGGTCACATGGTTCAAGCGCAGATAGCCAACACAAATCCTCAAGCTCCAATCCACCTTCTTGGCGAATAGAATCGGGGTTGCCCTTGGAGAAACACTGGGCTGGATGAATCCATTCCCCTACAAGTCCTCCAGCTATATTTTCTCTTCACGAATCTCCATGGGAGCCATCTGATAGGCTGGTGTAGATATTGGTGTCGTCCCGGGGTACAAGTTAATGTAAAAGTCCACCTCTCAATGAATAGGTAGACCTGGTACATCATCAGGGAAAACATCCAAGTACTGGTCCACCACTGCAGGATAGCTCAGACTCTCCAAATCAACTACACTGAGGGTAAGGCAAGCCAACTGATGAGTGATTAGCTGCACCCTCATCCAGGTAAGTCCGTTATGCGCTGCAAAGGCACCCTTCTCGCTAGTGAAGGTAAACCTTGTCCCATCTATGAAGACACGCTGCACTTTGCACCTAATACAGTCAATCTGAGCATGGAATGTAGATAACCAGTTTATACTCATGATGGCATCGCATGGCCTTGACACTGCTACTAGGATATCCCAGCCAAAGCTCTCACCTCTGATAGTAAGCTCACACTGCGGAACCAATGCGTAATCATATAATCTGCTCTTAGAGGAGTCTCTAGCTGTAAGGATCAAGCCAACCGCTATTTCGGAATCTCCAAACTTCGAATGAGGGAAGTGGTAATTAAAGAATGATTGGAACCTATGTCTATAAGTACTGCAGCTATGGTGGATTAGACACAAATCGTACCACGTATCATCTCCGGAGTTCCGTGATTGTAGGCCTCAGCTACCTAGAGCTGAGCTCTCCCATGTCCACCAACACCCTGCGGTTGGGGTAGACCTCCTGGTTGTGGTGGAAGTAACACCTCGAATCTTCGCACACCCCTAGCTGCAAGACCAGCTCCCATACCATGTCTACCTCTACCCTATGGACCGCCTCGATCGAATCTATGTCTTTCCCTGGGCGGTCCTTCGACTATCTACTGATCATCTGAATGGTGGGTCAAACAGTCACGAGCCATGTGACCCTGCCCAACACCTGAGTAACACTACCCTCTCCTTGCATGTCTGTCTTCTCTTTGGGTGCCCCGCATAACTAATCATGAGTCATGTGGACATCCACCTATGGTCTGGTCCACTTGGACCTCCGTGACATCTATTTTCAGCCATCTGTAGAAGACTTCACTATGTGTCGACTGGTGGTGGATCTCACTGCTAGAGACTGCTCAGTAAGGAAACTCTCCACTATGAGGGATCTCTCTAACACCCCCACCTACGGCGGGATGATATGTGAGATCACTGAAGCCCTGATCTCTCACCTGGGTCCCTGATCGAAGGTCCAAGCCCTGAATAATGGGTTATGGACCATATCAGTGGAGTATAATGGGAGTATTTTGATCCTCACTGAGTACAGAGCTACATTTATACCGCCCTACTAAAGTTGAAGTAGATCCTGTATACGCACTGTGTGAAGAGTCCCTAGGACAAAATCTGCCTGAAACAGGCTCTCGAAGTCTGCCCATAGAAGTGTCATCTCGTCAGGAACCTGGAGAATCAAGCTCCGCCATCAGCCCGCTACTGCCTATAGAAGGCCGGCATCAAGTATCACCATGAGGTCTGCTGGTGTCCCTACCAGTCGGAAAACTCTCAAAACAACCTACATCCAATCCTTAGCCGCCAGTGAGTCCATCTCTCCCCAGAACCTAAGTGGCTTCTAGCTCTAGAACTCTAGAAACACGCTCAAGTGGTGTGCACCATCTGCTGCTAGGGCTGGTGACATTGGTGGCCCAACGGGTAATGGTACTGCAGGTGCCTCCGCTAGTAAAGGGACATACACTAAGGCCTCATCGCTCGGTGTTCTATCTATGCATACAACTCTCGGGACTCTTGTTGGTCAACTGCGTGGAGGCATCCCGAAAAGAAATAGGTGCGCTGTGGTTAAATGATATACCTGGTGAGCTGACATGGTTGAACTGACTTTAAGAAAACTTTTGAAAACACACACGTAATCAGTGTTCTCATGCACTGAGTCAGAAATCAAAAGTCAGGGTCCTGGTGTATGGATACGTCGGCAACCGCACCAACACGGGACTCCCTGAACTAGAAATCACACTCACTACACTTAACATTATTTCTTCATTTTTTTATCTGTAGTTTGTTAATATTTTTATAGTGGAATGTGTCATTATTTTGTAACTATACGTACTTTAGTAAACAAATATGAATTGATTTTGAAGATAATTAAAAATTTATGTTAAATAATAGATTTTCTATAGTGATTTTTCTATAAATAAATGAATTATCCACTTATTAAAATTATTCAATTATGCTCTAAATTTTTTTAAAGTGTTTTTTTCTATAAACATAAATTTTTTCAAAACGATTTCTAACATATTTTATATGGGTGAATATATTGAAATGAAACTTATTGATTAGAAATGAGTAGTTAGAAAGGAGCTAGTTGTGCATTATGGTGGTTGGTACTACCTTCAGTCACTATATTTTGTTTTCATTGGTGATGAGGTTAAAATTTGATATTTATATCATATAGTGAAGAGATATTAGTAGTTTTTCTCATTTAATATTAGTTGGATTCATAACGTAACCTTTTCCTAATGAGTTTTAGTAGTGTGTCTATCCTATTTGGGAGGTATCTCTCTAGGAAATTTAGGTTTTGGGCTTTTCATTTATTTTATTTTTCATTTCAATCCTCTAGAATGATAATCATTAGAGAGTTATTTAATGTGAAGTGGGTTCATTGTATTTTACATAAGTTAGTCTTTACTTTTTTAGGTTTTTTATCAAATAAAATATTTATTTGATAGGTATATAATGTAATGCTAAAGACATTCTTGGTCCATTACATTTCGTCTACTTTTTGTTCTAGTAGTTAATAGTTTTTTGGAGGAATATTGCTTTTTATATAGCTAATATTATAGTTATAATGGAATTTATATGGCTTAGTCATAGGTTTTTCACAATGTAGAGTTTTTTGGAGAATGGTAGGAATGAAGTCTGTTGTGCCAGTCAATCACACTCGATTTTTAGCTATATTTTTATTTACCCTTTAATGTCATATAACCCTTATTCCGCTCCCTCATGTTACAGAGTATCCCGTACATATCACAGTTATTGAATAGTAACCCCAATATATGTAAAAATTCTATATCACCAATTTTAAAAGTAAACCTTATGTCTCACCACCCATGTTTCATTTCTACCCTTACATATCACCCTTTTTAAAAAATAATCCTTTACATAAGTAAAGCTTATATATCAACCCTATTATAGAGTATCATTTATGAAACTAAACCATAAATATCACCCATGCACACAAGTGAACCATAAATATCGTTATAATAATGGAACCGACGATAAGTAAAAGGTATTTCCTTATCATATAAATGATAATCATAATGCGTAATAGTAATCCCTTGATACATAAAATGTATCCCTTTTCCACTGCACTCTTCTATCATGGTATGGGGGTCTTGTTCTGCGGTGTATGTAAAAATTTTTTGTTGTTTAATATCACTTTGACTTAAAGTGTTCATTGATTATAAGAGTTAGACCATGGATTCTTGGTTATTAGAATACATTGGTTTTGTATTATTGGAATCCATATTCCACAGTTCATAGGCAGAAGCACGATCTCGTCCTGAGGTGATGGCATGAGGGTTGTTTTATGAATTTTGGGGACATTAATGCTATGAAATGAAATGGATTATCACATCTCTGTCTTCATACAAACACCTTCAATCCATATTTCCCTCTTATAAAATTATATTTTTTCCTTAATATTCATTTAAGAAGGTTTCAATAGTGATTATTTTTATTATAAGTGGACTGTATGATACATATTGAAAAGTAGATTGTTTCTGGATGATTCTTATCACTATTGGAAATTCAGGCTTTCTGAACGGTTCTGAACCGTTGGGAAAGCCTGCAGAACCGTTGGTATATCTTATACTAACGGTTCTGCAAACCGTAGAGAAGTAAGCTGTTGGGAAAGCTTTTCCCAACAGTTTACCCTAAACGATTGGGATATGTTAGAAAAAATGAACCTATCCCAACGGTTGTTCCAAACCGTTGGGAAAACAAACCAGATGACTTCTTTCCCAATGGTTTCTAAACCATTGGGAAAGGATTTTTACCAACGTTTCATAGTGAAACATTGGTAAAAAAATACTCAGAATTCTATGCCAATGATTTGAAACCATTGGCATAGACAGTGCTGTGCAAATTGAATAACAGCCTGCATTTGAACAACAGCCAGTCCAATCCCTCTCCTCTCTAATTCCCTCTCATTTCCAATAATTTTCAATTATTGTACCTACAATAAACTAACACATACATATACAGTTATAGTACCTGCAATAACCAACTATCACATACATATAGAGAACAAATTCAAACACATTTAACATATAATGCATGCTAGAACTATACACATCTAGACTTAAATCAGAATTCATAACATAATTATAAACATAAATAATTCATTTAGAATTCAATTTAAAATTTAGATGACAATTATATGTGGAATCCGGAATTCAATTCATAATTTCATCAGTTATTTATATACCATATGTTTTTACTAGAAATGATGTCCATTTTAAACAAAATACATACACCTGGAGTGATACTGGCCACACCATGCCTAGGATTGAGGCGAGGTTAACTCGTACACGTCAAAAATGACCCATGGATCATTGTCATAAAGTATCAACATATTCTAAAAGCATTTGGTCAATTTTCTGTATGTCATTTGTTGTTTTCACTTAAAATGAAGTGTTTTTTACATAAAAGAGAGACACATTGAGTAATGTTGGCCACACCGTGCCTCAAATTGAGGCGGGGTTGACTCATACCCATCACAAATGACCCATGGATTGTTGTGCTAAAACATCAACACAATCAGAATCCATTTGGTCAGTTTTCCATATGTACATAAAATGTTGTCCATTTTAAACATAAGAGAGACACTTTGTGAGGTACCGGCCATACCGCGGCTTGGATTGAGGTGCGATTGATTCTTACAGGTCAAATATGACCCATGGATCATTTTCCTAAAGTTTCAAAAGATTTCAAATGCGTTTGGTTAGTTTTTTCATATGCCAGTTGTTTTTTTCACTTATAATCATGTCCATTTTAAACAAAATAGACACAGATAGAGTGGTACCGGCCACACCGTGCCTTAGATTTATACGGGGTTGACTCTTACATGTCCCAAATGACCGATAGATCATTTTTTTAATGTATCAACACAATCCAAATGCGTTTGGTCAGTTTTCTGTATGCTAGTTGATGTTTTCACTTAAAATGATGTCCTTTTGAAACATAAGAGATACACTTTCAGTGGTGTTGGGCACAATGAGCCTCATATTGAGGAGGTTTTGATTATTACACGTCACATATGACCCATTGATCGGTTTTCTAAATTATCAACACAATCATAATCCGTTTGTTCAGTTTACCTTATGTACTTAAAATGTTGTCCATTTTGAACAAAACAGAGACACTTAGAGTGATCCCAACCACACCGTGCCTTGGATTGAGGTTGTGTTGAATTTTACATGCCTCATATGACCCATGTATCGATGTCTTAAAGCATCAAAACATTTCAAATGCGTTTGGTTAGTTTTTCATATGTCAGTTGTTGTTTTCACTTAAAATGATGTCCATTTTAAACAAAAGAGAGGCACTATGAGTGGTGTCACCCACACCGCACATCGGATTGGGGAAGAGTTGACTCCAACACGTCACATATGACCCATAGATCATTGTGCTAATGTATCAACACAATCATAATCCGTTTGGTCTGTTTTCCGTACGCTAGTTGTTGTTTTCACTTAAAATGATTTCCATTTTAAACAAAAGAGAGACACATTGAGTGGTGTCAGCTACACCGTGCCTCAGATTGAGGCGAGGATGACCCTTACACATCACATATGACCCATGGATCTTTCTCCTAAAGTTTAAATGGAAACTGAATGTGTTTGGTCACTTTTTCGTATGTACTTACAATGTTGTCCATTTTAAACAAAAGAGAGACACTTGGAGTGATTTCGGCCACACCGCAACTCGGATTGAGCCCGGGTTGGCTTGTACACATCACATATGACCCATGTATATTTGTGATAAATTATAAATAGAATTAAAATGCGTTTGGTCAGTTTTCTGTATGCCAGTTGTTCTTTTCACTTATAATCATGTCCATTTTAAACAAAAGAGACACAATTAGAGTGGTACCGGCCACACCGCACCTCAGATTTAGATGGGGTTGACTCGTACATGTCTAAAATGACCCTTGGATCATTTTCCTAAAGTATTAACACAATCCAAGTGCTTTTAGTCAACATTCCGTATGCCAGTTGATGTTTTCACTTAAAATTATGTCCTTTTGAAACAAAAAAGAGACACTTTGAGTGGTTCCGGCCACACCGCGCCTCAGATTGAAGAGGAGTTGATTCGTACACGTCACATATGACCAATGGATCGTTGTGCTAAAGTATCAACACAATCAGAATCTATTTGGTTATTTTTCCGTATGTACTTAAAATGTAGTCCATTTTAAACAAAAGGGAGACACTAAGAGTGATCTCGGCCACACTGTGCCTCGGATTGAGGCAGGGTTGACTTGTACACATCACATATGACCCATGGATCGATTTCCTAAAGCATAAACATATTTTGAATGCATTTGGTCAGTTTTTTGTATGTCAGTTGTTCTTTCCACTAAAAATAATGTCCATTTTAAACAAAAGAGAGACACTATGAATGGTTTCAGCCACACCGCACCTCAGATTGAGGCGAGGTTGACTCTTACACATCACAGATGACTGATGGATTGTTTTGATAAAGTATCAACACAATTAGAATCTGTTTGGTCAGTTTAACGTATTCTAGTTGTTGTTTTCACTTAAAATGAAGTCCATTTTAAACAAAAGAGAGACACATTGAGTGGTGTCGGCCATAACATGCCTCGGATTGAGGTGAGGTTGACTCATACACGTCACATATGACACATGGACCATTCTCCTAATGTTTCTAAAAAAACCGAATGAGTTTGGTCAGTTTTCCATATGAACTTAAAATGTTGTCCATTTTAAACAAAAGAGAGACACTTACAGTGATCCTGGCCACACCGCAACTCGGATTGAGCCTGAGATGGCTCGTACATGTTACATATGACCCATGGATAATTGTGATAAATTATCAACAGAATTCGAAGGCATTTTGTCATTTTTCCGTATTCCAGTTGTTCTTTTCACTTATAATCATGTCCATTTTAAACAAAAGAGACACAGTAAGAGTGATACCGGCCACACTGTGCCTCACATTTAGAGGAGGTTGACTCGTACACGTCTCAAATGACCCATGGATCATTGTCCAAAAGTATCAACAAAATCTGAATGCGTTAGGTCAGTTTTTCGTATGCCAGTTGATGTTTTCACTTAAAATGATGTCCTTTTGAAACAAAAGAGAGACACTTAGAGTGGTGTCGGCCACACCGCAACTCAGATTGAGGCGGGGTTGACTCGTACATGTCACATAAGACCCGTGGATCGTTTTCCTAATGAATCAACAAATTTTGAATGCGTTTGGTTAGTTTTCTGTATGTTAGTTGTTGTTTTCACTTAAAATGTTGTACATTTAAAATAAACCTGAGACACTTTGAGTGGTGGTAGCCACACCAAGCCTCTAATTGAGGAGGGGTTGACTAGTACACGTCAAAAATTACTCATGTAACTTTTTCCAAAAGTTTAAACAGAATCTGAATGTTTTTGGTCAGTTTTCTGTATGTTAGTTATTGCTTTTACTTAAAATATTGTCCATTTTAAACTATAGAGAGACAGTTCAAGTGGTTCCGGCCACAACGCGCCTCGGATTGAGGTTGTGTTGACTCATAAACGTCACATATGAATCATGGATCATTTCAGTAAAGTTTCAACAGAATATGAATGCATTTGGTCGGTTTTCTGTATGTCAGTTGTTGTTTTCACTTAAAATGATGTCCTTTTGAAACAAAAGAGACACTTTTAGTGGTTCCAACAAAACCGGGTCTCGGATTGAGGTGGGGTTGACTCTTACATGTCATATTTGACTCATGGATCGTTTTACAAAAGAAACAACACATTATGAATGTGTTTGGTCAGTTTTCTGTATGCCAGTTGCTGTTTTCACTTAAAATTAAGTCCATTTTATACAAAAGAGAGCCACTTTGAGTGGTGTTGACCACACCGGGCCTCGGATTGAGGCGGTTTTGACTCGTAAACATCAAAAAATGAGTATTAGAAACCATCCTGGTATCCCTCACCTAGAAACCAAATCATACATCCTAGAATTTCATGTCCAAATTTCATGAGCATGATGAGTCTGTCCATGAGTTCTTAACTTGTAACCCATGACTTATCCTAAAAATTGACAAGTAAACCAAATCAAACAAGGAATAATTCACATAACATGGAGAATGTACAATAAGACTTTATATTCACATTAAAGTATATCATCACATGCATTTGATGAGCATGAGCTAATAAGCTTTCCAAGACATTCATATAATTCAAGACATATAAAAATGGAATAATCCTAAATAACATTACATGATCAGAGAAATAAAAAAAGGAATGTGAAATCAAGGAGGGTGGGGGGTTGTCTGGGGGTCCAGGGAGGAGGTTCGGGGGGCTGTCCGGGGGGGGGGGGGGCTGTCCGGGGGGCTATTCGGGGTCTAGGGAGGAGGGTGGGGGGGCTGTCCGGGGTCCACGGAGGAGGGTGGCAGGGCTGTCCGGGGGGTGTCCGGGGGGGGGGGGGTGTCCTGGGAACACAAAGTAGAGTGGGGGGGAGGCTATGCGGGGGGATGTCTGGGGGTGTTCGGGGGGGGGGGGCTGTCCAGGGTCTAAAGAAGATGGTGGTGGGCTCTCCGGGGGGGCTGTCAGGGGGGCTACCTAGGGGGCTGTCCGGGATCCAGGGAGAAGGCTGGGGGGCTGTCCGAGGAGCTGTCCAGGGGGATGTACAAGGGGCTGTTTGGGGGGTGTCCGGGGGGCTCTCTGGGGACCAAGGAGGATGGTGGGGGGCTGTCTGGGGTCCAATGAGGATGGGGGGTTGTCCAGGGTCCAGGAAGGAGGGGAGCTATCCAGGGAGTTCCCACACACACAAAACATTATAAATATGATCAAGATACACCTCAACCACTAAAAGACAACAAAATCCATGAAAATAGGCAATATATAAAAATAACTCAACTCCAGTACTATACTACGGGTCTAGATAAAACCAACAACTATAATAGATTAAACATCAAATCTCAGTAATATTAGTCAAAAATGTCACAGATCAATTTGTCCAACATCACCATCACCATCATCAACATCATCATCACCATCATCATCACCCTCATCCTCATCCCCATCATCTTCCTCGCCCTCCTTAGTTCCCTCCTCCTCACCCTCGCCCTCCTCCTCGCCCTCGCCATCCGCCTTGCCATCCTCCTCTCCCTCCTCTTCCACATCAGACTCCTTGTCATCATCATCGTCAGGCTGGACATCATATTGACCACCACTAGAACCACCACCTGGTGCACCATATGTAGAACGTATTGATGAATATATTAATCAAAAGTTGGGTTGGCCTCTAGTTGAATTATTGGACGTAGAACTTTAATAAATCTCATAAAGGCACTGTTTGCCCTAGCAGACAGTTCTGCCATCTTTGTGGCCCTTTTTCAGCTTGTTCTTTCTATGCCCTAACTTGCTACAACTCGTTGGCAATACAACTCATACATGAGGAGGGCCAATACCTCATCGGGGATATCCTAGTTCGGTAGTATACTCTTCCAGGATGCTCCTCTCCCAACACCAGATGTAAGAGATAAGTTGTACCCAAATTGTTTGGTTCTTAGGCATCGAGGGCCTCTAAAGAAGCATGTTACAAATATAAATATATTATTATGTTACAAAACAGATATTAAAATATAAAATCAACAGATTAAAACTAACAATCTGTTGCTGAGTCGCTTCATTGACGGCACTTCCATCCTTTTTCCATCTACTTGAGAAAAACCGTTTTTCTCAAGGCACACATCCTTCATTATTCTGTATTTTCCTCTAAAATGACATTGAAAACTAAAGTTATATGAAAAATTTAGAAAACATTAAAACAATTGAGGAAAAAAAAAGAAATTGTAAGTCATAAATAAAACTAATAAACAATTGGCATAACTATTTCCTTTCATTATCTGGCATCGTAGTACGTCCTAGTGTGTGGAGGTGTTTTTTTACATCAATGTTTTTTTATTTAATTCAGATGATTCCTAAATAAAATTCAATAATTCAAAGGATAATATTAATGAAAAACATGAAATTTATTATTTAAATACCTCAAATGTAATTAATACCTTAAACTGGGTAGTCGTCCAATGAGTAATCATCTGACGATACTGATCTATAGGATAATCATCCACGACTGGTTCCGCCTCTTACTCAGTGCCAACTCTAGCACACCATCCAATATACAACTCATGCTTGTAGGCTCTCCAAAGCTCACCTAAATCCTTTAGACGTTCTGGTCATGCACCCTCACCATTAGGAAAATTAAATCGAAGATGACATCAAAATATTAATTCATATAAATACAAAAATAATTCATGGAATTAAATACAACTAATTTTTTTAACCATATCTCTGCCCAAGATCTATCTGTGACCTCATGTGTCAAATTTATCCATGATAGCAGGCTTACGGGAATGATTGCAGAGTATTTGGAAAGCATCGCCAAAAAACTCTGACATTGTTTCCCTGTTTTCTTAACCATTTGGTTGTCTTCATTGTAATCCACCATAACCTGTGTGCGGTGGTTCCACACTACACGCATGTGTGTACGCCCCCACCCCCATCTCCTGTCAGTAGATTTATTTTTCATGAAAGAAAAACAAATATTTTATCAAAACATGTTATATTGAAAATAAATATTGCTATAAAAATTTGTTAGGGTTCTATAAATATTCCTGCGCCAGTCTGATCATTGAGCACCGCTGGATCCATAGAAACTGATGGAACTCCCTGTAGTGGAATAGGACTCGAAGATGATGGAATATAGAAGCTCAGAGAGACAAAAGTAGAAGGAAAAGAAGATGGGATAGCTATATGACCATATTCTGACTGGGGAGTGGGAATCATCATGGGATATGAAAAAGATGGGCTAGAAGATGCAAAAGGTGGTGAAAACATGGGAGGCCTAAATATCTCGTGTGTCCCTAATGACACACCGGGATCAGAATGTGGGAAGGATGACATATCGGTTGGACGGGCAGGGTCTAGTCGGGTACATGAAGCTACTCATCCACATCTGGTATGAACCCTCCTTGTACCACTGTCCAGAGTAATAGGACCAGTACTAGGCTCATCATTAAATAACTGTTGACGTATAGGTGGATCCTATAGCATCCCACCTTTTTATAAAAAAAATTTCATTACATTAAACAAAACTGAGGATCTTTAAGGTTTATTGTCTTGGAAACCAGGAACATAATACATGAAAACAACATAAAACATTCTTCTTAAACACTTGAAAGGATTCTCCATAAGTTCATCCTCGGTTCATTACTGCATCTCATAACCTAGGGACATACATCAAAAGAAAGGGTGAGCAGAAGGCCCAGTAAGGGAAACAAGAGAAACATTTAACATGTGAACTTGAGATACATCAACTATGTCACGAAAAAGAACTTTAAGACCTGAGAAAGAAATCATGTGGCATATCATAATAAAAATAACATATTCCAAAACATTAAGATGTGGCTACATCATTTAATATAGACAATCATGGACATATCACCAAGGTCCATCCCCAAGGTGTCATTTGAAAATTACCAAGGTTATTCACCAAGATATCGTGAAAATTGTAATCTCTACTGGTTACATCATTACCCAATGCATTGGAGAGCTATCAGGGCGCACCCTTAAATTTTCCTTTATTATCATGTGAGCCACTTATATCATCATCAACATTTCATAAATAAACCATATAGCATAAAATAAATGGGTTTCATTTCATAATCATAACCCTTTAAAAACTGCTTTTAAGACATGATCTTTATGTCACTTTAAACCCACTAAAAGGGAGAGCGGGTCTCATGTACGTAAATACCAGAATTTAAAATAGAAAAACTTGGTATATATGTGAATACACCTATAGAATAGAGATCTTTGAGTATTCACTTAATAAAATAAAAGAACTTTAGAAAAAGATAGAGACATTTTGAGACGGAAATTCTGCAGCATAACAGCTATGTTTAGCGGTTTTAGATAACATTGAAAAGAGAGGGGAGAAGGTTCAAACAATAATAACTGACCCATAAAACAGTAAAGGGACAGAACATGAAGGATATATAAACATGGTAATGAAATTGGAAGTACCTACCATTTGAAATGAAAAATATGGAAGGAAGACAAAAATTAGATTTCTCTTATGAAAATCCCGCAGCCTAACAGCGTCACTTAAAATTCATCCAAAAATGAATTGACAAGATCAAATAGGGTATCTAATAATATTAACATAAGAGTTAAGTATGATAGATATAGAGATCATAACCCAACATAATAAAAAGCAACTTGAAAGACTTGACATGAAAATAGATCTTGAAAACGAGAAAGGTGAAAGAATCCCTTAAAAATTCGGTAGCCTAACGACGCCACTTAAAACAACAAAATACTGAATTAAAGAGATTAAATAGGGTCTATCATCATATTAAAATAAGATTTAAGTATGATAGATATAGAGATCATACCCCAACATAATAAAAAGGAACTTTAAAGACATGATATGAAAGTAGAACTTCAAAATGAGAAGGGTGAAAGAACCACTTGAAAATTCGACAGCCTAACAACACCACTTAAAACTTCAAAATACTGAATTGAAGAGATAAAATGGGGTCTCTCATTGTATTATCATAAAGGATAAGTATGATAGATATATAGATCATACCCCAACATAATAAAAAGTAACTTGAAAGACCTTACAAGAATATAGAACTTGAAAATGAGAAGGGTGAAAGAATCCCTTAAAAATTCGGCAGCCTAACGGTGCCACGTAAAACTTCAAAATACTGAATTGAAGGGATCAAATAGGGTATATCAACATATGAACATAAGAGTTCAGTATGATAGATATAGATATCATACCCAAACATAATAAAAAGGAACTTGAAAGACTTGACATGAAAGTAGAACTTCAAAACAAGAAGGGTGAAAGAACCACTTGAAAATTCGGCAGCCTAATGACGCCACTTAAAACTTAAAAATACAGAATTGAAGAGATAAAATGGGGTCTCTAATCATATGATCATAAATTATCAGTATGATAGATATAGAGATCATACCCCAACATAATAAAAAGTAACTTGAAAGACTTGACAAGAAAATAGAACTTGAAAATGAGAATGGTGAAAGAATCCGTTACAAAAATTTCGGAAGCCTAACGGCACCACTTAAACATTCATAAAATGAAATTATGAGAGTAAGAGGGAGTATCTCATCATTTGAGCATAAAAAGGACAGTATAATGAATATAAAATAACATCCTCCAACATAATAACATGGAGCATAAATGAAATGACATAAAAGAGATCACTTGAAAAGATAGAGAGGGGTTGGATCCCTTACCTTAAAATGTAACTCTTAAAAATAAAAGGTTGGGACCTTGAGGGCTTGGGGGAACCTTGGTAGGACTCCTTGGGAGGTAATGGGACCAGAACATCGTTGGGGGAGAGTGGGGAGTCAAATGGATGAGAGGATTGCTTGGTATTTATAGGGAAAGTGAGGGGACAAGGCATTAATGGCCAAGGGACTACTCATTGGTGGTTTTGGAAAAACCATGGGCTTGCCCATGGTATTTTCCCATGGTATTGGCCACTTGGGACACCTCATACCTTATCTTACTATTCATAAGTCGACTATATTGATTACATAATTAATACATCATTTAATGATGTCATTAACACCCATAACTTAAAAACTGTATTTTCACAATTCATCGAAAATTCATCTTTCTCAGGAAAATCCAAAAATTTCACCTTAACCAAATATAGATTCTCTGATTTAAAAAATGAACACCATTTTATAAAAATAATTTTCTAAATATTTTTTATTTAATTTTTAAATAAATACACTATTCACCGAAAATTCATTTTTTCAGAAAAAAACCCCAAAAATTACCTTAACATAATATCGATGCTCTGAGATAAAAAATGAAATCCATTTTATAAAAATAATTTTGTAAATATTTTTAATTTAATTTTTAATTAAAAAAACACTATTCACTCGAAAAAAAACTAATACATGAATAATAATTTATGAAACCGTTATTTAACCATTTAATTGAATCACATTAATTAATCAAGGTGCCTAGATTGTATTAATGCTTTAATTAAGCGAGATTACTAATCCATTTGGTCACATTACTAATCCTAAGCATAAAATCACTATTCATAATTTAATATTCATCTAAAATTAAGTTTATCTTATTAGACTCTAAATTTTGTACTGAACATAATTGTTGAAGACCATTTTTAGAAAATCATTAGACATTTTTAATTATTTAAGGTTTACATAAACATTTTTTAAAATATCCTTTCTCTAAAATTCACCAAAAATATGCATACGATATTTATCCGGACAATTGAAAAGTCATAAACATCATCATAAGAAGAAATCCCAATTTTTATTTAAAACAAAGGATTACACAAGGCAGTTACGGTCTCCTTACATAGCCCCTTATCACGCCAGCGTAGGACCTAAGTTTAAGGTGTGCTAAGGTGAGAGAATCTGAGGGAGGCTCGGCCAACATAGCACGAGTAGTAATTTCTATCAGTTTGAACTTCTCGCGAAGTCGATTCTGTTCTAGCTTCACAGGATGAAGTCCGGCTTGGGTTTGGTCCAGAGCAAAGCCCAATGGTGCTACCTCATTCCCAAGTTCTGTTAGATGGGCTTCGATCGGTCGAAGACTACTGGGTGAGGCCATCGAATCTTCTTTCTATATTAATTATCCAAGATTACTTGTATTTAGAGACAATAATCGAAACGTTTAGTTTCCAAAGGTCATATTGAACAATGGTCATATAACAGTCAAAATCCAACGGTATCATTTTAATTATACTCATGTTATGAAATGAAATAGTTTTGTTGACTATAAAAATAAAATAACACAAAAAATTAAGAAACAAGATTTATTCAAAATTTCGGGTCATTACAATCTTTCCCCCTTAAGAAATTGCGTCCTCACAATTTTTAAAATTGGGTTTTGAAATTTCTTTGAACGTCCCATATCGGAAAAAGAGTCAGTAACACTATTACTTTAAAAGAAATGAAATGAAGTACAAAGGTCACCCAAGTTAACCCACACTAGGATTCCATGTTGGAAAACATGGACATGGAAGAGAAAACAAAGGGTCAAGTTCTGAGGAAGAGTGATAGAAAACATGATTAGGAGAACGTTAACCATAAGAAAATCCCAAACTTATGATGTGTGTAAACGGTCCTTGATTACCTAGTAGGAAACATAAACCAACAATGTTTTTGTTTTATGTTACTTTTCATAATTTTGAGGAATTCATTTACTACATAGAACAAAAACAAAAGAAATATACCTACCTTCATGTAGAGTTTCATCCTTTAATATGTTTCTACCAAAACTAATATTTTCTCCAAACGATGATCATTCAAAACTACTTGGTCTCATTAAAACACAAGAATCATCTTCTAGAGAATCACATAATCCACAAAAGATTAACTATCTATTTCTTCTGTCTTTAAACATTATCCCAAAAACAGAAAGGGTAAGGTAAAACAACTCTTCAAAAAGAAAGAATCCCATAGGAATGGAAACTACTTTTAAATCTTCAAAGTTCCATGGTATTACCCAAAGTTCATCATAGACCATTCCATAAATAACTGTCCTTAAAATTCCTCAAAATAAACCAAACTAATATTGAAACCCAAATACAAGAAGGATTTGATAACATTGTCTTCCAAAATAAACTTCATTGTTCATCTCCAAACAACATCAACCACTCCTAACATCTTATAAAAAAAGTAGCTAACCTAAACATATTTTACCCAATATAGGTTATTCATTCCCATAAATAACCTAAATTACTATAAGTCCGCATTAAATTCATCGATTCTTCAAAATATAAGTCAACCTTACTCCTCAATGAAAATACCGTAGTAATCTATTTACCTCGATCATATAGGGTCCCCAAAATAGTGAACGTCTTCCAAAATAACAATCATATTTTAATCCACTAATCATCTATGTCATATTCATACGGAAATCATCACATTTCCTATCACATTGGTTGTTGGTACATATTCTTCCATTTCCCACCATTAACTAAGAAGAGAAAGTATAATTAGGGGCTTAAATTCTTAGCCAATAATCAGGAAAAGGAACTTAAAGCATATAAGGATAACTTGTAGAAGAAAAGTATACCCTAAATTGTGATCCCCTAGGTTCCAAACTAGGTTATCCATGATCATATATTCTTATATGAATCTTTATTTTATTTTATCTTTGTTCCTTTAATAATGGTTCATACTAAGCTTCTGAATTTACCAAAGCAAATCTCCCGGGAGTGTCATAACCAAGAGTGCAGCAAGACCCGTTGTTGTGTACCAATTCCCGTTTGAGTCTAGCTCAATGTGGTGTTTTCAGGGTTTACCCCTATGTACATCTGTTCCATAGCCACCTCTACCTACTCATATCTAGACAGGGATGTATTTGCTTGGTAACCCCTTACTCAATACTCACCAAAATACCAGGAAGATTTGATATATTTAAACTTTTCTATAGGGTTCTTCCCAATGTTTTCATATCCCAATTTCCACAAATAACTAATTCATCCTTTGATACCAACTATAGCATCTTGACTTTTCATAACATAAACTTTCATTACAATACACAAAACTGAGGATCTTTAAGGTTTAGTGTCTTGGAAACCAGGAACATAATACATGAAAACAACATAAAACATTCTTCTTAAACACATGAAAGGCTTCTCCTTAAGTTCATCCAAGGATAATTACTGCGTCTCATAACCTAGGGACATACATCAAAAGAAAGGGTGAGTAGAAGGCCCAGTAAGGGAAACAAGAGAAACATTTAACATGTGAACTTGAGATACTTCAACTATGTCACGAAAAAGAACTTTAAGGCATGAGAAAGAAATCATGTGGAATATCATAATAAAAATAAAATTTTTCATAACTTTACGATGTGGCTACATCATTTAACATAGAAAATCATGAACATATCACCAAGGTCCATCCCTAAGGTGTCATTTGAAAATTACCATGGTTATTCAGCAAGATATCATGAAAATTGTAATCTCTAGTGGTTACATCATTACCCAATGCATTGGAGCGCTATCAGGGTGCACCCTTAAATTTTCCTTTATTATCATGTGAGACACATATATCATTATCAACATTTCATAAATAACCGATATAGCATAAAATAAATGGGTTTCATTTCATAATCATAACCTTTTAAAAACTGCTTTTAAGACATGATCTTTATGTCACATTAAACCCACTGAAAGGGAGAGCGGGTCTCATGTACGTAAATCCCAGAATTTAAAATAGAAAATCTTCGTATATATGTGAATACACCTATAGAAGAGAGATCTTTTATTATTCACTTAATAAAATAAAATAACTTTATAAATAGAGAGAGACATTTTGAGACGGAAATTCTACAGCATAACAGCTATGTTTCGGGGTTTTAGAAAACATTGAAAAGAGAGGGGATATGGTTCAAACAATCATAAATGACCCATAAAACAGTAAAGGGAAATAATATGAAGGATATATGAACATGGTAATTAAATTTTAAGGACACACCATTTGAAATGAGAAATATGCAAGGAAGACAAAAATTAGATTTCTCTTATGAAAATCCCACAGCCTAACGACGTCACTTAAACTTCAACCAAAAATGAATTGACAAGATCAAATAGGGTCTCTAATAATATGAACATAAGATTTCAGTATGATAGATATATATATCATAACCCAACATAATAAAAAGGAACTTGAAAGACATGACATGAAAATAGATCTTGAAAACGAGAAGGGTGAAAGAATCCCTTAAAAATTCGGCAGCCTAACGGGGCCACTTAAGACTTCAAAATACTGAATTGAAGAGATCAAATAGGGTCTCTCATAATATGAACATAAGATTTCAGTATGATAGATATAGAGATCATACCCCAAAATAATAAAAAGGAACTTGAAAGACTTGACATGAATGTAGAACTTCAGAACGAGAAGGGTGAAAGAACCACTTAAAAATTCAGCAGCCTAACGTTGCCACTTAAAACGTCAAAATACTGAATTGAAGAGATAAAATGGGGTCTCTCATCATATGATAATAAAGGATCAGTATGATAGCTATAGATATCATACCCCAACATAATAAAAAGTAACTTGAAATACTTGACAAGAAAATAGAACTTGAAAACGAGAAGGGTGAAAGAATCCCTTAAAAATTCGGCAGCCTAATAGCGCCACATAAAAATTCAAAATACTGAATTGAAGAGATAAAATAGGGTCTATAATCATATGAACATAACAGTTCATTATGATAGATTTATAGATCATACCCCAACATAATAAAAAGGAACAAGAAAGACTTGACATGAAAGTAGAACTTCAAAACGAGAAGGGTGAAAGAACCACTTAAAAATTCAGCAGCCTAACGGCGCCACTTAAAACTTCAAAATACTGAATTGAAGAGATAAAGTGGGTTCTCTCATCAAATGATCATAAATTATCAGTATTATATCTATAGATATCATACCACAACATAATAAAAAGTAACTTGAAAGACTTGACAAGAAAATAGAACTTGAAAATGAGAATGGTGAAAGAATCCGTTACAAAAATTTCGGCAGCCTAACAGCGCCACTTAAACATTCATAAAATGAAATGATGAGATTAAGAGGGATTATATCATCATATGAACATAAAAAGTACAGTATAATGAATATAAAAGAACATCCTCCAACATAATAACATGGATCATAATTGAAATGACATAAAATAGATCACTTGAAAAGAAAGAGAGGGGTCAGATCCCTTACCTTAAAATGTAACTCTTAAAACTCAAAGGTTGGGACCTTGAGGGCTTGGGGGCACCTTGGAAGGCCTCTTTGAGAGGTAATGAGACCATAACATCATTGGGGGAGAGTGGTTAGTCGAATGGATGAGAGGATTTTTTGGTATTTATAGGGAAAGTGAGGGGAGAAGGCATTAATGCCCAAGGGACACCTCATTGGTGGTTTTGGAAAAACCATGGGCTTGCCCATGGTATTTGCCCATGGTATTGCCCACTTGGGACACATCATACCTTATCTAACTATTCATTAGTCGAACATATTGATTACATACTTAATACATCATTTAATGATGTCATTAACACCCATAACATAAAAACTGTATTTTCACTATTCATCGAAAATTCAACTTTCTCAGGAAAATCCCAAAATTTCACCTTAACCAAATATAGATGCTCTAATTTCAAAAATGAACTCCATTTTATAAAAATATTTTTATAAAAAAAAATTATTTAATTTTTAAATAAATACACTATTCACTGAAAATTCATTTTTTTCAGAAAAAAACTCCAAAAATTACCTTAGCATAATTTCGATGCTCTGAGTTCAAAAATGAAATCCATTTTATAAAAACAATTTTCTAAATATTTTTAATTTAATTTTTAATTAAAAAACACTATTCACTCGAAAAAAACTAATACTTGACTAATAATTTATGAAACCGTTATTTAACCATTTTATTGAATCACATTAATTAATCAAGGTGCCTAGATTATATTAATGCAATATTTAAGTGAGATTACTAATCCATTTGGTCACATTACTAATCCTAAGCATAAAATCACTATTCATAATTTACTATCCATCAAAAATTATGTTGATCTTATTAGACTCTAAATTTCGTACTGAACATAATTGTAGAAGACCATTTTTTGAAAATCATTAAACATTTTTAATTATTTAAGGTTTACATAAACATTTTTTAAAATATCCTTTCTCTAAAATTCCCCAAAAATATGCATACTCTATTTATCCAGACATTTGAAAAGTCATAAACATCATTATAAGAAGAAATCCCAATTTTTATTTAAAACAAAGGATTACACAAGGCAATTACGGTCTCCTTACATAACCCCTTATCACGCCTGCATAAGACCTAAGTGTAAGGTGTGCTAAGGTGAGAGAATCTGAGGGAGGCCCGGCCAACATTGCACGAGTAGTAATTTCTATCAGTTTGAACTTCTCGCAAAGGCGATTCCGTTCTAGCTTCACACGATGAAGTTCAGCTTGGGTTTGGTCTAGAGCAAAGCCCAATGGTGCTACCTCCTTCCCAAGTTCCGTTAGATGGGCTTCGATCGGTCCAAGACTACTGGGTGAGGCCATCAAATCTTCTTTCTATATTAATTAACCAAGATTACTTGTATTTAGAGACAATAATTGAAATGTTTAGTTTCCAACGGTCATATTGACCAATGGTCATATAACAGTCAAAATCTAACAGTCTCATTTTAATTATACTCATGTTATCAAATGAAACAGTTTTGTTGAATATAAAAATAAAATAACACACAAATCTATGAAACAATATTTATTCAAAATTTCGGGTCATTACAGATCCTATAAAAATGATTACAAAAAAAATTAATCACATGACATTATATGTTTGTTAAATAAATATATTTGAAATAAAGTACTCGATGTAGGCACTAATGGTGGAACGCCCATCTCTTCTATTCAACGATTGTTCTCCATCATTTTTTTCCTTCATCTCTCTTCAATTGGCTGCATTTCCTGCTTTTGAAAAAAAAGTAATTAATTAGAACAAGGAATCAAATGTGTAACCCAAAAAACTAAATATATGAGGGAATAGGGGGATTCATTGGTAATTTACCTATCAATTGATTTAGAAGAGATGGAATTGATTTAATAAATCCTACAAGTTGTAATGTTCACCATGTTAGAAATATTGTTTGACTAGGTTTGAATACAGTTCAATTCCAAATTAGAAAATAAAATTCAAATAAAACTGTAACCAATAAACATTGAAAATTCACATAATGGTCAAGTCAGCTAAAAAATATTTTTGATCAATACTAAATCAATTTGAAAATTACCAACCATAACAACCCAACTCGAGGTAAACCAAAAGAATTGTGAACATGGATGAATGATTCTATATATTTTCAACCACAACTTCAGGTTCACAATCAACTCTGAAAATTGATCTATTGGAGTCATCAAAATAAATAAATGGATTGGTTCTAATGGCACTAGGGACAATTTCAATTCCATCATCACCATCATCAAAAATATGTCTTGGAATTACATCACGTATGACACCAAATTCAGGTCGAAGTTGGTCTCTAACATAAAAAAACTTGTTTAGCCATTGATGTCAACACATATAGTTATTTGGTAGCAAGTGTGCGAGTCATATTAACTACCAAAAATCCACAATCATCAATAAATGTGCCCTGTCTCATCATCAAATCAAACCAATGACATTTCATCATTGTGACTCATCCATGAGAGTAATAATCCAATATTATTATTTTCTCAACGACTCCATAATAACCCACATTTTCAAATCGCGGTCTACTGTCTGATGCACTGGCATAACAATTTGTTGTGGCAGTAACCATAACACCATCATGTTGTGTTCTCATGTTCTTTTCTCGTTCAGTGACAATAAATTTTACCCATTGATAAAAATTTGATTTACAGTCACGAACCATGATATTAGGACCAAAATTCAAAGCTATTATTTCCTCAGAGATAGAGTCAGCAGACAAACTCAATACCTGCAATATAAATGACTATTAAACTTAATTAAATATTGATATAATTATTTTAATCATTAATATTTTTACCTTCAATTTTAACCAAGCAGAAAACTCTTTGCTATGAAAAGTCTCTCTCCTTCTCAAAGATAAAGAATGATGCTTCCTATTTATCATTGTTTTATGTTCCCTATAGATAAAAAATACGAATAGTTTAACATATATATATGTAAGATATACATATTCAATTTAGTTACCTGATATAGTCATCGAACAAATCACAGTTGAACAAAACTGTGTGATGTGCCATCTCCCGCTCTTAATGGCTTAATATCTTCAATGTATATGATCCAAGAATTCCTCATGTTTGAGGAAGTGATGGAAACTTGGTTCAATTTTCTTATACTGTTCTTCTTCATTTCTCATTGGTCTGTACATTCTTGCAGTAAGATCATACAAATACATTGAGCAGAAATCCATACATTCTTGAGCCAAGTAACCATTCACGATAGAACCTTCGTCATGATTCATGTTTCAGACATAATACTCTAATGTGTACATATTTCTTTTGTTGGATACATCCAACGAAAAGAAATAGGTCATCTGATATGTATTTCAGTGGGAATATGGACAGTCAGATGCAACATGCATGTGAAAAATGATGGAGGTAATATTTTCTCTAACTCACACAAAATTAATGGGGAATATGTCAACATTTTTTGCAAGAAATACTTAGAAAACTTCTTAGCACAAAGATCTCTAAAAATGGAACAACCGAATAAAAGTCACCTTTACAATATTGGAAAAAAGATGACGGATTGCTATTGGAAGAAACTCATGTAGTAGAATGTGATAATCCAGAGTCTTCAAAGATTTTACATTCAACTCTCTTATGTTGACCCATTTAGATATGTTTCTTGAATATCCATCAGGACCTCTAATAATCACTAATACTTCTAGAAATTGTTTTTTTTCGTAGGTGTCATCACATAAGAAGCACATGGAAGTTTCCATTTATTTTCACTGATACGCACAGGATGAAATTCTAGTCTGATGCCCCAATCCACCAAGTCACGCCGAGATTGTAAATCATCTTTTGTCTTCCCCTTGACATTTAAAAGAACTGAAAGAAACATTTCACATATATTCTTTTCAATATGCATTACGTATAAGCAATGACGTAACAAATTGGTTGACCAATAAGGAAAATCAAAAAATATACTCCTCTTCCTCCAAAGGTAACAGGTTTTAGTGGAAACATTCTTTCTCTTTCCAGATTTCATTTGACAATTCTTGAATGAAAAACTAAAATCTATCAATTAATTAAGCACATAAGTTCTAGATATACGCTGAGGTGGATCATCGTTCTCTATGGTATTATCAAATCTTTGACGATTCAGTCTATATAGATTATCATTTGGAATGAATCGTCGATGTCCCATAAAACACAAACTAGAAAGATATTTCAGTCTTCTGGATCATGTATTCTTTATACAAACTAGGCATGACAGTTTTCCCTTTATGCTCCATCTAGAAATCATTGCATAAGATGGAAAATCATTTATCGTCCACATAAGCGCAACAAAAATATGAAATATGTCTTTCGAACATGCATCGTATGTGCGCACGCCCACATCCAAAAGAAGTTTCAACTCTTTTATTAAAGGTTTCATGTATACATCAATATCAATGATGGGATTAGAAGGACTAGATATGAGTATACTTATGAAAGTTAAAGGTTTTTTAATACACAACCATGGGGGAAGATTATAAATGTGTTTTAAAACTGGCCATGTGTTGTGCGAAGTAAGCATCTTCCCAAATGGATTAAAACCGTCGCATGAAAGACCCAGCCTCACATTACGCACGTCAGCTGCAAAATTAGGATGTCGAGCATCAAATCCCTACCATGCAAATACATCTTCAGGATGAACAAACCCATCATTAGTCTTCTTTCACTCGGTATCATGCCATCTCATTTTTATTGATAAGACATCAGACATACAAATATTCTGGAGTCTGGGGATTAATGGAAAGTGCCACATTACTTTCCATGGAACGTTGGATGGTTTCCCATCATATTTTGACTTCCAGAAGGATGTGCCACATTTTATATAATCATTTTTTTCAGTGGTTTCTGCCCAGAATAAACTGCAATATTTCGGGCAAGCACGAATTTGGTTTCTTGAAAATCAAAGTTCCTCAACTAACTTCCATGCCATATAGTGGTTTGAGGGAATATCTGTATCATCTAGAAGTAAATCCTTCAAGAGGGTAAGAATGTAATTTATTTCTATATTAGAAATCCCATACCCAGTTTTCCCATGAAACAATCGGATTAAAAATTTTAGCTTTTTCATTTTATCCCATTGTCGATATACTAGATTCGTGGTAGTATCATTCAATTTTTTCACCCTATCAATATCATCATTTTCACTAGATGCATCAGCAGTCCTCATATCAAAGTCTTCTTAAGTCGAAATCCTTTCTTTTTCATTATGAAGAATAAATGAAAACTGATCATCTAACAAATTCTCAATTCTCGTCCTTTCATTTTGATCATCACCAATTTGAGATTTCATTTTCTCCCCATTGTGATACCACACAAAGTAGTTTGCTTGAAAATGATTTTTGGTTATGTGGTAGCTAACTTCTTCACGACTCAACCAAGGTCTACCAACACAATTGGAACATGGGCAGTGTATGCGACCACTATCTGAAGAATTGTGAAATGCAAAATTTATAAAGCTCTGCAAATTGTTTTGAAAATCGCTTGAGATCCGATCGGTTTCATACATCCAACTTCTGTCCATTCTGTAAAAATAATTTATATAAGTTATTTTATCATAAACAATTCAATAGGTTTGAAATTTAATAGAAACTGCATTTAAGTAAACAATAAAGGAAGAAGTTTCTAGTCGATGTAGAAAAATATTAAAATAATCTAAAGAACAATTACTCATAAATTAAATTAAAATTTATTTATATTCATTTTCATTAGGTCTATAAGAGGCACATGCCTCAGGTCCCATTATGTGTTATAGGCATCCCAAATCATTCACTCATGTTCAATAACTCATTATTGGCACCTCTATGGTCATACCTTTTATTACCCAATTACTTCCCCAAGTCAAGCTCATCCCATGGGTGAATAAATTTTAGGCTTCCATACAAATAGGTTGTTCATGGCTCGTAAAAAGATTAAATTTCATTAAGTATAGACAAAAACATTTATTTTTAAATTTGAGATTAATAATAAAGTATGGCAATGATAACAACATTAATGAATTAAACTTGTGAATTATCTAACATTTTTATGGATGTTTACACATGCCAGCACAACTAGTGAAAAGCACCCCCAACCTCATAAAAGTGAGTATTGTCCAAGAAGGACACATAACATACAACGTACAATGAGAACCATATTTAGTTGACCCTAAAGTTATATTACTATAGTCATCTTGGGGGAAGTGAAATATATGATCTTGGTTAACTGATGAATTCAAAATCTCCTATTCCATATGTTGGACACTATCTAAGGTAAGAAATCATGTGAGGATGGGTATACATCATTCAATTTCTTACATGATATTGAGAATGAAGGCTTAAATTAATGACTTGAGTTCTCTGATTAAATGAGGGTAGAGGTTTTATAGGTTGTGTAAATAGAATTATTAAATAAGGGTAGAGGTTTCATAAACCATGCATGGTGGGGGAGTATCAGCCGATTTAGAAACTAAAATAAATTCCTAGCATAGGTATAAATAAGAAACATGTACATCTAAAGAAACTCAAAATAAAACAGGACTAAAAACATCAAAAATTTCAAGAATTCACTACTATGGATGGTTTATCCACATGTTTGGCAGTAATTATATGTCTTAATCATGAACCACCTCTACAGCTCCCAGTTTTCACCAATAAACATAAGGTAAATATCACAAAATATCATTAAAACAACTCATTAATAGGCTCAAAAAGTAAATATAATCTTGAACCAACCATGGAATCTATTTCACAACACATTCTCACACACTAGTTATCTCATGTGTTACTAAATTCCAAACATAGTCACATAACATGTGTACTATAACAAATTACATTATACATGCCTTATTAAAAAAATTATTATTTTAATAAAACACTTTCCTCAAGGAATTTTAAGGAAAGCATTCATGAAAACTTTTTTAAAAATTAGAAAACACATATAAATAAATTTCCAAGTAACAATTAATTATATTATGAAGAAAAACCATAAAAATACATACTTAGAAAATCTAGAATTCAAACGCAATGAATTTGAGATGTTTCTTCTTCTATGGAGGGTTAAATATTTAATTAATTAAATGGATTGGAATGCAAAAAGTCTAGATTAAATCAAAACAAAAAAAAATGTTATACACACCAAAATCAATACTTAAAACTAAAATATTAGATGAATAACAATAAAAAAAGGTATCACTTAAATATTTTATGTGTATAAAGAATAAAATACCAGATTTGAGATGATTCTGATGGAGTTTCACCAGTTCGTATGGGGGAAGTCGTGAGAGGAGCCAAGCGCTGCCGAGATTTAGGGTTCTGTTTCGAATGGGGGAGAGCAGCGGCCGACTTTGTATTTGGGGTAAACATTTACTAACGATTTTAAAAACTGTTGGTAAAGGTGCATCCAAGTCACCCTTTCCCAACAGTTCAGTAGAACCATAGGTAAAGGGGAACTCTTTCCCAACGGTTTACTAGAACCCTTGGGAAAGGGTGCCTTGGACACCCATTTACCAACAGATTCCTAAAACCATTGGGAAAGGGTGTCCTAGACCTTATTTAACAACGTTTTAAGAAAACTGTTAGTAAATAAGCATTGGGAAAGCCTGCATTTCCAATAGTACATGGATGTATTTGTGAACAAATTTGTACCTCGCTATGTTTAATTTCTCATCTTCACTCTGGTTTAGTATTTATATGAATTTATATTATCACATAGAATAATATATTTTTAGCATGTTTTATAATCTTCTAAGTTACCCTTATCGATGCATAAGTCTTTGATTTATATACCTTTTTACTATAACCGTTGTAATATATTTCTATAAATCTATTTAAAAAAATATTACCAGGCCACATGGTTAAAAGATTTCATTAAATTTCAGAATATATGACTCTATTTTTTCACCACACCAGCCATTATTAACCTACTCATTTTCTAAAATTTCATGATTTCACTTCTACATTACAAGTACATAAATCTCTGTTGGTATCTGTTCTATTTTTTAGGGAAAGGGGTTATTGTGTACCTTATTTTATTCCATATATTACTCTTTTCAATCATTCCAAATGTTGTGAGTTTTTTCTATCAGAAGATAATGTTATATGTTAATTATATCATTTAGTTTTTATATTATTTAGTATTATCGTGCCTTGATTTTCATTGTTATTTTATTTCTTTATTTATTTTCTTTTATATAAAAGTTTTATTAATATTCAATGTTGTTATGGTAGTAAATATATTTTTTTATGTTTATAATTATATATGTTATTTAATATGGAATAGGTTGTATTTATGGAATAAAATTAACAGTGGAAATTTATAGTGAAATTGAATAATATGGATAGAGGAACATGTTTATCTGGATTCTTCATTATACATTCATTGTTGATTAATTATTGAATATATAGTATTATGTTATATTGATGGAACTATGTTTATTATCTTATTAAATTGAATGTGATTTAATAATTTTAATATTATGATGATAACAACATACCATGGAATTAAAGGATAATTATTTAGGATATTTTGGGATTTAATTGAGGGTTAATATTGATATGTGATTATGATTATGTTCATAATATTGACTTATTTTATTTCATTGGTTTTTAATAGTTTTTTAATATGGTTTTAATGTTTCAATTACATCTCTAAATTTTCCATTAACTTAAATATGGAATATAAAAATGATAATTAACATGTGATTGATTATTGATATTGAAGTTATTAATAGTTTTTTAGTATTATAGATAATTCCATTGAGAATGTTTATTTGGTGATTTCTACTCCAATTAGGTGTTATTATATTCTGTTTCATTACTTATTCAAAACTATACATAATGAATTAAATAAATTATAATTATAAGAAATTATAATGTTGTTGGAATTAATAATAATTTATATTTATGTTTGGGAGTCTATTATTTTAACTTTGAATATCCAGTTTAAGTAGTTTTCTTTGTTTATTAACATTGTTTCTTCTAGTATTATTATTTTCTTGTCCATATATTCTATAAAATAGTTCAATAAAATTTATTTAAATTGAAACATGATTTTGGGAATGTTTAAATAAAATGGTTGATCTATTCTTGATATATTTATGGTGGTGACTATAATGGATAATGGTGAAATTGTATAGTTGATGTGAAGATGTGTTGGATATGAAATTATGATGGTTGAATTGAGATGGAGGTGATGGTTAACTGTATCAGGCATATTTTCTTGATATTATTTTCTTAATTTCTATTTTTTTCTTCCAAATTCATTGATGTTGTTTGGTTTTTATACCTATAGTGTAACCTTTCTTTATAGTAGAGTGGTATTGTAATAGAACCCAAAAATTATGAAATAGGAAATTTCAAAAAAATTATTTAATTTCAATATTATAATGTTAAGACATATTGTAATTATTATATATCTTGTAATGAGGAAATTAATTGAATTAAATAAATTCTCTACTATGAGATTTTTTAAAAATAATGATAGTCTTAATAATGGAATGAAGATACATATGATGAATTATTAATGAAAGGATAAATAATTATAAGAAGATATTGAAAAATATTCCACAATGATGGTTTTCTTTAGCTTAACCCACTCATGTGATTGATTATTAGATTATGAATTGATGTGGTTCTCTTATTGTTTGGTATAATATCATGTGATGTTATATTGATTAATATTTTCTAGGATTATTTGTTTATTTTTATGATAGTATTATATTTTTTTCCTTAATCTTAAAAATCTATACATGTTATCTGTAATGGATTTTAGTTATGTGCATACATTCATGGGCTATAATGGCTTAAGGAATATTTCATATATATTTAGGTTTTATTAGATCAATGTTGACTCATGTATAAATTATATTGGTTATAATGGATTACTATTGTGATAGTCATTTATATATATATATATGGGAAATGATGGACAATGTTATAGGGTATTTATATATTCATATGTCGGGTATAATATCATATGGTTAAAACACATGCATTTCTCCACATGCTATAATGGATCATGGTTTTGACATGTAAACATATCCCTCTTAAGTGATTTCTTAATGTTATGTAGAGTATTTTGGTTGTGATAGATATAGTTATATAAAGAGTTGATGAGATGATGATGTGGTGGTGTGGTGGTATTTATGTTTTGGTTTGGATATGGTTATGGGGTGGTGTTAATGATTTGATTGTTCTGGTGATGTGGTGGAAAGGGTGAAGTGATTTTTGTGGTAATGTTTTAGTAAATGTTATGGATATAGTGATGTGGTGATGATTGTTATGTTGTTATGACAGAGATTTTATTTTTTGGGTAAGATGGTGATAAGATATCCTTGGTTCTTGCCACCGACCTGAGACCAATTGGAGGTGAGTATTAGGGGACACACGTGTCTTCATATCATATTTTGGTTTGGTTATAGTAGGGGAGATTCATGGTAGTTGGGATAATTTCTTATCCCCAATTAAATGATTAATGATAGACATTGTTAGGAAAACATCTCATTAATTATTTTTATTTCCTCCCATCTTCACAACTGTATTTTTTTATTTTATGTTATCTAAAAATATGTTTTCCATTATTATTTTCGGAACCATTATTCTTATTCATTGATATATTCCTCATTGCATCACTAGAAAACACATTATTTTAGCATGGGTTTATTCTATGTTTTCCAATTTATATTCATTTATTTTATGAGTGGAATGCATTATTATTTGAATATAATTATGTGATGAGTGGGCCATGAATTTTATACCCCCCATTAGTTATATTAAAATATTATAATTCATTAGATAATTATTTATAGACATGTTTCAGTTTTCTTTATTAACAATTTCATGCATGGATATACTGAAAATAACTTTTTTAGTGCTATTATGAATTCTTGGTAGTAAGACATGTATTATATTTATGAAATTTCATAATTCTCAAAATTAAACATCACATTCCCTACTCATATAATTTTTATGAATATAATCATATAATTATGATAATTTTTCTATAATATAGACTCATGTTTATTCATGTCTCATATTCCACACATTCTTTCCTATATTTTCAAGGATTATAGCTCACCCATTATTTGATGTATTCCCCTAGGTGATTTCATGTTATATGGGAATTATTAAATCCTATAAGTGGATTTGGAATAATTATATAAATAAATATTATATTTTTAAATGTTTTTATGTTTTATAAACCTAATTCTCCAAATACATTAAACTTATCAATCTCCATAGTTTTATTATTTTTTATTTTTTGAATTAAAATCGATGTACTAATAATATATGAATTGATTAGGTCTCTATAAAGAACATATTACAAAATTTGAATCCATTTGATCCAATTTCATTTCAATTCTATCATACCTATCTCTTCTCTCATTTTTTTTATTTTCAATACCACTTCTTCTAAAAATTCTTTCAATGCATTAAAAAATTTATGAAAATTTATTATCACTCATTTATTCGTAACTATCTTTGGAATGAGACTTAGTAATGTTTGGTTTGAAAATAAAACATACAATATTATATTTATCATCATAAATTTCATGCATTATTTGAATTTTTCATTGAATTAATTTCCCAATTACTTCCTCTACCATTAATTTATTAATATTTTTGGTGTTATAATGCATCAAACTATTGGATTATTCTTATATCAAAAAAAATATATAATATTTTCAATAATTTTATTTAGTTATACCCTACATGAATTTAGTTTTTATTTATGATTATTATGAATTATATGTACCTCTTCTCTGTGGGTTTTTCTTGGAAAACAATAAATATTTGATACTTGGAAAGGATTATTTCTTTTCTCGGTCTCTAATACCTTTGATGTATTTAACTATGTTCATTTTTTCTTTATACATATACCATTAAATATTATTCAAAATTATATTTTACCAAATGTGTTTGTATAAATCATACACATTAGTCCATTCCAAACACTACTATCCAATTCTAAATCTACAATTTTAGGATGGATGAACTCTGTTCATTGTATTTCTAGAATTGTTTGATCCCAATGAAGAATATTTAAATGGTTATTTTCTTTATTTATAATGAGACCTCCATTTAATCTATGTACCACACATATTAAATTAAATTAAAGAGTATAATGATGTTTTGATATAATCCTTCAAGTGCACCAATAAGATATATAGTTTCTATTGAATGTTGCTATATTATATTTTTGTATAAGGAAAGTAAAGATACATGATGTAATACACAATTTTTTCCCATGTATTAATCTTCATGAGGGGGTGAATCGAAGATTAAATTTTTTTAAATATTAAAGCACCTCAAAAATATTTTACAAAAAAACATTAAAATTAAAATTATTGATCTATTTTTTGAAGAAAAAATATTTTAAAATACTAGATTTTAAGAAAATGGATTGTGTGATGGGAAATAGATAAGTATAAAATATATAATGTTAATAATGTAACTATTTGATAAAGTAATTTATTATATGAAATCCATAATCTCTTAAAACATTATATATAAAGTAAATCAAGTTCTAAACACTCTAACTTCATTTCTTTTAATCCGAATCATCGAGAGGATCATATGACTGTATTTGGTAAGTATAAAATCTTAGAATAAGTGGGGTCCACTTATCTGTAAAAATTATTATTCTAGTTCATAATAGATATCACATTTAATTAAATGAATGGATGTACATAAATAAATGTTATAATTAAAGTTTCCAATGTATTTTTAAAGTTATGAAAAATATTTATAAAAATGCATGGCACAAGAGGGAAAAAAGAATATGTTTATTATAAATAGGAAGTGCTTATATTTTATTGATCAAAGACATTAATTCTGCAAAGTTATAAAAGGATTTGTTACTATGAATTATTTTTGTTTTGAATTGGTCATTAATAATAGGAATATTTCTCATCTATTTTTTATATATACTTTAGGATGATACCATTAAAACATGAAGTGATTGGTTTTAGACACCGACCTCTTCAAAAAAATACTTTCAAATTTGACCAAAAAATATGACACAAATTATTTATTCTATTTTTATTTAATACCTTTCCATAGTTTAATCAACATCAACTAGGTCAGAGGGATATTAGGACCTCAGGCTCAACTCCCTGTATGCCCAAGGCTGTTGACTAGCAATTATGGTCGGGGGTAGTATCATGTAGAGAATATACCATCATATCAAGTACAAATAGAAATATAAAGAAAATATATTACATTATATATAATTAAAAATAAAGTTACATATGAAAATTAATTTAACATGATATAAAAATATAATGTAGAATCATATAGTCATACAGACACATGGACATGCCAGCATACAGTGATTTTTCCCACACTAGGCCTATTGCAATACACTAAAGAACATAAATATAGATAATGTATGTGGTAACCCACAAGAATCTCTAGTACATACCACAACTATATTCTCAAAATAAATCTAATTTATCATTATTAGTTTTGAAATGAAGGACCCCCTATCCAACTTTGTCCTATGGCCAATAATTTGTGCTCGAGTGCGCATGTTCCATGACCATTAAAATAAGGCGTCAGTAAAACCCTGTAAGGTACCACCAATTTAGTCACATTCATAACCAATAAATTATTTAACACATATAAAATGATCAACTAAACAAGTAAATATCTATGGAAGTAGAAATAAATAGCCATTGTTGATACTCGGGTACTCATGTGACACATGTGATCAACTATAACTACTTTAGCCAGTGACATGGTGTATGAAAGAAAATAATCACCATCAGGAGGACACATGTATAAATTGAATCTCATGGATATAGCTCCATATAAAAAAAATATTATTCCTAAGTAACCACTTGTAAATTCATTATAAACATGTTAGATGATTCCTAGGGTGATGGTCCTATGCTATCTAATATTAGCACGAGGCTTATAACTCATAACTCAAGGGGTTGAAGTTCTGAGATCAAAAAATAAGAATACTTACTAGAAAAAATTAATGATGTTACCCCATGATATTTTATGAAATATTTTATTCAAATAAATTAAATTTCATTGATATCTTGTGTTACTGGAAACACGGTGTTTAAACAAATCAAGATATGCTATTAAAAGTATTTTTTAATGTGACACATGTCACCAAGCTGTTCAGTTAGACATTATAAATAGAAAAATAAATTAAGAAAATTATATGGTTTACCCATGAATAAAAAAATAAAAATTTGTATACTAATTTTTAAAAAAGTAAGAACCATTTAAAAGAAAGAAAAATGTTTTCTAAAAAAATATTTTTCTAAAAGACTGATATATCACATTGTGCACACATAATTTAAATTTAAAATTTAAATTTTTTAATAAATTTTCATTTAAAATCTTAAGTATGTTTTATAAATCAGAATATGAATATTAACATAGGGTGAAATTTTAAGATTTTTTGGAATCTTCTATTTTATCAGTGAATAGTGAAAATGCCCGTTTTTGCTAAAACTCACATTCATTTTAGTAAATTAAATAAATTAAAAGTCATTTTATTCATTTAATTTGATTTAAAATTTATGTATATATTATTTATTTACATTTAATAAAATTAGTTATTTTCAAAACATCTTTATACTATATTTTACTACTTTTTTATTGTTGGACATAAAAACACATTTTTTATTAAAGCTATTTTACAGTGCATATTGATTCTCCTTTTTATCTAATTAATATAACACCTAATGAAAAAATATTTAAATTAAATTTTTTAGATTATATATCTATAAATATTAATTTAAACTTATTTAATTATTATTACTTTTCATATAGTTAATAGGAGGTCAACTTTTCATTTAAAAATATATTTCCTGTAAAAAAAAATTCAACACTTCTGTGGGTATAATTTTTAATTAAATTATTCCAATTTTTATATTTGAATTTAGAAAAATGTATTACATATTTTTTATTATAATATTTTATATTATCCAATAATTACGGATATATTTTTTACCAAAATTACTATTTAAAATAACAAAAAAAATTTATCACAGTTAAGATAAAAATGGGTTTACTCGTTGTAAACTATAAATATAATGGTTAAAAATGACATAAATTTTCCTAATTTGTTTTTAATGTATATATTTTGACTTTATAACTTTTAAGGTTCCAAAATTTTCATTTTTTAGTATTTTATTTGGAGAAAGTGTGGTTCAAATTGTTTTTTTTAATTCCAAATGTGTCACCCCCCACACTTATAAATGGATACCCCTCTCCTCACCATTCCACCCCTCTGAAATCACTTTTTTAGTTAAATAACCACCAAAATAAATTTATTAATTCCATAAAATCATCTTATAATCCTTGGTTTTAAAATAAATCTATCCTATAATGGATTTTGGTGCAATATTAAAGTAGTCCCCATGGAATATATAACATCCTTAACTAATCATTTTATTTTATTTCTTCTTCCACCCCCATAAAATATTGTTAAATCAGGATTATATAATAAACTAATTATATTCCATATACTGAGATTTTTTATGCTTTGTTAATTACCTAAAACCTTCTCTCCTCCCTCAAATGTTAGACAAAACCATTGATCACGTGTATGGTGAATTACCACCTTGCTAACCGATGTAAATAATTTTCCATGACAACTTTACATGGATTTATATACTGATGTAAATGATAATTATATTATATATATATGATATAGTAATATATATGTAATTATAATATCACATATACCATCTTATTTTCTAGTCCTCAGGGAATATGGTAACACCGCTTGTGTGTACGGCGAACTTCAGCCTCATGAAGCGATGTGTTCTGTTTTTTACATACATTAACATGGAAGATAAATAGGATAAATAGTATGTCTATATATGATTTACATTAAATATTAATAATTATTTAATTAATATATATCATATTATTTCTTACCTTACCAACCATTCAATAAATGATAATGTTGGTCATGTCTACGGCAGACTACCACCTCACAAAGCGATGTGATTTGTTTTTCAATAATGATTTATATGGAAGATAATAAATGTTAAATTTAATTAATATATTTGATATATATGAAATTATATTTATTATATAAAATTAGTTAAAATTCCTTTTCTTAACCTTTCACCCATTAAATAAATGATTATTTCACTCAAGGGTGCATATGACCTACCATCTCTATGAAGCAATGTGATTCATTCTCAATAATAAAAATTAAATATGGATTCTAAGGATGTATCTAATGAAAGAAATGGTATTCATAACATTAATATCATTCTGTATGTTATTTAAATGTATCCTATGTTTTACATTCATAACTTTCATGATAAAACATTAACTATAAAACAATACAATTAACACCTCAAACGATAGTGATAATGAAAGATTATTAATGAATGGGTGATAATATATTGTAAAATGGATCATATATAATATTATAAATATTATTATTATTATTTTATAATAAAAAATCATGTTTGAAAACCTTGAACATGAGGTTAAATAGTTCTCAACTAAAGATAACTTTGAGGTTAGGGGTCTATTAACTCAATTTCTATTCATTGGGTAATGTATCTACTTTATTGATTATATAATTACAATATTGTGAGTGAAATTAACATTACTTTATATACTATTATATTTTCACTTTTTTAGGTGTATCTAAATTTTTTATTCCTTATAAATTCATTGATTAACTCTCACTTTAATGATATAAAATTATAAAGTGTTTTATCTCAAAACTTTATTTTTTTGAGAAAAATGTTCTTTTATACACCTAATTTGGTTTTTTCTAGCGTATATATTGTCACATTGATATGTTATATCATGAATATATTTATCTTCATGTTATTTATAGTTTCATTTTATTTAATTTATTTCATTAAGTTGTGATTAAAAAGTATCCCATGCTTTAAGGGTTTATTTCAAAATATCATTATTTATCAGGATTGTTCATGATTATGTTTTGAATCATGAGATATTTTGATATATATTTAGTGAAACTCATGACTTTAACTCCTCTATGTTTATTTTTTTAAAATAAATTTTTTCCACTTATTTTCCTCTCTTTGGTATATTAAATTATTTAGAAAAATATTTTAATAAAATATGACTTCATTTTTCTCTTTAGCTGAAAATCTATTTTCTTCTAAAAAAATTATTTCTAAAAAAAATTCATGAAATATTTTAAAATTTTTAAATATTAAATTAATTAATTTTTTACTATTTCTTATATTTTATAAATATAATTATGAATCTCCCCAGAGGTTTCCAAAAATGTCTTGTATAGATTTTACATAAAACATAAAAATAATTCTTTTTTTAACATGTATGACATGAACAAAATTTATTATCATCATGACCACTAAATGTTTTAAATACTAATGTATAACTTTTAATCTTTATTTTAAAAGGATATTATATTCAAAAAAATTGAAATTTTAGTTTTATGATGTTTATTTTCCAAGTGGATTTGTTTTTTTAGTGGAAATTCTTTTTCTCTCAATAATTTTGTTACTATTTTTATACTATTTTTATTCATCAATTACAACCACCTTTGATATTGTGGATTAATTATGACTTTTGTATATATTTATCTAACATATATACCACGATTTTTCTCTATTCCTTTGACAGACTAAATCATGCCATATGTTCATCTCTCAAATGAATTCATTATTAGATTTATTTGGATTATGATTCTAGAAAAGATTATAAAACCCATTTATTTCCATTTGTAATTATTATATGTATTCCTTATGATTTATTCCATATATGGAATAAATATTCATGCGCATAAAATTAATGTGATAGGTGGGATTGGAATTATATATCCCTCTAACTCATTTTGAAAATTTTTAGTGTCATGATACGTCATGTATGAGATTAGGGAGTAAAACTAAACCATTCTGGGAATATATCCTTCCTTATATGGTTCCTTGAAAGTTAGCATTAAATTATTATTAGGCTATTTTCTATATTTCTTTCAAACTTCCTATGATTCCATGATCTTATGATACCATGTTTTTATGTTATGTTTCCATGTAATTACCCATTTTCCTTCTCTTATAGGATATCATTTTATACCTTTAACTCACATGTTATGCATCCATATCATTATCATTCTCTTAATGAGATTTTTTTTCAACCCCTTTCTTTCATGTATTTCCCCTGATATATTTAGGAGTGCTAATGGATTTTAGGAGATCGCTATGGAGAATAAAATAAGGATTTTGTATTTAGTTTATTTTATTTATTAGAACTTAGTCTTCCAATGATATTATAATTTTACAAACATTTTTTTGTTTTAATGGATATTTACATTTATAAGACCTATAATAATATATTTTAAAGGATAGGGCCACAAATAATGTACTAGTCATTCCATAGTCATTTGGCACCAATGGTTCAATCCTGGATAATTATATGGTATTTAAAGTATCATTTTCATCCACCAATTCCTATAGAGTTTTCTATAAATATTATCAAGGGGGGTAGTGTCTTCTTTATGATGTCTCCCACACTATTTCTCATGGTAAATGAGCACATCCAATACCATATCATAAATAATTAGGCTCAATAAATGATTCCTAGGTCAAACCCAAATAAATTCAACAATATCATGATCAAAGTTCTTTCCTAGATCAATGACCCTTGGAAAATCTTATATTTTCAGGAATTACAGCTTGATCATGAAGAGAATCTTAAGAATACTAGTACACGTATTATCATCATTGATTCATGTTCTATGGTTTAACCCACAATCACCACTACTTATTTACGTACAAAACCTCTCATGGGCATATATATCCCTAGGCATGCACTCGGGTCCCCTAGGTCATATCAAGAACAACCACCCCACATGGGATCCTCAGTCTCAGTATAACCTCTTAGGTTATCACACATTAATCAGAGTGACACATATCCCTAGACATAGTCGTAATCATCTCATGGTCTTATTGGCCTTCAAAGAATGACTATAATAGAATCATCCAAGATAGATAATGTAATTACAAACATAAATCTCAAGACATCCAGAGTCAGCCCCCTCATACAAGACCTAAATATATGTATATAGCCTTCGAAGGGAATACCCTACTGAGTGATCACATATCTGTTGGGAGGAACTACCCTACCGAGGGTTGTCTCTACTAGCTATAGACAATAATCGTAACTTTGGGGTACATAAAGTACTACTAGGTCCAATCAATAACAACCCATCACATCCCTCTACTCTTAGGTCACAAAGTCACCTATACTAAAGGATAATAAACAATATAATTCATTAAAAAATCACCCCTCATGTTTTATATATCATAATTCAGATATTTAATGTCGTTACCCTGATCATCGGTGGCCGATGAATCAGGCTAGTGAACAAGTGACCATCATGGCTCATGGGACATTATTTATTTCATTCATATTCATTAAATTTCAACTAAACAATTTATGTAATTTACCAAGGTTCAACAACCATAGTGGAGAGGCCACACATCACCTGCATAGGAATAAGAAATTATTTAATAAAGGGTTATTTTCAATGGAGATCCTACCTCATTTACAAATTTGTTCCCATTATAATTTAATCTTGACCATCCTCACTAAATCTTATTCATATCTTAAAAGTATTTTTCTATCAACATGAGTCCCTACCCAAAGTTTTAAAAAAATTAATAATTATAAAATAAATATAAAAAAATTATAATTAATTTGAAAATTATTATAAGTGTAATAATGAATAATTTTTTATTCTCCAAAATCCCCTTTTATAAATCAAAATTACACCCCATGATAAATAGATAAAATCCATTTAAAAAATCACAAGAACCCTTTTTTAGGGGGAGTACCATCATAAGGGTAATGAGGTTACTTCACTTACACAAGTCCACATGTATGAGGGTAGACTTATAGTTTCATTTATTTGGAATATGTAAATTTATAAATTATTACTTTTATATATAAGAGCTACTATATAAAGTAATTTTGAAAAAATAAAATAAATAAACTAAAAATGAACTCCTTCATTATCCCAATGTGGATTATAGAACACCCCAATTCAAAAGATTGTAGACCTCTTTTCAAGACACATACATATTTAAAAATCATGAAATATATCCATGATTCACCGATAAATATCTCCTATAATTTCATCAACCAAAAAAATTTGAAATATTGATTAAAATGGGAAAGATAATAATTTAAATATTTATGGTACATCCCAGTGAACTGTCAATGCTTTGATACAAATCATTTTAACTAAGTTCCTTTCAAATTTATCCATATCTGATAGAGATCTCTAGTGTAGAGACTCAAATATAGCAATGCCAGAGCCAGTTTCTACTATCATTACATTCAAATTATTATAAGGAATCAATTCATAAAAGAGATGATAGTTTATTGGTCTTAGTAAACAGGATACACACATGAGTCATGTATTAAAAATTAATACAATTACTAAAAAATAATTATTTTATTTTGAGGTTATCATTCTTCCATCAATGATATCCTAGAATGTATTTCTTAGTACACTTCATGGAGTCCAAGGGAATGAAACAAAGTAAGGGTGTGCTTAAATGATCAAAACGGGTTAGGAATAGTGGAAGAAATAAGGAATCAATGACAATAGTAAATATTGAAAGTTAATAACTGAAGACACATTCCATGTAATAAATAAATTGATAAATAAGTGTATAAATAATAAGAAAAGGTAACTAACTGAAAAAACATTCTATTAAAATAAATAGAAAAGTCATAATCAATATGGAAGATAAAATAACTGAAACTCATTCCATGTAATCAATGAAATGCATCCATTGATAATGTCAATGAAAAAATCTCATGGATGATGATAACTGAACACTTAATGAAAGAAATTATTAATTATTGGATGTCATGTTTCGCAAAAACATGATTCTTTTGCCATTAAGAATCTCAATAAAATTAGGTATACTACTATCAAGACTTTCCATAAAATAGTTAAAATGTGTGGGTATAAACCCATATATTCTTATTAGAAAAAAACCCAAATGGTTTTCACCAACTAATTTCATCTCATGAGACTACCGATGCATCGTATGAATTAATTTAAATATTCCCTAGCCAATTTATTTCATTTCCAAATCATTATTCAAATATTTAATAATCAATGTAATTCAAAAAAATGTGCCTTATCAAATATCCATGTTGAATAAAGGATACATATTTACCAATACATCCTGAGTAAATCAAATAACATTCAATATAAACACCATATGTAAAATGGTTTTATGGTTTAGTCAATGATCATATCCATGATAAATAACATTGATAATTAATATACATTCAATGTTCAATGATCATAAAAAAAATTGAACTTTTCATGGGGACTACAAACATGAATCGAGGAAGTGAATTTCAATACTATCATTGGGGAAATAAATAAAAAACTCTCAAAATGAAAAATAAGGATGGTATCAATAAAACTAATCCAAGGTTGTTTAGAAATAAAGGGTTGCTATCATTAATGTATAGAAATATTATAAAAATATATTTTAAAAACATTAATAAGGAAAATATAATATTTATTTTGAAAAAAAAATAAAAAAACATTTTATTTAAAAATAAATTTTTAAAAAATATTTAATAATTAACCTTTTAAAGATAAAAATGAAGACTCTATGAAATTTTGGTGGCTAATTTTATAAATTTCTTATAAATTAAAAATAACATTACTTTTTCAAGGTAAAAATGTTAGGGAAGTTCTTTATTCAGAATGTGGCATGAAGATTCCACTGAAAAAATTTGTAGAAGACAAAACTGTGTAAAAATATTATCAATAAATCATTATTTAATGTTTATAAACATCTATGAAAACCCATTTTGAAAAAGGATTTCTAGAATAAAATAGGTTCTTTGACGAAAGATAGAGATGAAGTAGGATTTTCGTAAAAACATTATCTAAAATATTTTGAGAACCAATGTTCATAAAATGATACTATTACATGGAAAAGTTCATTACTAAGAATATAATAATAAAAATAAAGGATTTATTTGAAAAATTTCCAATAATTCTCTCAAAAGTATTTTCATGTATAAACAATCCCAAACAAAATAAGATTGTGAGGAAAACCCTTGGAAAGACCATAACATTGAATTGATAATCAATTTATGAATTCAATATTTATTTAGAATGTAAATCCACATAAAGTAAATTTTAAAATACAAATATATAGAGTAAAAAGATATTACACAAAAAAACTTCTAATATAATCGAGAATGAGGTAGTAATATAACCCAATGAAAAGAAATCGAGTAATGAAATTATTTACCACTGGGTAAATTTTAATTCAAGTCCCCTTAGATGGAAAAATTCAAATTTAAAAACAAAATGCCATGAAAATAATATAATTACTTATAAAATATATCAAAATTTGAATTATATACACAATAGAAAATAAGTAAGTGGTCAACATGACATTTATCTCACACATGTAAAAAAAAGCGAGTTGAAAGTCCATTAATTTGAATTTTCTTTCAGGTGAGCATCCTTTAACTTAATTTATAATGGTTTAACCCATGTAAATAACTTCAACCATAACTATAATCAAATTAATAATATCACATATTATCTTATTACGACATCCTATTACCTATTTTTTTTAAACCTTTCATTATTTTCACTATTTTGGGTGTTAATTTCCTAGTTTGTTGAGTATGTTTTAACCTATTATCTATTTTCCAATTACTTAGATCATTATTTCATAATATAAAAAATTTAAACCATGATGTAAATTTTATATATATTCAGTATATATATATATATGCGTGTGTGTGTGTGGATTAATCCATATTATTTAGAGATAGTAAATTAAATGAACTATTCATGAAGACAGTAGGTCGTACGTACGCTTGAATGATACTTCCATTTCCTGGTCATATTTACAAGATTGACAGGTAAATGATATATTTGTACAATTATATTATAACTTAAGTATCGTATTCATGTCATATTTTTCACTTAGATTTATTAAAAACATCCTTTATATATTCCATATATAGCGTGAACGAATCACATCGCTTTGACGATGCAGTAGTCCACACTTCCACAAACGATATTATCGTATTCCAAAAAAATGAAAAGCATAAAGTTATGTGTCATATAAAAATATAAAAAGAATAAATACATTGTAAATATAATAAATATCATATATAAATATCATGTCCATCATAATTCCAATCATAAGAGGTGGTAAATGAAGAATGAACATAATCTTTTCTCTATGTGGTAGTTCACCGTACAAGAATAGTATGTTCGTTACCCATTTCATGGATGTTTCTATCAATATAGGTCAAAACCATAGAATAAAAACATATAATTATATTTATGATACTTTTTTTGTATATAATCATGTAATAATATGATTTTACTATATGGAGAAGAAAATAAAATGAAAGTTATCATCGAACAATGTTTCCTCATTTTTTGGGTAACTCCATTTGGTTTAAACCAAAAGACATCATTGGTTGAATTTATATACAAATTTTTGATTCTAGGAAGATTTTAGGGATTTTTTTATCATATTTTATCATATTGTTGTCATGAAAATCACATTATAGGTGTTAATTAATGTAAGGGGTGAGTTCCTCTTTATAGTGGAGGAGGAGTGGAATTCATGGGAATTTTTTAAAATAGAATTCCACCCACATTTATTACATTTCAGGTGGGTAAAATAATGTTAAATATTTGATTAAAGATTTTACAGGGTCTAAATATGAACATAAAAAAGATTTTGGACAAGTTTCTAGGTCATTTTCGCTATTATGTTTAAAGATTAGTCCTTTGTAAAACTAATTTTTCTCTTAATCATTGTAATTAATTTTAATAAAATTTTCTAATATTTTTGGCTAAAATCTATTTTTACATTATTATAAATTAGAAATTAATATTTTTAAAAAATTTCAATCCATTTTCCCAAATTCCAAACATATAAGTGGCAGAAATTAAATTAAATTTAGTCCCACAAATGGGACGACAAAGCGGGATTTTAAAGTACAATGTTCAAAAGCGTGTCATAGTTTTTATTCAATTTTAAAGGGGATTTTATCCTAATAACCTAAATTGGATTAATTGATTTATAATTTATCTAAATAAACATTAAAACCAAACATATATAATTTACCCTTATAAATAAAATGATTGAAAAGGTATTTTTGAATTTAAATTCATTAATTTTCACTCTTCATCAAAAAATAGAACCAAACATAAAAATACCAAAAATTACAGAGAAGATAATTTTTATTTTACCCTTTCAAAAATAATGATAAATTTTACATGTAAATTTTACAGAATTTCCAGAAATTGGATTTTAGAATGGGTTCACCACCGAAAAGAGGTAAATTTTCCTTTTCATAAAAATATAGTTAATCATAAACATTGATTTATTGTTTTCTTATACTTGTAAAAACATATTGGATGAATATGAAAAATATTTTACTGAATATATAACATATTTATCTAATTAATATAATTCAATAATTTTAATTAATTTTATTTATTATGAAAAATGGTCTTCAAGGGAATAAAAATATTTCATTTATATTCAATTGGTTTATATATTCATTTCTAATTAACGGGTAAATTATAAATTCATTTTATATTTTCATAAGCCATATATTTTCGTAAGTTATTTAATATTATTCATAATATCCAATTTAATGTCTTGGTTATTTCTTATTATATTAAATAATAATATATTAATAATATATTATTTCTTTATAAAACTGTGTCTTGCGTGTAAAGCAAGCTATTCAAGAAAGTCTTTATTGTGTGAAATGTAAGATAACTAAACATTGTGTTCATTTCAAAATATATCATTGATTTATTTTATTTAAAATTATTATTAAATTTTAATTTTTTGGGATATTATACTCCCTTATATGCTTGGGGTTGCATTCCATACACGCTATCAAATGAAATATTCTTATTTTAGGATTTTCGGGTCTTACATCTTGTGATGTCCCCCCTCCCTTTGTTTCCTCTCTTCTATTTGTTTCCACTCTTAGTTCAGATAATTATTCCAAGGGAATTCACTCCACCCCTCACAAAAAATTAGGGAAGGTAAATGGGGGTGATAATTACATTTAATTAAATTCAACAGATTTCATTAAGTAGATTTAATTAGAATACACAATTAAACACTCAACCGTAGACCCAGAACTCGAGTACATTTTATACCACACCTAAGTAAAATCCCTAATCTTTGACCCAACCATAGATTCAGAATGAAAATTAGAGACTCTTTTCAAAAACATTTACTACTTCCTTCATTGGAATAATTAATTTTATGTTTATCAAATATTAAAATATAATACCAAATAACCTTACTTGGAATCCCACCACTTTTTATCTCCATGATAGACAACCCATATTATGATCAATTAAACACATATAAAATATTTTTCAAATTATCTACTAGGATAAGATATATTTTTACCCCTCATAAGCACTTGAAAACAAAAAATTTAAATTTCCTAATAAAATAATAGCATGAAATTGTGAGACTCATAAAAATATACCCACCGTAGAACATTATTTAAGAACCAAGATCTTCCTATAAGGTATGAATATTTTCCTTTCATTTTATACTTATGAAAAGGGGGTGATTGGGTTCAAGGGTTGGCTTCAATATTGTTATGTGACATGACTAGGGCATGCACATCGTGCACTTTTATGTACACGCTGTGTGTGGAGGGCTACACACCATGTAATCTTAGTATGAAACCATCTAATAGTCTATCTAGATATTATATGAACATAGAATTTATCTTCAAGTTCACACTTTGTATTTATGTTTTTTCTAAATAGGGAATTATCCTCATGTTTCGTCAGATAGACAGAGGGATCAACCTGTTCGATGAACAACCATGCCGAGAGGTCATTTTACCTCCCAATTTTCTGTCGAAACTTTGTTTCAATCGCTATCAAATACGTTGGAACCCAATAGATAGGCTCTCGATTCCAAATGATCTGCTCTTCATGATTTTTCTCTCGATTGAGTTATCATATGTTGATATTTTTTTCTTGTATTGTTGATCTACTCCATTCTAGGTGAAATAAAAGCCTAGTACTGGATGAGAAGAGTCATAGGAGTACGATGTAGGTGGTATTGTGCCTTTCATGAATTTTCATGATGTTTATATATATCGTAGTGATGCACACCCATTTTCGGGGTGTCACTTGACATATAATTTAACCTTATTGTTTTCTATTGGTGTTTATGTAATCAAATACGTGTTTTAAAGTATGAAGTAGGTTGTTTACCTTCATTAAGGGCCACCCCAAGAATGTATTTCCTTTGTAAAGACCGTTTATAGACATTTGGTCGGGGTTCCCTATAAGGCATGCCTTGTTTACCTTTTTGGGTTTTCAAGGATGAATTACATTTATAATGAAATTTAAATTGTGATAAATTGTGATTTAATATATTAAGGGTTTGGAATTAGTGATTTCCCCTTTTCAACATGTAATGTCTATGATTGTTTAAGCATGTTTGGAATGTTTTTCTCTAACTATGAACCTGACCATGTGAGTTAGGTTATGATAAGGCCTTGTAATGGTTTAGATTACTTATAAGGCTTGTTATGTGAATTGTTCCCATGTGGGTTAGTTTTGTTAAATTATGGGATAGTTTAATTCACTGGTGTTACTTGTTATATGATATGATACCACAAGACTTAATATGTGAAATCCATGTAATATTTTAATTTATATGTGGATTCTTTATGAAATGATTATGAATGGGTGGTTATCAATGGGTGATCCATATTATCAGTAAAAAATAAAAGGTCGGTCTCTTGTGACTAATTACAGCCTATATACCTTAGGTAAACCATTGTGTTGGTTAAAAACAATGGATGGGCTCAATAGGTTAATTATGTAAAGGCCTTGAGCGAGCCACTGATGTGGTGTTTGGGATCATTAAAGATTATTTAAAATGTTAAATGAATCTAGGATCCATTGAGGGATACCTAGACTAGGATATATTGGAAAATGGTTAAATTACTATCATGTCACGAGTTGATAGTAACCTTTATACGGGGGGTGTCAGGCCTAGGCTAGACCTTGAGAATTGTATATAATTCAAGGAACATGAATAATCAAATGGATGACTTATGATATGTCTTCCAAGCCAAAGCACAGTATTGGAATCGATCTTCACTTATACTTATTTACATAGTCTTCTGAGACATCTGTTGTGCTTCCTTTTGAGAACCCATAGTTTACTTAATTCACTATTGTATATATCCTATTATATATATCCACTGAAATATTAGCATAGACGTTGGGGGGTTTCCTACTGGGATTTAGTCTCACACCCAGTTTGGGTCATGCTTTTAGGCCCAATCAGATTATATGATTGCAGTTTTTGATCAGGGAAAGCACCCAGATACAGGTACTTGATGTTCTACTTATGAGTAGGAGAGAAAGGGACTGAGATGTAAATTCTGATGCTTACTAGTCTCTTTTTGTTTCTTTTGTGATTTTGAGACATATATTTTGTATTAATCTAGTGTATTTGTTTTTTCTATTTTCATAGAACATGGGACATGATTCTTTAGGTTTTGTGTGGAATTATTTTTGATTACATCTTACATCAATCATTGACTATTTACTTTATTTATATGATGTTTTCTATTTCTAAATTTTTACTATTATTTACTCCAGTATGTTACACTCTTCCAAGGAGGGCATAGTTCTCTGACTATCACAACTTTGGCCCACACTACTAGTTGGAAGCCTCTAGTGTTTGGGGAGATATGCCAGAGGCCGTGTGGCCAACTGGGTATGGGGAACCAATTAAGTGGCATCCTGATTTGGTATGTTACAAAGTGGTATAAAATGATGTTTCTTTTCTAGTTTGTTTAATTTCTTGGCGATGATAGAAAGAGATAGAAATGCAATGGATTTGGTACTAAGATCTTCCTGGGAGTAGCTACCCCGCATACAGGGTAAAGCCAAATTACCTTGAATGAAATTTTAATTATTATATTTTGAGGTATTAAAGTTGATTTAATTACACTATTTGGTGATGCGCTTGTTTTGTGCTATTATTATGGATATTATTGTGGTTCTATTTTGTTGCAAACCGATGAGATGAGGGTATTCCATCTCATGAATCTTATAGGCACTTGTTATAAATAGCATAGCATGCATTCTTTCCATGCCATTTAGAGAGCATTACTGATTGCATGTTGTTGTGATTGATATCATGCTAGATTTTAATACTATTGTGATAGGTACTGTGATATATATTCCCACTATTGTGATAGGTGTATTGGTACATGTTATGGTTGAATTGTATCCATGCCAAATATTGGTCCTTGAGGAATATGGTCCATCTTGGATAGGAATTTGGTGGATCATGTTTCAGCCATGGGATTTAGGTTGTGTTTTTATGTGCTATATGTGGATGAAAATATTTGATTCGTGGGGAGTATTGGTCCCCAGGGGTGGGAATTTGGAACACCATTGCTCAATTTGGAAAAAAACTGTGGTTTGATGGGGAGTTTCTTTGGCTTACTATCCAGAAACCAAGACAACATAGCATCTGATTCTATGAACACACGCTATGTGTTCCTCTATTTGGGAGGAGAAAACTTTTCTTGAGTACACACTATGTACTCAGAGTACATGTCATGTGGTTTTTGATCCTGTGTCTGACTGTGTGAGAGATAACATAGGATGTTGGGTTGTGAGTATAACACATCATGTTTGTTAGGTACAACCTATGTAGTTTTATATTGGTAAAACCCATATTAGTGTGGTCATGTAGATGTACCTGACTGGGAGGGGAAACTTGAGTACACACCATGTTTCAGTATCACACGTCGTGTACCTAGGAAGTTTATATAACCAAGGAAGGTGGAGAAACATGCCCATATAAGAGCTTAAGTGTACATGTCATGTGTGGTCCCTACACGTCATATACTAAACTTTTGAGGGTTTTTTTTATCTTTTTTATTTTTTGATATCTTGAATTGTGAACCTCAATGATCTTGAACTAAGTTTTGTGATTGACCTTGTAGATTCATGCCTCCATGATGACCTCGAGGTGTGCGCAAGGAGGGTGAAGATGATCATACCCAGAGGTGGTAGGCCATGGGCTACTAGTGGACCCTCTAGTTATGGAATTTGTGGCACCAACCATTATACTAGATGTAGGTGTCGATGCATTGTTCTGTGAATGCTTAATGAGGTTTATAAAAACCTTTTAGGGAGCACCACAGTTGGCCACCTCTATGGATGAACTGACATGAGTTTTTTAGCAGCATCATCTACAGATATTTTCTAGGGAAGGTGGGCCCTATTCTATAGATTCATGTCTAGAGGCCATGTTATCAATCTTCAAGAATCATGAGATGCCTCTTGAGAAGAGGGTGAAGCTCATGACATACATGTTTCCTAATTCTGAAAAGTGGTGGTGAGATATTACCACTTAGATGGAGAGTCAGTGGGAAATGGCATGTGAAGATTTTTAGACAGTCTTATATGAATAATTCTCTCTTGATATGCTGAGGGATGATAAAGATTGAGATTTCATGCATCTAGATCAGGACTCTCTCTCAGTTATGGATTAATCTTTAGGATTTACTGATCTTCGATTCTTCACACATATTTTAGGTGTAACGATCTGTCAAAGGCTAGGTGATTTGAGGATGGTCTCAGGTATGACATCCAGTCAAAGTTGAATATCTTCCGGATGACTACTGTATATGCTATAGTGAACTACAAATAGATTAACTAGAGGAATCATAGGTAATCTGGATGTGTGAACCAAGGTGGTTCAGCACCCACATCAGGTACTTTTTTAACCATTAGTAGAAAGTGTCATCTAGAGATTACCCATGGTGAATCTAGTACTCAAAACGTATCTCCCAGTAGCTGGGTGAGGTTCTTCTAGTGTTGAAGAATTCGTCATACAAAACCCCTGTACCCGATAGACCCAGTCAAGTGCTGAGATTGTCAAAATATGGTCCATTTATAGTATTTATTGATGATGTTTCCATCAAAATCTAGTGATATAGGGACTGTACAAACTCTATGTTCTAGATAAGGGTCTGAAACACCTCACCGGTCAGAGAACTAAAATACGCAAGGTCGATCAGGCCATGGTAGTAGTCATGGTCATGGTAGCCAAACCCCAGGATCTCATCAATAGTTGGGCTGGTCAGCTCAAGGTAGCCAAAATGTGTCTCAGGGTCATGGTACATGCCACACATATGCAGTGTAATATACCCAGTAGGATCAGGATCCCAGGCCATCTATAGTCATAGATACTATTCCAATCACCCCTTTTTTAACTTCTGCACTTTTTTATATAGGTGCTTTTTTGTAGAGCCTATGGCTTAGGGTTTTTTGTTCTGATGATGTTTTAAAACTAGACACTCTATTAGGGATTAGAACAGAATGTGTGTGACAATTCAAGGAGTGCCTCCTTGAAATTGGTGGGTTCAATATTGTTCGGGATCTCTATGTCTTAGAGATGACAGGCTTTGATGTCATACTTAGAAGGAACTGGTTAGTCCCCTTTCAAGCCTTTGTCGATTGACATCACTGGAGGGTGAGTTTTACGTCACCAGAAGGGAAGTTAATTTCTACACAAGGGTGAATGGGATTTCTAGGTGAGTCGAGCTAGACATGAATATTTTTTTTTGAGTGGGATAATAGGAGAGATTTCTAGTTTGTATCTGGATGACTAGGGGACGTGGTAGATGAATTTTACTCTGGTGGTTGATCATTTTAGGGAAGTCTTCTCGGATGACATTTCAGGTTTAACTCCAATAATATAGGTATAGTTCTCTATCGAGCTAGTACCAGGTGATGCATTGGTATCCACTACTCCTTATAGGATGGCTACGATGGAGTTGGAAGATCTCAAGATGAAGCTTGAAGATTTTAAGGCTAAGGGTTTCATCCAAACCAGTACTCCTCCTTAGGGTTTTCGGTCCTTTTTCAAAAACTCCAGGCGGTACCCTAAGTCTATGTGTGGATTATCGAAAATTGAATCAGTTTATGGTTAAGAATTGGTATCATATATCATGAATAGATGATCTCTTTGATCAGATTCGAGGAGAATTGGTATTCTCTAAGATTGATTTGATATTTGGTTTTCAAAAAGTTTGTGTTAGGTCATCTGACATACCTCGCACAACCTTTTGGAGCAGGTATGGTCTGCATGCGTATTTGGTCATGTTGTTCGGTATCATGAATGTGCCTGAAGTCTTTATGGAACTGATGAACTGAGTATACCATACTTATCTTGATTCATTTTTGTGGTTTTCATGTATGAAATCTTGGTGTATTGTCATAATTGACATGACCATGAAACCTATCTTGAGATCATTTGGAGTGCACTAAGAGAGCATCAGTTACATGATAATCCTACAAAGTGCCACTTCTGGATGGATTATATTCACTTCCGGGGTCACCGCATCTTGGATACATGAGTATTATTGGACCCATAGAAGGTGAGAGTATTAGTTACCTAATATAATCCCAATAACGTCTTAGAGTTGCAGAGTTTTCTATGGCGGGATGGTTTCTACCTGCTTTTTATACAAGACTTCTCATGCTTAGTAGCAATGATTATGGGATTGGAAACTAAGGGTTTGAAGTACATGTGGTCATATTCTTGTAAGGTGGCCTTTTAAGACCTAAAAAAAATATTAAATCAGTACTGATACTGATTTTCTGAGGGCCCGATAAGAGTTACACTATATACTGTGCCGCATTAGGTATCGGGCTAGGATCAATTCTTATGTAGGGGGGTCGAGTCATTCTGTATGGGGCTCAGCAATTGAGGCCACATGAGAGGAACTACTCAACACATGATATCGAGGTATCCGTAGTTGTTCATGACTTACGCTGTTAGAAACATTACTTATTGGGGGAGAGTTTTGGTGAGTACATAGACCATAAAAGTATCAAGTGCAACTTTACTCTGTGTGATCTAAATCTAAGGCAGCGAAGGTGGGTGGAATACCATCAGTCTTTCAACTTTGATCTTGCCTACACACTAGGATAATGAAATTTAGTGGGTGATTCACTGAGAAGGACTATGATGTAGGTAGTGAAGTAGGAAAGTAGTGAGTGGAAACTTATGACATTGTTCTCTGAGATGCACTTGGAGGTGCACGACAGTCAAGGGTAGAATTTTCTTTCATTATTATCCATTACCTCCCCATTACTGAATAGAGTGAGGATAAGACAATTATATGATTCAGAAGGCCTAGTTCTATGGGAGAGTGTGGTAGGTGAGGTTCCTCCTCCTAGTTAGACCATAGGCAAGGATGAGGTCCTGTTGTTATATGGTCGCGTATGGGTGTCAAAAGACTTTTGAGAGGAGTTGATGTGGAATTTTCATGCTTCAGTTTGGGAGATGCATCCTGGTGTCACCAATATGTATCATAATTTAATCTTTGGTACTAGTGGCTAGGGATAAAGAGAGATGTAGATTATTTTTTCATGAGATCTTCCTCCTGTCAGTAGGTTAAGGAGGAACACCAAAGACCAGAAGGAATTTTCAGCATCTACTTCTTCCTATGTGGAAATTGAATGACGTTGGGATGGATTTTGTGATAGGTTTACTAAGGTCACCCTGAAGTAATTATGCTGCATGGGCTATGGTAGAAAGGCTTACAAAGGTTTCACATTTACTATTGATCAAGGAAACATTCAATGTTTTTGAGCTTGGGAGGTTATACATTTGGGATATTGTAAGACTATACAGGGTTCCTCATTGAATAGTTTCATCTAGGGATTAACATTTTACATCTCATTTCTAGAAATTTATTTATATGGATTTTGGTATATAGGTGCTTCTGAGCATTATTTCCCACCCCCAGACTGAGGTCCAGTTAGAGTGCATGATCCAGTTGCTATAGGACATGCTTCGGGCATGCATGATGGATCTGTAGGGTTCCTGGGAGACACACATATCCCTTGTTGAGTTCACCTATAAAAATTGATTCAATGATACTATTTAGAAGGTCCATATGAGGATTTTTATGATAGGACATGTCAATCACCCATGTGTGGGCTGGAGGCAGGAGAGGCAAAGATAATGGGACCTCATCTTGTCCAAGAGACCACTGAGTAGGTTTAGTTGATTTGGAAGTGGATGGCTACTGCGTAGTCTCATCCTAAATCATATGATGATATCCGTAGACAAGCTTTGGAGTTCGAGGTAGGGGATCGAGTTTTCCTACGTGTCGAATGAGGTTGGGACATAGGAGGATCAGGAGATAGGATAGGATTTCACTAAGATACGTTGGTCCATTTGGGATTCTGGAGAGGGCCATGCCTGTTTCTTATAGGTTGAAGTTACCTCTGAGTTAAAAGTCTATTCATGACTTCATACACATTTCTCAGGGGCGATATTACTTTTTTTACTATTCTCACACCTTTCATCCTGAGGAGGTGGAGTTGTAGGAAGATGTGTCCTTTAAGGAGCACCCCATTCGTATTGTGGATCATTCCCTGAAGGTTCTTCATGGTGGGTATGTTCCATTGGTATGGGTGCTATAGAAGCATAGTCTAGTGTGAGATAGGAATTAGGAGAGGGAGGATGAAGTATGATAACAGTGGCTCGAGTTGTTTTCAGAGATTTCTTCATCACCCTTGGAAGGGAAATTCAGGAACGAATTGTAGTAACAGAGAAGTTTGTAAGAACCCAGTTCTTCCTAAGGTAGAGATATTTCCTTTTTAGTTTATACTAATGAAAATGGGATGAAATAGGTCAATGGATGGTTTTATTCCTGTTACATGATGTGATTGGGGCCTACACATCATGCATGTTTATGTACATGATGTGTTTGGAGGGCTACACACCTTGTAATCCTAGCACACAGCCATGTAATGGTCTGAACAGAAATTTTACCGAAACGACATGTAGTTTCCTATACACACTATATACTTTTATTTTTTTTAATTGGGAAATATCTTTTTTTATCATACGGATAGAGGGTTCATCTCATTCGACAGACAACCACACCTAGAGGTCATTTTACCTCTTGATTATCCATCTAAACTCTATTTCAATCATGGTTGGACGCGTTGGAACCCAATCGGTAATCTCTTGATTCCTCTTATGTTTTTATTTGTTATTTCTTCAACCGATTGAGTTATCAAAGGTTGAGAATTTTTTCTCATTTTGTAGATTTACTCCATTATAGGTTAAATCAAAGACCGATGTAGGACGAGGAGAGTCATACGAGTACGATGTAGATGGTCTTGTGACTTTTAGGAACTTTTATTATGTTTATATATTCTAGAGTGTCTCACATCCATTTATAGGGTGTCAGTTCATTTATAATTTACCCTTACTATTTCCTATTGGTGTTTAGGTAATAAAATAAGTGTTTAAACGTATGCAGTAGGTCGTTTACCTTGATTAAGGGCCACCCCATTGGTGTGTTTCCCTTGTAATAAATGTTTATGGCCGTTTGGTCAGGGCTGACAATGATTCAATCCTTGTTTCCCTTGTTGGGTTGTCATGTATGAATTACAATTAAAATTGAATTGAAATTGTGAGTGAATTGATTAATGGATTCATATTAGTGATTTCCCTTTTGCACTATGTTATTCTTATACTTGTTTTAGCGTGTTTGGAATTTTTACCTTCAACTATGAACCTGCCCATGTGATTTAGGTTAGGATAAGGCCTTGTAATGGTTTATATTACGTAATAGGTTTGTTATGTGAATTGTTCCTACATGAGTAATTGATGTTAAACAATGTGACATTTTAATTCACATGTGTTACTTGTTAGGTGATATGTTCCCACGTGAGTTAATATGTGAAATCCATGTAATAGTTTAATTTACAAGTGGATACTGGCATAAAATTATTAAGAAGGGGTAAATGGCAATGAGAGATCCATAGTCTCAGTTAAAAGTCATGGTCGGGCACATTTAACTAATTGCACCCTATATACCTTGGTTTAACCATTGTCTCAGTTTAAGGATAATGGATTGGATCAGAAAGCTAATTATGTTAAGGCTGTGAGCGAGCCATGAATAGGATGGTTGGGCTCATTGATGACTATTTAAAATGTCGAGTGAAGCTAGGATCCATTGAGGGATACCTAGGTCGGGCTCTATTGGAAAATGATTAAATGACTATCATGTCACGAGTTGATGGTTACCTTTATACGAGGGGTCATCAGGCCTATGTTGGACCATTAGACTTTTATATAATTCAAGGAACTTGAATAATGATATAGATGACTTATGATACATCTTCCAAGAAAATTCAAAATCATTGATTCAGTCAACACTTATACCTGTTTGCATTGTCTTATGATACATCGGATGTGGAGTAGCCATAGTTTACAACATTTACTATTTTACACTACCTATTATATATATACACTGACAAATTGTCACATACATTAGGTGGTTCTCTATTGGAATTTAGTCTCACACCCTGTTTGGGTCATGATTTTGAGCCCAAATAGATTATATTATTGCAGTTGTTTAATAGGGCATGCTCCCTGATACAGGTACTTGATGTGCTTCTTAGGAGTGAGAGAGCCTAGGAACAAGATGAGGCTTTCAATTCTTCAAATAGTTTTTTGTTTCTTTTGTGATTTCGATACATATATTTGGTATTACTAATGTTTAATTTTTTTGGTTGTTTTCTTAGAACATGTGACATGCAAAATCATCTTTTGTTTGGAATGATTTTTTAACTTCTAACATCTATATTTTTATGTTTTCTTCAGTTTTATGTTGTTTACTATTTCTAAATTTGAACTATTATTTACTCTATTGTGTTACACTCTTTCAAGGATGGCATAGTTTCCCCACTATCGCACCCTAGGCCCTCACTACTTCTCAGTAGCCTCTGGCACTTGAGGAGATGTGCTTGAGGCCATGTGGACAACTGAGTATGGGGCACCAATTAAGTGGCATCTAAATCCTAGACATTACACATCCCATCTCTTTGATGTCCCTGTGGTCATCTAGTAAAACATCTGGACTCCTACAAGTCATCAATTCATGCATAATTCATTGTATTATACTCTATAACATCATATCAATCTACATTACACAACTCCAAATAAAAGGTGAACTATTCATTAAAAATTGACCCACCACTTGCTATCATCATTGAACAATCAATATGTTTCTAACCAACACCTCTCTATCAGGTTACACCAAATTTTCATCAACCAATTCATCCATAGGCTTACGGTTTTCCCCATTATAATACTCTACATATAAGTTTCATTCTCAATCCATGGTTCTCCCGACAATTGGTAACACCCATTGAAATAAATTTCATGTAGTCTAATAATTTTCTTGGTGCATTCTACATCTCAACAAACCCAATTTCATGGAAAAAAACTATGCAACCATTCTCTAGAAAACCATTCCTATAAATTTTCATTTTAACCCATTGATGTGTTATATAATTGTCATTGGATTGTGATGATTTAATTCTCATATTAATCATGATTTCAACAACACAATATTTCATACTCTCCCACCAAGAACTAGCACACTTTTGATCTAACTCACCCGCAGATCCAATCAAATTCATCCAAATCTCGTTTCCAATGTGTGGAATCTATCAAATTTCATATGCGTATTTCAAGTTTTGTATTCTCTAATATACTAGATATTATTATATTATTCCACACATCATCATATAAACTTCACCTCAGCCATCCAAATTCTAATCGCATCAAATCTATGACAATATATACATAAGCGTCATGCATATGAAGCCCATTATCCATCAACTAACTTAAATAATTATTAGGTGTGGTCATATTCCTCATACCTAAGAACCAACATGAGATTCCAATTGGTTTCCAATATCAGATCATGGAAGCTTCATCCTTGGAACTCACTGAATCCCTAGATGAAACAATGGTTACACCCTCCAACAACCTATAGTGAACTCGCCATCAAACAACAATTCTTATATCACTAGATTATCACTACCTCAACCGGCTCTACCATCACACCTCCCTAAAAGTAAATTTATAGTTCCACACATAGGTTCATCAAATCATGGTACCCTGATCAATATCTGACATCACCTCTCACCATAGAGGAAAAATTTCCAACTAATTATAATTCTTTGGAGCCCATGTAAATATAAAACAATCTCAAATTCACCAGCTTCATGAGATATTAAAATTGAATTGAATAGATAGAATCATTTATATTCACCTTGTTTCACAACACATTTCATTCTTGATGATGGTTTTTAATATACCCCATCATCAAAATAATCATACCCATGTATGATTACACCCCACTATTACCCTACCAAATCATATCATATTTATTCATATCCTAGAAATTATAGGCTTGGGAACATAAACCACCGACCATGATCATAACATGAAAGTATAATCTTCATGGAGCACCCTCCCAACTCCTCTTAAAAATCATGTATTTAACCAAATTCAAGATCTATACAATGAATTATTTCCAACCATCACGTTTAAAAATTAACAATCATCAACTAGCACTGTTGAATTGTATCTATAAATAAAAATGAATGTCACTCCATGGATACAACCCTCCAAAACTCAACCATGATACATAAAGCTTTATAAATCATGGTTCTTTCCTCATTAAATTACAGTTAATAGATATACCATCAACACATACCTAGTAACACCACGTGTTAATAGATCACGCAACTAGAAGCATCAATTCATTCTTCCCATATTTAAGGCACTCAAAAACCTAGGAAAACCCATGTCTCATGTTACCCTTTTATATCATGTACCATATCAAAATTAACACCTAACTCACTAATATCCTAATATTTATCTCAAAGAATTAATCTCACTCTACATACTCATAGGTAATATCTTGTATAGGTCAAAATTCTCGGCATACATTACTTCTATTATCTCAAACATCACTCGGTAACTCACATTCCAAAACACCCACTCTAGAGTTATCACATATACACAATTGATATCTCATGATAAACCTCCACCACTTTTTGAAAATATTTCTCATCATAATTATACATAAAACACTACCTCATGAGTACCATGATCACATCTCATCACACACACTAGAAAGTTATTTTTGTAAAGAGGTGATCAAATAGAGTTCACCAAGCAGATATCATCAGACAGAGATATCCAGATGGATGTTCTCCTATTATAAAATTTTATATTAGTTTGGTTTGATAGGTTTACCTATAAAAACATCCATTAAACTGAAACCATTTGATAAAAGATTCATGTGGTGCGGTTTTGGAGCCATCAGATAGAGATCATCAGAATGTTTCATCTGGAAAAGTTCTCCCTGATGGTGTTCACTGAGGGTGGTGACTCAATCAATAAATTTTCATCATAATGAAAAGTTGTTTTCCATTCCTTTTTTTCAATAGTGTATCAAATGTTTACAAGGTCAATAGGAGGCTTCCCACGAATCTCACAGATCAGTGAAACCTTTTAATTGGATTAAGGACATTATAAATTGAGGTGGTGTCCCATTTATGATGTGTTTGATTCTTGTGTGATTATTATGATAAATATGAAGTTAGTTTATAATATAAATTTTTGAGACTTTTTATTTGAGAGGAATTGAATAATGATCTTTGTATTCAACTATATCTCTTATAAAGAAATTTTTTTCAATGTCCTCCAATTGGTGTTTCAAATTTTTCAGAACCAAGAAAAACATAATATTCAAGTTTATTTATTTTCTTGTTCTAAGTATGTTTGTGATGATTTCTTATTTAATATGTGTTCAATAATCCTAGTTCATGTGAACAAAATTAGAGGTGGAAGTTATCGTAAAACCCTCTATCAAATATCACTAATGATATTTCCACTAAAAATGTGGAGGTGATAAAATGAACCCTTATCCAATGTATATATTAATTACAATGTCTATCTTGTGGAATGAAAGGAGTGATTCTTAATATCTTAAAAATTGTTATCAAAGGGTTTCACATGAAACATTAAGGTTTCTCCAATCCTTGGATTTCAGGTTTTTTTATTTCATTTGATTTTTCTTTTATTGTGAAGAATTACTTCATAGGAAGGAAACGTTTATATCATTGAGTTTGATGGAATGCACTTTTACTTTAGGAAAATACAACTGGAGGATCTTATGATGTAAGAAGATTGAGATTCTATTTTTTTATAAATATCCTAAAATAAAGGATAGTACAAAATGGGATCATTTATATTGAAATTATATATCTTTAATATAGATTTCACTTTCTCATGATGTTTCTTTTATCAAAAGAAAGAATAATACCACTATAGAGGTTATGGAATAATTGGCTGGAATGTATGAGAAACAAATAGCTCTTAATAATTTTTTCACGATTTGATGATTTTTAAGCATGATATTTTGTGATGGAAGACCTAAAATTGATAACATGGATGAATTTAATATGATCATAGGGTATATAAACTCTAGGAATTTACTTTTCACATATGAATTTTTGGATTTCCTACTTCCTTCCTCACTTTTAAAGAAATGGGATTCCATGGCCATTGTAGTGAGAAACTCCATTTGGAATGGGGGTCTTGTGTTTGATGAACATTGAAAATTGATTGTCAATAAATTGTTAGGGCATAAGGAAGTTCAAAATCCTTCTAGATGTTCTCTTAATACTAAAAGACATGGATGGTCACCACACTAGTAGGATATTTAGAAGAAGAAATATTTAAATTGTGATTTTTATAGAAGAATTTGATGAATATTGACAGGTTCAGGCCCTATATGTTGTATTTTCTTTAAAGACCCATAAATTTCAATGAAATTTTTATCTTAAATACTTTGGAATTTTACGAGTCTGTGGTTTCTGACGGTACCTGATTCTGAGGCCCGGTGTGCCCGAAATCGATTTCTGAAGTTTTGTTCGGGTGCGTTCAGTAAACGTACGTGTGGGTTTTTCTATCTTTTGAACCGGTGCTCGGAATTGAAATATGAGGACACCGATGAACTCATAGAACTGGTATTCACCTAATGGGACCTTTACCGCATTTTCGTTTTATGTGGGATGAGAGTTAATATTTGAGAATTTAGAATAAAATAAATAAAATTTGTGGACCACAATTTTATTTATGGAAGTCGGTTAACTCCTCTCAAGGAGAGTAATAGGTGGGGCCCACACCCACATAACCTCCCATGAGAGGATATTTTTGAGGTGGGGCCCTCATGAGCCTAACCTTTTCATCTCCCCATAACTCCCCCTAAACTCCCTTAAACCCCCTTGTTTAATTCATTGACAACTCCCCTCATTTAATATGAGGAACCTTTCCACCTCCCTCTATCCCGTAAATATTTCCCAACTCTCTTAATTAATGGATTGATTCTTTTGAATTAATTTGAATTGACATGGAATATCTATTAAAAATATCAGGGTAAGTCTTATTATAATTTTTAGTTTTGGCTCTCGTTGTGTGGGGAGATTTTTGGGAGAACTATTGAGAAAAAGTGTTCCCCTCTTCAACGAAGAATGCCTCCGATGAAGAACCACTTTCTCCCACAATGAAGAATGCTCTACTATTTGAAGAACGCGAAGTATCCAATGACGCTTCTTCTTCGGGTGCACTGCGGCGTCAATGGAATCAACACCGTTCTTCCGTGACACCCGACTACCACGACGTTCGTCTTCTGCGGCTCGATGATGTGTGACGTCTTTTTGAGGTAGGGGAATTATGTTCAATTTTAATTGATTAAAATTGTTCTTGTTCTTTGTTAAGAAAAATGATTTGACATCGGCCAATTTCTACCGCCTAACGCAGAGGGCGTGGGCCGAAGACACACTGCTCAAAAACCCTCCTTAGACACTTTGTTTGTGATTGAGGCTCATTGGAAGTGGCGGTGATGGGAGAAGAGGCGGTCATGCATCGGCCACGTGCGGAAGAACCCCAGCCTGAAACCGCGGGCTGCTCGGCCGAAGGAGAACCGGCCGGCCGAAGCCAGTCAGGCCGAAGGGAGATCACGGCGCCATAAGGGGTGTCACGCTGCGGGGTACCACGGCCCGCAATCCGCGGGATGCTGTGTCGGCGAACCGGTCGGCTCGTTGGCCGGCCAGGTGAAAGAGCTGCGGCACCCGAAGGTGCCACGCAGTAGGACCGCGGCCTGCCTGTGCGGGTCGCTTGCACCGGGAAGGCCGGATGGCTTCGGCCGACCAGTTGGGAGGGCGGCGCCTCTTCGCACCACCAGTTCTGGAAATCCCCCCCCCCTCGGACCACTCGGACCTCCGAGCCGAGCCGTGCCATACCGGGTCGTGCCGCATCGTGTCGGGCCGACCCATGCCGGGCCAAAACACACCCCTTTAGGCCGGAACACACCCCTCAGGCTAGGCCGTGTGATTCACCAGGCCTTTCTGATCCTCTACTGGGTCGGACCCGCCAAAACCGGGTTGACCTGACCCATCGACCCACTGGGCATAACGGTCCAAGCCCATTTCCACTTAAAGCTGAATATCTTTAAGACCGCGCATCCGATCGACGTATCGTCTACGGCACTGGGACTATTGTGATGAGGCGGTCCTTTTTCAATATTCTAGGTGAGTTTTGGATGAATTTTGGAAAACGACCGGGTTTGGAATGAGCATATTTCCAACCGGGCCCATGGAACAGAATAACCAATATCTTTCAGACCGGGCATCCGATTGACACACCGTCTGACGTGTCGGGTTCCTTTAGACAAGACGGAACTTTGGGATACATCAACTATGGACATCATGATAGTTGATGTATCAACCCCTTGGCTCGAGGAGCGGACCCTCCCGGAATCGTCCGTGATGTGTGCGGGAACCCTAGAGTTGGATTTGACAGTAATGACTACCTTATTGGAATCCTCTGGGGGTTCGGTGACGATGAATACTATACTGGAATCCTCTGTGGGTTCGGAAATTATGACTACCATATTGGAATCCTTCATGGGTTCTATGGTGATGATTAGGATTTTTGTATCCTACATGGGTCCGACAGTTTTACTTTTGTTCTACTATCCTATGTGGATCCGACAGAGAAGATGGTCTAGTATCCTACATGGGTCCAACAGCTTAGTTGGACTAGTATCCTATGGGGGTCCCCCAGCATAGATGAATCAGTGACTACAACCGATCATCTCTATCACCATATGAAAGTTATATATCTGTGTGAGCTGAGTCTGGTCTTTCAATCATTATCATCGATGTGATTGGCTTCTTTCCTGTGTGGACTGGGTTGTGCTTGGGCTCGAGCGTTGGAGCCGAACTGAGATTGAAAACTTAGGTATATGTATAGACATATACCTAAGTAGAGTTTGTTGATACTTCGTGATTGTATTTTTTTTTGTGGTTTATCCTTCGTGGATTTTGGGAGACCTTCGGGGGTCTCGGGGTCTCTACTGAGTATTGTTATACTCACCCCTGCACGGGCTATGCCCGCACTACGTTGTGTTGGATGTAGACGACGGACATCATTGATCATGGTAGAGACTTGTGGAGCAGGATGGTACCTGGAGGTGGACAACTTAGAGGGATGTACCCAGAGCAGAAAGATGGTCCCGAGATACCGAGGAGACTATCTGTAACCACCCTTCAGGTGGGATTACCAGAGGACGACTTGTGGTTGCTATTTTACTTTTCTATTGTTGTACTATACTTTCTTTTGCACTGTACATTTCAGTTGGGTTTGTATTCTGTCCCATTTATCTTTCTACACTTACTTTGTATTCAGTATTACTATGTGCTTACTTTAGCTTGCGTACTCTGTTGTGTTTTTTTACTATCATAGAGGCAATGCCTTCCCTTTTTATTGGGATTTATGCTTTTGGTGCTAGTCGCCAGCCTCTGCCCTATGGAAGGCAGGCTTGGGGTAGTCATGACTCGGTCCCTAAGGACAGGTCATGACAAGTTTGTATCATAGGAGTCGATTCTACCACAGAACTCAGGACCCTGATCATTCCTTTCTGTGAAGAAATAGTGTTAAGAGTATTAAGTGTGGTTTTCAGTCCAGGGAGTCCAATTTTGGTGCGGCTGCCGGCGTATCTATACACCAGGATCCTGACCCCTAATTTCCAACTCAGTGCATGAAAACACTAATTTCATGTGTGTTTCAAAAGTTTTCCTTATGATTACTTTGTCTCAGCTCACCAGGTATACTGTTTCAACCATAGTGCACCTGTTTCTTTTCAGGATGCCCCCATGAAGGCAGCCAGCTAGGGTTCTGAGTCGCGTACGAGATGACAGCCCACCGAGAGACGAGGCCTCAGTGCAGGGCCCCATCACAGCGGAGGAACTAGCTGTACCACTACCCGCTAAGCCACCGATACTACCAGCCTCAGCATCAGAGAGTGCACACCGCTTGAGTGCATTGCATGAGATTCAATGATAGACATCGCCCAGGTTCCATGGAGGGATGGACCCTCAGGTAGTCGAGGATTGGCTGGTGGCTATCGTTAGAGTCTTCAGATTAGTAGGGACACCAGCCGACCTTATGGAGATCCTTTCCGTGAGTCCCCTACACACAGCAGTAGGTATATGGTGGAGCATGATGCTCCAGGTGCACGACGAGGCATCTATACTTTGGATAGACTTCGAGAGTCTCTTCCGGTCAAAGTTTGTTCCATCCACCCTTCATGCGGTGCAGATTCAGGAGTTTTTTCACCTGTGGTCAGGAAACATGACAGTAGCTTAGTACTCAACGAGGTTTACTGACCTCTCGTGTAACTCCATGGACATAGTATGGGACCCATTCTTCTGGGCCTAGACCTTTGAGTTGGGACTGACGCATGAGATCATGGCTTCAATGATCTCCCTCACCATTCTGATGTAGGAGGGAGTACTGGGGAGATCCATTCTTGTGGAGATCTTTCTCACTGAGCTGACACTAGCAGCGAGATCTATCACAGGGTGACATGTAGTAGAGTCTTCAGTAGCCGGCAATAGACAGATGTCACAGAGGTCCAAGCGAACCAGGCCATCAAGCGAGCGACATCAGGATACAGGTTCGATTGTGCGGGGCACCCAAAACAGAGCCAGCTATAAGATGAGTAGTAAGTGCTATGCATGCGGCAGGCAGGGTCACATGGATCGAGACTGCCTGACCCACCCTTTGGATGAGAAGCAGATAGTGGAGGGACCTCCTAGGAAGAGGCAGAGGTTCGACCATGGTGGTCCATAGGGAGTAAGTGGACGAGGCAGAGGAGATGGCCGAGTAGCGGGAGGTGGACGTACTTTTTAGGGTCTACCACCACCACCACCAGGAGGTCCACCCTGACTATAGGGAGTTGGAGGATAGAGGCAGGCTCAGCTCCATGTAGTCAAGGCCTATAACCACGGTGCACCTGAGATGATTCGAGGTACTATCTGTGTCTACTCCACCCTTGCTGTATTACATATAGACATAGGTGTAAGTCATTCTTTTATTGTCACTGCCCTTGTTCGGAGCTCGGAGATTCCGATGGAGCCATTAGATCGATTCTTATGGTTAGAGAATCCTATAGGAGAAGAATCAACGATTACACACTGGTGCCAACAGTGTGAGATTACTCTAGGAGGCAAGATCTTCGGTTGGGATCTTCTTGTAGCAGCGTCGAGGCCTTACGACTTAATCTTGGGTATGGACTTGTTATCTACATCCCATGCTCAGATTGACTGTATTAGGCACAAAGTGTTGTGTGTCGGCACGGATGGGAGTGGGTTCACCTTCACCAAAAAGAAGGGATCCATTACAGCACTGGATGGACTTTCAAAGAGGAGAGGGTAGCCGATCAAACATCAGTTGGCCAGTCTCATACTTAGAGTAGTTGATGTGCAGAGTCTGAGTTTTCCTATTATGGCGGATTAGTATGCGAATGTTTTTACTGATGAATTTCCAAGACTACCTCCTCGCAGAGAGGTAGACTTCTACATAGAACTATACCCTGGGACATCACCGATATCAAATCCAGCATATCGGATGGCTTCTTGCTGAGCTTCATGAGCTATGGGTACAGTTGGAGGACTTGCAGGGAAAGGGATTCATCTGACCCAATGTTTCACCCTCGGATTCTCCGATTTTATTCGCCAAGAAGGCAGATGGGAGATTGCGACTGTCTGTCGACTACCTTCACCTGAATCAGGTGACCATGAAGAACAAGTACCCACTTTCGAGGAATGACGACCTCTTTGATCATCTCAAGGGATCACGATGGTTCTCGAAGATAGACCTTAGGTTAGGCAATCATCATCTCATAGTTCGAGACAAGGATGTGCAGAAGACGACCTTAAGGTGTCGGTATGGCCACTAAGATTTCTTTTTTATGCCTTTCAGTGTAACCAACGCTCCAGTAGTGTTCATGAGTCTCATGAACATGATCTTCCAGCCTTACCTCGATCGTTTTGTTGTGGTCTTCATCGACGACTTACTGATTTACTCGACTACCGAGGAGGAGCACGCCTACCAATTACGGGTTGTACTGGATACACTCCGAAAGCACCAGCTTTATGGTATGCTCTCAAAGTGTCAGTTTGGGATTCGAGAGGTACACTTCTTGAGACACGTCATCTCGGAGGCGGTAGTTGCAGTGGATCCAGCAAATATCGAGGTAGTGCTTTCTTGGGAGCCACCCAGGAGTGTGACGGAGGTGAATATTTTCCTGGGTCTAGCTAGATACTATAAGAGATTTGTTCTAGACTTCTCCAGAGTTGCATCACCGCATTTAACTATGAGGAAGAAGGGTAAACCCTTCGTGTGGTCAGATAGATGTCAGCATAGTTTTCAGAAGCTGAGACAGAGGTTGACCAGTGCACCCATCTTGAGGCTACTGGAGGAGGGTGTTGGGTACGTAGTATACTGTGACGCATCAGGGACCAGACTCAGGTGTGTCTGGATGAATGATCGAGTAGTGATCGCGTATGGTTCATGGAAGTTGAGACAAAATGAGCAGAACTATACTACCCATGACCTGGAGTTAGTAGTAGTGGTCTTTTCCTTAAATATGTGGCAACACTATCTGATGGGTGAGCACTTTACAGTCTACTCTGACCACTAGAGTCTCAGGTAAATCTTTTTGTAGAAGGACCTGAACATGAGACAGTGGAAATGGCTCGAGTTACTCTAAGACTTTGAATTTGAGATAGTATACACTCCTGAAAAGCGGAACATTGAAGCTGATGCTCTCAGCAAGAGATCATCTATTCAGCTACTAGGAGAGGCGACAGAGCAGCTAGCCAAGTTGCAGATATATTTTGTGGATAGAGATGGAGCAGCCTTTCTATAGTCACTCCTCCACTCCTTCAGTGAGTCAGAGAGGCCCAGCATGGGGATGTTAACTGTGAGACGCGACGGGCTCAGATATCCACTGGGCAGGCGCCTAATGGATTTTCTGAAGGAGGGGAGCATGTCATCCTCTTCAGAGGACGTACTATGGTACTAGTTGCACTACAATAGAATGTGCTGGGAAAGTTTCACACTTCCCCTCTAGCGGTACATCTAGGAGTGGAAAAGATGTACCAGGACCTCAGACAATAGCACCGGTGACCGGGTATGAAGAAGGCTGCAGCAGAGTTTGTTTCTCTATGCCTCACTTGTCAGCAAGTGAAGGCATAACACCATGTACCAGCGGGCTTGGTTCATCCCTTAGAGGTCCCGGAGTAGAAGTGGGACGGGATATCCAGGTATTTCGTGACGGGGATTCCACATACATCAAGAGGACACAACTCTATCTGGGTAATCTTAGATCAACTCACCAAGTCATCCCACTTCCTACCAATCAAGGATCAGGGCTCAGTAGAGAGCTTGGGATGCCTCTAAATTCAGGAGATCGTACGGCTTCACAGTGTGCTATCGACTATCATCTCCAATAGAGATGCTCTCTTTACTTCCTGTCTTTGGAGGGGGTTGCAGGAGGAATTTGGGATGCTGCTGCATCTAAGCACCACCTTCCATCCTCAGACAGACGGTCAAACTAAGAGGACCATTCAGAAACTCAAGGACATGCTCCGTGAATGTGTCCTTGACTTTGGTCGCAGTTGGAAGGATCACCTTTCATTGTTGGAGTTTGCATACAACAACAGTTACCACTCCATCATTGGGATGACACCATACGAGGCACTGTACATCTGACCTTGAAGATCACCTCTATGCTGGACTGACCCTGGGGAGTCAGCACTTGTGGGACCAAAGATGGTTTAGGCTATGACGGAGAAGGTGAAAATCATCCAGGACCGGATGAAAACTGCACAGAGTAAATAGAAGTCCTATGCAGATAAGAGGAGGAGATCATTAGAGTTCGAGGATGATGACCACATCTTCTTATGAGTATCACCTCAACGGGGTCTACGGATATTTTTCCAGGGCGGTAAGTTATCTCTGTGTTTCATCGGACCTTTCCAGGTCCTCAACAGAGTAGGCAAGGTGGCTTACCGCCTGGCCCTTCCACCTGAGTTGCACCAGGTGCATGACGTCTTTCACATATCTTAGCTGAGGAGATACATGCATGACTTGAACCACATCATTGATCACAGAGAGCTAGACATTGATGACGGGGCGACATTTGTGGAGATCCCAGTGGAGATCGAAGATCGATAGGTGAGGGTCCTATGTGGATGGTCGATTCCTCTGGTGCACATTCTCTGGTAGCATGGGAACCTCCATGAGATTTCTTGGGAGCGGGAGGCTCAGATGTGAGCTCAGTACCCCCATTTATTTCCCTAGTGTGTGTTGTAGCTTTACGGGGACATAAAGACCTAATGTGGGAGTAATGTAATACCCCAGAAATTTAAAGGATTTTTTTTTCTTAAATGCTTTGGAATTTTACGAGTCTATGGTTTCTGCTGGTACCTGATTCTGAGGCCCGGTGTGCCTGGAATCAATTTCTGATGTTTTGTTCGGGTATGTTCAAAAAAATTACGTGTGGGTTTTTCTATTTTTTGAGCTGGTGCTCGAAATTGAAATTTGAGGACACCGATAAACTCGCAGCACCAGTATTCGCTTAAGGGGACCTTTACGACAACTGCATTTTATGTGGGTTAGGAGTTAATATTTGGGAAATTAGAATAATAGAATAAAATTTGTGGAACACAATTTTATTTATGGAAGTTGGTTAATTCCTCTCAAGGGGAGTCATAGGTGGGGCCCACACCCACATAACCTCCCATGAAAGGATATTTGTGAGGTGGGGCCCAGATGATCCTAACCTTTTCACCTCCCCATAACTCCCCCTGAACTCCCTTAAACCCCCTTGTTTAATTCTTTGACAACTCCCCTCATTTAATATGAGGAGCCTTTCCACCTCCCTCTCTCCCATTAATATTTTCCAACACTCTTAATTAATGGATTTATTCTTTTGAATTAATTTTAATTGACATAAAATATCTATTAAAAATATTGAGGGATGTCTTATTATAATTTTTAGTTTTGGTTCTCTTTGTGCGGGGGAGATTTTTGGGAGAACTCTTCAGAAAAAGTGTTCCTCTCTTCAAAGAAGAACGCCTCTGACGAAGAACGACTTTCTCCCTCGACGAAGAACACTCTACGATTTGAAGAACATGAAGTTTCCAATGACGCTTCTTCTTCAGGTGCACTCTGACGCCAACAGAATCGAAATCGTTCTTCCACGATGCCTGACTACTGTGACATTCGTCTTCTATGGCTCGACGACGTGTGACAACTTTTCGAGGTAGGGGAATTATGTTAAATTTTAATTGATTAAAATTGTTCTTTTTCCTTGTTGAGAAACGTGGTTTGACTTTGGCCAATTGCTACCACCAAACGCGGAGGGCGTGGAATGAAAACACATGGCCCGACGACCCTCCGTAGACTCTTTGTTAGTGATTGAGGTGCGTTGGAAGAGGCGGTGACGAGAGAAGTGGCGGCCGTGCGCCAGCCGCATGCAAAAGAACCTAGGCCCACAACCGCGGGCTGCTCGGTCGAAGGAGAACCGGCCGGCCAAAGTCAGTCGGGCTGAAGGAGACGGCGACACCACAAGGGGTGCCGCACTGCAGAGGACCGCGACTTGCAATCTACTGGACACTTTTTCGGTGAACCGGCCGGCTCCTCGGTCGGCCGGGTGAAGGAGTCGCGACACCTGATGGTGCCACGCAGCAAGAATGTGGCCCGCCCGAGCGGGCCGCTTGCGCCGGGAAGGCTGGACAGTTGGGAGGGCAGCACCGCTTAGCACCTCTGGTTTGGGAAAGCGGGGGGCCATGACCCCCCCCGGACCGCTCAGCCTTTCGGGTCGTGCCCTGCCAGGCCGGGCCGTGCCGTGTCGGGCCACGCCCCGCCGGGCCGGGCCACACCCCACTCGGTGCGGGCTGCGCAATTCACCGGGCTGCTCTGATCCTTTGTCGGGTCGGACCCACCAAAACCAGGTTGACTAGACCCGTCGGCCCACTGGGCTTAAGGGGCCTGGCCCGTTTCCACTTAAAGGTCAATATATTTAAGACCGCGCGTCCGATCGACACGCCGTCTACAGGACTGGGACCCTTGCGATGAGGCGGTCCTTTTGTGATACTCTAGGTGAGTTTTGGATGACTTTGGAAAACTGTTGGGTTTGGAATGATCATATTTCCAACCGGACCCCTCGTACGGAAAAGCCAATATCTTTCAGACCGGGCGTCTGATTGATGCACCGTCTGATGCGTCGTGTAACGACCCAAAGTTTCATTAAAAGAAAATCCCTCTTGATCCAGTTAAATGTTTCTTTATGAAAAATGTTTTTATAAGATGTAAACTTCTTTAGTTTTACGTTAATATTTGTGACCGTTACTTTTATAGCCGTTGAACAGTGATCATCTGAGTAGTATAAATATAAGGCTTTAACGAACCCATTTCTACTCAGACAAAGGAAGCGATGGCCTCATCCAGTAGAATTGCCCCTTACGAAGCCCATTTGTCAGAGCTCAGAAAAGAGGTGGCGTCTTTGGGATTTTCCTTTGACCAAGCCCAAGACGAGCTTCATCAAGTCAAGCTCGAACGTGATCATCTATGTGAAAAGTGGAAGTTGATTGAAATTACCACTCGAGCGATGTTATCCGAGTCGCCCCAAGAGTCTTTCACCATCGCACACCTTACCATTAGGTCTTACACAGCTATTTTAAGGTGTTATGTAACAAATAAGTAGCACCATTTTCATGTACATTATTTTTTATATAATAATGAATATAATTTCTAGAAATTTTTGATACATTGTAATTAGTTTTTAAAGTACAAATGGTGTTTTTAGTTATTATTTAATTAAGAATTATATTTTATTAAATTAAAGGATTTTTGAATTAAATAATATTTTAATAAAATATTATTATTAATATTAAATTAATTTTTTATTAATTATAAATGATCTTATAATTTTATGAATGCAATTAAAAGTTTTAATAAGGTTTGAAAGCCATTTCTGTCAAAACCCGTGAATTTTTTTATAAATGTCGGTTTTTATTTAAAAAGTGAAAATTCACATATTTAGAAAATTATTTAGAAAAAATAAATATTATTTTTGGAATTAGGACGTCGAAATTATCCAACGGTGAATTTTTCAAAATTTTCTGAGACAGTCAAATTTTTGGGTAAAAATTAATTACCATTTAAATATATAATGTGTTTTATGACATCATAATGACCCAATGGTGATGTAATAAAACAACATAATCCTTATGTTCGGCCAATATGTGTTTTATCATTAAAATAATGCTGTTTTGGGTTTGTTTGACTTACTTTTCAAAGCATTAATTGAGCCCTCAAGACTTATTCAACACTTTGCCTTTTAAAATTAATTTCCATGGGAGTGTGACTCACCTCCACATAAGAAACCCTAATTTTTTAATAAGTTCGGACCTTGGCCTTGTAAAATATTTTTTTCCTCTTTCCTTTTCCAGAAACCATAGGCAAATACCATGGGATGGTTTGTGGTTTGTATTATTTTAATATAAGGGGTCCCAAACCTAAATAATAAAGAATTCTCTCACCTTTCCTATATAAACCCACCCAAGCTCCCACTTCCTCCTCACTAAAATCCCTTGGAGTTCGTCCAACCTCTTCCCTACTCTCTCTAGAATCCTCCCAAGGTGCCCCAAGCTCCCAAGAAGCCTCTCACAAGCCTCTCTCTATCTTTTGGAAGCACACTTCCATGTAAGGGTTTTTTCTTCCTTTCTCTTTTTTTGTCAATTTTCTTTAAGTTGTATTGACCTTTTAATTTCAATTATGAATGTTGGGGTATGGTTTCACACCTCCCCCATATTGCCCTCTTATTTTTTGATTGATGGGAGACCCCTTTGTCTCTCATTAAATGCCTCACATGTACACCCGTTACTATGCCGAAATTCTGAAAGGAACTTATCTCTCTTCTTTTACATTCAAGCAATACTTTTGTATCATGAATCTAAATTCTTTTTCAATTGTTGGTACATGTATATATTTGACTTCCTTACTTTCTATTACATGTAAATATGATGAGGAACCCCTTTCTCTCTCATCAACCTTTTTTGTGAATTCTTATGTCACGTCGTTACACCGCCGAAATCACACCGATTTTCTAAGCCAATTTCATTGTGTAGTGAATACCATGCCCATTTATCCATTAAGGGTATTCAACTTTATGCACATTTACTTATTGATTTTAAAGTTTCATGTATGAATTACACATTCCTTTATCCTGTAATAAATGATTATGTTTTATGAATCCATGTTTTATGATCCATGTGGCACACTTATGCATGAAATGAAATGTTTAAGAAGGGTGCGCCCTTATAGAGCTCCAATACATTGGGTAAAGTATAGTATCATGATACGTCATGTGCAATGAGTGTTGACTCATGCTAATTCAAGTGCAACGAGGGTTTACTTGTGCTTCAAGTGCAATGAGGGTTTACTCATGCTCCATGTGCAATGAGCCTTAGCTCATGCTAATTCAATGTTAAGTGTTGTTGCCACATTTCCATGTTATGGTTATCATGCTTTATCATGCCTTTATGTTCATGTTACTCTAATTCTCTATTGATGTTCCTATTACCTAACATGTATTGTACTCCTCATGTTATTCATTCTGTACTCCCTTACTGGGCTTTATAGCTCACCCTTTTCTTATGCATGTCCTCAGGTTATCCCAAGCAATGCTAAGTACGAAGGAATGTAGTGGTCATGTAAAGGAAGTTTTCAATAAAGATGTTGTATTTCAAGTTTAAAGTTTTTATGTAATGATCCTAAGCCCCAAAGACACTAAACCTCTCGATATTCTTTATTGTATCAAGTGAAGTTGTATGTAATAAATCATGCTTATGTTGTAATAAAAAGCAGGGTTGTCATAGTTGGTATCATAGGATAGGTTTAGTTATTTTTGGGATTAGGAAACCCTAGTAAAGCCTTAGATACAAGACTAAGCATAATAAAAACATCCCTAAGTTTTGGTAAATACTAAGTAAGTGGTTTATCAAACAAATACATCCCTATCTGGATACGATCAGGTAGAGGTGGCTCTGGCACAGATGTATCCTAGGGGTAAAACCCGAAAACACCGCTTTGAGCTAGGCTCGAACGGGAACTGGTGCACGACAACGGGCCTTGCTGCACTCTTGGTTATGACACTCCCGGGGGATATTTTTTTGATAAATTCACAATCTTAGTATGAACCCTTATTAAGTGAAAAATGCCCCTAAGAATATATGTTAGAAGGAAGATCATGAAAAGCCTGGATTGAATCCTATAGACTCATGAGTTAAAGAGATTAAAGTTTATTTATAAGTCATCAAATTTTTTTTAGTGTAGGAAAAGGAAAATTTCGAGGGCGAAATTTCTTAAGGGGGGAATATTGTAATGACCCAAAGTTTCATTAATAGAAAATCCCTCTTGATCCAGTTAAATGTTTCTTTATGAAAAATGTTTTTATAAGATGTCAACTTCTTTAGTTTTACGTTAATATTTGTGACCGTTACTTTTATAGTTGTTGAACAGTGATCATCTGAGTAGTATAAATATAAGGCTTTAACGAACCCATTTCTACTCAGAAAAAGGAAGCGATGGCCTCATCCAGTAGAATTTCCCCTTACGAAGCCCATTTGTCAGAGCTCGGAAAAGAGGTGGCGTCTTTGGTCTTTTCCCTTGACCAAGACCAAGCTGAGCTTCATCAAGTCAAGCTCGAATGTGATCGTCTACGGGAAAAGTGGAAGTTGATTGAAATTACCACTCGAGCGATGTTATCTGAGCCGCCCCAAGAGTTTGTCACCATCGTACACCTTACCCTTAGGTCATATATAGCTATTTTAAGGGGTTATGTAACAAATAAGTAGCACCATGTTCATGTACATTATTTTTTTATATAATAACGAATATAATTTCCAGTAATTTTTGATACATTGTACTTCGTTTTTAAAGTACAAATGGTGTTTTTAGTTATTATTTAATTAAGAATTAAATTTTATTAAATTAAAGGACTTTTTAAATAAATAATATTTTAATAAAATATTATTATTAATATTAAATTAATTTTTTATTAAGTATAAATGATCTTATAATTTTATGAATGCAATTAAAATTTTTATTAAGGTTTGATAGCCATTTTTGTCAAAACCCGTGAATTTTTTTATAAATGTCGGTTTTTTATTTTAAAAGTGAAAATTCACATATTTAGAAAATTATTTAGATAAAATAAATATTATTTATGGAATCAGGATGTCAAAATTATCCGACGGTGAATTTTTCATAATTTTATGAGACAGTCAAATTTTTGGGTAAAAATTAAATACCATTTAAATATATAATGTGTTTTATGACATCATAATGACCCAATGGTGATGTAATAAAATAACATAATCCTTATGTTCGGCCAATATGTGTTTTATCATTAAAATAATGAGTTTTTGGGTTTTTTTGACTTACTTTTCAAAGCATTAATGGAGCCCTCAAGACTTATTCAACACTTTGCCTTTTTAAATTAATTCCCATGGGAGTGTGACTCACCTCCAAATAAGCAACCCTAATTTTTTAATAAGTTCTGAACTTGGCCATGTAAAATATTTTTTTCCTATTTTCTTTTCCAGAAACCATAGGCAAATACCATGGGATGGTTTGTGGTTTGGATTATTTTAATATAAGGGGTCCCAAACCTAAATAATAAAGAATTCTCTCACCTTCCCTATATAAACCCACCAAAGCTCCCACTTCCTCCTCACTAAAATCCCTTGGAGTTCGTCCAACCTCTGCCCTACTCTCTCTATAATCCTCCCAAGGTGCCCCAAGCTCCCAATAAGCCTCTCACAAGCCTCTCTCTAGCCTTTGGAAGCACACTTCCAAGTAAGGATTTTTTCTTCCTTTCTCTTTTTTTTCAATTTTATTTAAGTTGTATTGACCTTTTAATTTCAATTATGAATGTTGGGATATGGTTTCACACCTCCCCCATACTTCCATCTTATTGTTTTAATGATGGGAGACCTCTTTGTCTCTCATTAAATGCCTCCCATGTACACCCGTTACTATGCCGAAATTCCGAAAGGAACTTATCTCTCTTCTATTACATTCAAGCAATACTTTTGTATCATGAATCTAAATTCCTTTTCAATTGTTGGTACATGTATCTATTTGACCTCCTTACTTTCCATTACATGTAAATATGATGAGGAACCCCTTTCTCTCTCATCAACCTTTTTTGTGAATTCTTATGTCACGCCGTTACGCCGCCGAAATCACACCGATTTTCTAAGCCAATTTCATTGTGTAGTGAATACCATGCCCATTTATCCATTAAGGGTATTCACCTTTATGTACATTTACTTACTGATTGGAAAGTCTCATGTATGAATTCCACATTCCATTATCGTGGAATAAATGATTATGTTTTATGAATCCATGTTTTATGATCCATGTGGCACACTTATGCATGAAATGAAATGTTTAAGAAGGGTGTGCCCTTATAGCGCTCCAATGCATTGGGTAAAGTATAGTATAATGATACGTCATGTGCAATGAGTGTTGACTCATGCTAATTCAAGTGCAACGAGGGTTTACTCGTGCTTCAAGTGCAATGAGGGTTTACTCATGATCCATGTGCAATGAGCCTTGGCTCATGCTAATTCAATGTTAAGTGTTGTTGCCACATTTCCATGTTATGGTTATCATGCTTTATCATGCCTTTATGTTCATGTTACTCTAATGCTCTATTGATGTTCATATTGCCTAACATGTATTGTAATCCTCATGTTATTCATTGTGTACTCCCTTACTGGGCTTTATAGCTCACCCATTTCTTATGCATGTCCTCAGGTTATCCCATGCAATGCTAAGTACGAAGGAATGTAGTGGTCATGTAAAAGAAGTTTTCAATAAAGATGTTGTATTTCATGTTTAAAGTTTTAATGTAATGATCCTAATCCCCAAAGACACTAAACCTCTTGATCTTCTTTGTTGTATCAAGTGATGTTTTATGTAATAAAGCATGCTTAAGTTTTAATAAAAAGCAGGGTTGTCATACGTCGGGTTCCTTTTGACTAGACGGAACTTCGGGATACATAAAATCTGGGCTTCGTGATAGTTGATGTATCAACCCATTGGCTCGAGTAGTAGACCCTCCCGGAATCAAGCGTCTTGTGTGTAGGTACCCTAGTGAGGGCGGCGACTACAACGACTACCATACTGGAATCCTCCGTGGGTTCGGCGACGATGACTACCATACTAGAATCCTCTTTGGGTTCGGTGACGAAGACTACCATACTGGAATCCTCTGTGGGTTAAATAGTGATAATTATTGTTCTTGTATCCTACATGGGTCCAATAGTTTGACTTCAGTTATATAATCCTATGTGGGTCTGACAGAGTACATGGTCTAGTATCCTACGTGGGTCTGACAACTTAAGTGGACTAGTATCCTACGTGGGTCTGCCAGCTTCGATGAATGAGTGACTACATCTGATCATCTCTATCACCTTACGAAAGTTATATACATGTGTAAGTTGAGTCTTGTCTTTCAATCATTATCATCGATGTGATTGGATTCGTTTCTTTGTGGGATGGGTTGTGCTTGGGCTTGAGGGTTGGAGCCGAACTGGGATTGATAACTTAGGTATATGTATGGGCATATACCTATGTAGAGTTGTTTGAAACTTCGTGATTTTAACTTTTTCTTTGAGGTTTATCCTTTGTGGATTCTGAGAGACCTTTGGGGGTCTCATGGTCTCTACTGAGTATTGTCATACTCACCCCTGAACGGGTTATGACCGCACTATGTTGTGTTGGATGCAAACGACGGACAGTACTGATCGTGGTAGAGACTTGTAGAGCAGGATGGTACCCGGAGGTGGACCCCTTGGCGGGACGTACACGGAGCGGACGGACAGACCTGAGGAACTGAGGATAACAAATGTACCCACCCTTCAGGTGGGATTTTCGGAGGATGACTTAGTGGTTGCTGTTTTACTTTTTTGCTGTTGTACTCGACTTTCAGTTGTAGTGTAATTTTCAATTGGGTTTGTATTCAGGCCCATTTACCTTTCAGAACTTACTTTGTATTCAATATTACTATGTGATTACTTCATCTTGCGTACTCTGTTGTGTTTGTTTACTATTATAAAGGCAATGCCTTCCATTTTTATCAGGATTTATGCATTTGGTGCTAGTCGCCAGCCCCTGGCCTATGGAAGGCGGGCTTGGGGTAGTCACGGCATGGGCCCTGAGGACGGGTCATGACATTTTTTGAAAAGGGGCATATCAAGAATGATTTTAGGAAATAGTCATAGGATTCAACTTCTCAACCAGATAACTCAGTAATTACAAATGATGTATTCTCCAGTTTGATGTCGAGTATGATTATTCTAGAGGATTCATGGGTCATTAACATAGGTGAATATTTTAATTCAACTAGCTAGTGTGGTTCAATGGTTTATTATGTACCAATAATATTAGGTAGAGTGAATCATTCTGAAAATAAATCTCTGTATGTTGTTTGGAATAAATTTTATAACATTTGAATGATTAATTGGAGTGTATTGACATTCACGTGTGTCAGATATATTCTACGTCACTAGAAGAAGCATATATTAGGGGGAAAGTTTTATATTGTAAGTTTCAAAGAAAACATTATTTAATGGAATTTGGAATACCAATAGAGGGTTCATGGTAATTTCTCATGGGGTTAATAATGGAAACATGTAATTAAATAGATATAAGGATGAAGTTTTAGGGATCGAAAGCACATAATCAGATAGTCCAAAAATGTGGAACTATTGGTTTGTTCTCCTCAGTTAAAATAAATTTAATGTTATTGAAGATTAGTAAATACTTAAGCTTTATCCAGTGATTAGGTAAATAAAAAATAGTTTCCTTGATCCAGGATTGTACAAATCCAAGGAATCAAAAGTTGTAACATGTTTTTTTCGATGTTTATGTTCTCAACCCTATTCACTCCACTAGAGGATATCAGTGATTTGTGACCTTAAGTGATGATGCTACTATAAATGTGGATGTTTACATCCAAAAGAATAAATATGTGGGGTTTTAGGAGTTTATTCATAGGAACATTTTCACTTGTTAATATTGAAAATTAGTGTTCAAATGTGTCCAAATAGAAAATGGTGGGGAATACATAGGACATAACATTCATAATTTTTTTGAAGGAAGGGAACCAAGAATGAGATGAATATTCCAAGAAGTCCATAAGAAAAGGATTAGCCAAATGGAGGAATCAAAATCTATAAGAGAAAGATTAGAATGTAAGGTTTTACTCTATAATTACTAAATCAATTTGGGTAGATACTTTTAATAGCATAATATTTGATGAAAAATCCAACTATAGTAGTTGGAAAAGATCTATTAGAAGCACTTTCGTCTGGTAAGAGAATAGTGGTGAACAATCAAAAAGTGTTGAAGTATCACATAAATTCATATTTATGATAATGAAGGAGATAAGTTAGAGGATAAATCTAATGTATGTTTTCTTATTAGATAGAGTGATGAGATATTTAGATGTTGTCTATAATATGTTAAAAATAAAAATTCATCCAAATCCATGATATGTTTTCAATCAATAACTTATATGTAAAGGTCAAAACATGGATAAAAAAAGTTGAGGATAGGTCCATTGGTAAAGTTCATTGAGATCATACAGATGTTACCTTATAGACTATATATCTATAATTGTATAAAGAAACATATGAGGATTGTGGTTTGATATGCAGGCTATAGGATAGAAGATTTTCTGATGGACTGCTACCAGATAGAGAATGATCGAACATACCTCTAACAAATAGGGAATGTTTGGAAGGATGACTATCAGATTGAGATAATCCAATCATAAAACCTAATTTTATGTTTAGGAGATCCAATCATATCAGAAAAACTATTTCATTGGTTTGGAGCTAATTTGGACTTTCTTAAAGTGAAGTATAATTCATGGAAGACGTAGCTACTCTCAGATACTCACAATAGTGAGTCTCATTTCAGGAAATAGAAATGGATTCCTAAAATCTGAATAATACATAAGATTTTTTTGACAACCAAAAGGGTAAAGATATATTGAAAAAATGGTTTTTAATTTAAAAGAGTAAGGTTATGGGTGTAAGAGGTACAAAGAAAGGTTGGCACTAAATGAATTTCAATATTAGGAACGAATCAACTATTTTAAAATTTTCACAACAGTAGAAAAGCAAAAAAACCTTTGAATAGATCTCGATATTATTAAATGTGATGAAATAAACATAGATAATATGGATGTAAATAAATCTCTTATTAAGGGGAATTTTGAAGAAAAAAAATTCATGGTTTAGCTTAAAGTGTTCTAAGTTTCATCAGAATGTGGATTTAGTTTTTATGTTAAAATAAAGTCATTATGGATTGAAGAAAGCTCTAAGACGGTGGAATAAAATGTTTTACACATTCATAGTTGAATAAAGTTTCAATATATTTCATTATAATAATTATTGTTACAAAATTAAATGGGATTATGGAATATGTGTCATATTAATGTTTTTTGTTTATGATTTATTGATCTATGGTTTGGATTTCCAATGTATTTAGGAACTAGAGAAGAACCTTTATTATGATAACCCTAGCCTTTATTAAAAAAATAATTATTGATTTATTATAGTAGATCACACATATGAAAACCTAGAGGATTGAAAAGTATAGTGTATTTCTAAAATTAGGTACATTACATTACAACTAAAAAAATTTGGTACATCAGTATTATTGAAAACATCCTTAACATGTTCATAATATTCCATCATTCTTAAAATTGCATGGGATAACCTAGGGACATACAAAATAAAGGGATGTACTATAAAGCCCAATAATGGAATAAACCAGGAAAAACCTGAAAAAAGTATTAAATTTTAGAAACTTGGTTTCTAAATGGGAAATAAAAGGGGTGATAATCATAAACATTAATAGAGAGGAATGATATATCATGATAACATTAATAAAACATTGAAAAGTGGAAAAAACATTAAAACTGAAATAAAAAAAACTAGGTCAAGGATGACTAAAAAAGCACCATACCATGGTGTAAAAAGTACAATTGGTTCTCTCTTTATTACCTTATATGATTTATCATGAGAATAAAGCATTACCCAATGCATTGGAGCACTATATAATCTTATGATCACTAATCACATTCAAATATTGTACATGAATAAGTGTTCCATAAAGATTATATAACATAAGGATTTCTTTCATCAATGGTAACCCCACAATCACAGGTTATTGGTTACATACATATAAGTCCCCAATTAATGATGTAATGGTACATATAGGTTAATATAATTTAGTGGAATTGGGGTTGGATATTCACAAAGCAATCGTTTGGCATTAAAAATCACAGTGAACTATTGTCACCATAATAGTAGTACTTAAAGATTCATAAAATAGTTTAATGAGTGAGAAAGGCATATTTAATCATTTAGATATCAAATGTTCCATAATAGGGATATGTAAAAATCATATCCAAACATTAGGAATTTTTAAATAAAATTCGTAAAATAAAGAATATTATTGAATAAAGAGGAGAAAGAAAGTATCCCTTACATTGAGAGGGTGATTCCAATAGCTTGGGAGGAGATTATAAAGAGCTTAGGGGTACCCTAAGAGAACTCTTCATATTTTTGGTATAATTGAAGATGTGATCCATGGTTTCAGAGTGAATTGTATGGGGATCTTGTCTCAGTTTATATATAAAGAGATAGGTGAGTTTATTATTTCCCGAACATTGGTTTTGGACTATATGTAATAAATTAATCAAAAACCTAATCCTTACAATGGGTCTCTCCCATGGTTTATGAAAAAGGAGATTGGATTCCATTATTTTATAATTACAATGGCCGAAATCATTAAAATATTACCCTTGGTGATGTGTAAGTGAGTCAGGTTCATTAATAAGTGATTCAAAAACCATAAAATATAATATAGTTTTTGGAGGATTCATAATGGAATTATAAAACTTTTATAATAATGTCAGATTCAGATTATTGTAAAGGGTATACATATATTTGGTCTAAATACATTATATATCACTTATTACATCACTTTTAGTTCATTATAATGTCATAATGTGTACTATATATTTATACCATATTTAATTTTAACTCGAAAACTTGACTATCTCAGAATATTATGATAAATTAATTGTTTGGAAATTTTGATGATCTTATTCCAAAAATAATATTTATTTTATCAAAATAATTGTATAAATATTCATTTATTGGGAAATCATAGGATTTTTTAAAATAACATCTTCCAAACCACTATAAAAAATTAAATTTGACTTCATAAAAAATATATTATCATTTATATTTCATAAATATTATCTAATTATATCATTTTTTAAATATCATTTATTTTTAAAATTCTTGATTTCATCCATAAAATTTAATATTCATGAAAAAAATTTATGCATCGTCATATCAAAATCAATATAATTTATAAAGTGATAATAATAAGAAGTTAATATAATCCTTATTATTTTTAAAATTCAATATAAATATACATATTATTACAGTCTTGATAAGAATCAATTTATTAAAATAGGAAATTTCATAAGGGTTAGGTGCATCATTGAGTGATTTTCATGGGGTGGTTTAGTGAACTTAGTTTTGGTCCTGATATTGATTAGCTTTAACTTTTACCATAAATGGTTTCAGTCATGATTTATTTCTAGGATATCAGGTATGGATTAGTCAATAGAAAATCCAAGTGATGTTATCTCCATCTAAGTAAATGATAAATGGGCTTCATAGAGTAAGATCCTACCATTTGATGCCACCACTTCCTTTTTCTATGTTAGTTGGATTTATCAAAACCCTATATTTATACTAATCATTTAATAATTTTTCAATGGATATATAATCAATTTTTATGATTCATAATATTTTTTTTAAATCTAAAAAGATATAATAAAACTAAATAAGTGATGTATTTTCTATGACCATAATACATAATATGAAATTTATTTCCATCATATAAGGAATTTTATTAATAAAAATTTGGGTCATTAAATTCTTCCTTCTTCAAAAAATATTACACCAAAAATTTCATTTCACAAACTAAAAGGGATGAGGCTAATTATATATCATTTCCTCCTTCGGTTCCCAAATTTCTTCTTCAAACATTTGGTTTCTCTATAGAACTTTGACCAGGTGAATTGTTTATTTCGTAGTACTTTGTCTGTGTAATCTAAGATCTTCACCATATTATCTTCCAATGAAGGGTCATTCTCAAATGTTACTACATCTGGATTCATAAAATTTAAGGTGTATGGTATGTAATTCTTCGAGAAGGATACATAGAACACATAATGTACTTGATATAGGCCATGAAGGAGTTCTAGTCAATATTCTATTTCTCTGATGTGATCAAGGATCTCAAAGAGAATGATGTGTCTTCGAATAAGATTTAACTTCTTCCCAAACCTCATGATTTTATTTCATGGATATCTATAGAGGAATACCTTATCTCTAACATCATTCTATTGGTCTCATCAATAATTTTCATCATATATCTTTTTACAACTCTAAGCATTCATGACGTGCTTCTGAATGATATTTACATTTTACACCATTTTCTCAACCATTTTATGACCAATCAGTTTATGTTCAATAACTTAATCTTATAATGTATTTGTTCTAAATCACTTCTCATAAAGGGAATCAGAAAGATCCATTTGGATTCTTAATTGGAAACTATTATTATGTGATTGGTAAACCATATGAAGTGGTTGATCCCATCATTTATTGAAGTCCATCGAGTATCCTCTCGACATATCCTTGTGTGTCTGGATAATGTGCATAGAATGGCCATCAGTTTGAGCATGATAAATGGTGATGATGTTTAACACAGTATATAGAAAACATATTACACTTTTTCAAAACATGTTGTTAAATATTGGTTCTAGATCAGATAAAATCAATAGTTATGTTTCACAGAGACTCTCCAATTCTCTAATGTATATACTTTTATGTTTTTCAAGTGAGAAATCCTCTCAATTTGAAATTAATTTATTTTTATTTTTAAAATGATCCACCACAGCCTATATAGAATTATTTATTATTGATGTATTTAGAAGGTCAGTAAAAATGTCCATGGTTATGGTTTCCCATTTCTAGGTAGGTATAAGTAATGGTTACATCATTCCATTGTGTTGTTTTTAGCTTTCATTTTATTACATACATGATGCCTTGATATATATTCCATGATCTCCTTCATCATAATGTTCCTGCAATGGTTCTCTTAGAGATCACAATACATCTTTTTTCTTCATATATGGATGGATAAGGTTGATATAAATGAATTATCCAACATCTCTTTATTTAACACATAATTTTACTATACACATATTCATGAGCCAAATATTACCAATCATTCTTCATTAATTTAGATCTCCATGGATTTCAATTTTCTTATAGCTTCCACATTCTTCTGAATTTATACATCACCTCTTTGAGAATCCTTTGTCTTCTCTATAGGGGATGGTTAACATATCATTTGTGAGATTATTGATGATGTTTCTTCCTTTATGACTTTCAAGCCCACCATTTTCAAGTATAAAGAGATCAAAACCCTCTCAATTCCCATAAATGATATTTTTTTAGATCCTTTCTACTTAGAGCTTCCAATTCTTTATTTTATTTCCCAAGATGGTAGTTTATTGAGCATTAATAGTCTTTAATCAGTTATAAACAAATTTTTTTCTCATATTTAACTCATTAAGTATTAATATATATTTCAGGCTCTTATAATATGTAAATATTTGACACTTCTCTATAAAGGGATAATTCCACCTTATTTTAAACAAGAAAATAATAGTTCAACTTTAGATCATTAATTAGGAAGTAATATTCATGTAATTTTAATTTTCTTAATGCATAGGCTATCAATTTTCATTCTATATTAGTAAAAACTCCAATATGTATGTTGAATTGTTGCTCTATATCATGAAAAGTTCCCCACTTGTGCATAGAGTACGTATTGGTGTAGTGGTAAGCCTTTTTTAAACACGTTGAATCTCTATTCATATTCATTATTCCAAAAAACATTATTCCCTTTCAAGTTAGTTTTTTTAGAGTGTTTTATAATCATGGTAAATTTCTCAATAATAAATTATAATAATTAGAGAGTCCAAAGAATCTATTGATATTTTACAAAACTATTTTCCTTAGCCATCCATGAAATTTAACTATCTTTGAAGGCTCCATAGATATCCCATTTATTGTGATAATGTTTCAAAACAATATGAAATCAGCCAACTAGAACTCAAATTTTCTATAATTTTCATTAAAAATCACCTTTAGTTTTGTCTTAAGGAGAGAGGTCATATGCTTCTCATGATCCTCTGTAATATTTGAGTAAATTGGAATATCATATATATATACTACCAAATATTTATTGATGTAGTATCTAAATTCTCTAATCCTTAATTCCATGAATATTTTGGGATAATTTTTTAGCACAAATAGCATTAATATGAACTCATACTTCCTATACCTTTTACAGAAAGATGTCTTGGGATGTCCTTCTTATTTCCCCTTAATTGATAATTCCCCAACCGAAGATCCACCATAGAGATTTATTAGGATCCATGTATCTGATCAAAATATTGATAAATTTATGTTAGTGGATACTTTTTAAATATCATGATCATATTGGGCTCACAATAATCAATGGAAAGGTGCAATGACCCATCCTTTTTCTTGATGAATAGGAAAGATATTCCCTATTGTGAAGCACATAGGTATCAAAACCCTTTATCTAGAGTCTCTTATATTTTCTTATTCAGCACCTCAAGTTCTACAATATACATTCTATATGGATTCATGTATATTTGAAAATCACTAGGTGTAATATTCATCGAAAATTGAACCTCGTGACTAGGGTAAAGGCTAAGAAATTTATCAAGAAATGCTTTATCATGTTCTCTCACAATGGGAATGTCTTCAAGAATGATCTTTTCCTCAGACTCAATCATTTTAAAATTATATTATTTCTCATAGAAAAATAATATCCATTCTTGAGATGTTAGTTTAAATGAATATTTATCCTTCTCGTTGCACTTGTATAGAATTTGAGAACGATTCACGATATGGAGATTGATTTCCTTCCTGCATCAATTTATGTTTCCTCAATATAAGTAAAGTCAATACATACCCATAATTACATCAAATTATAATGAATGGATTATCACATGGTTATCTAGGAAGTTCATCACATAACTTTTTATAGGGGAGGAGTTATATACATGTGATAAAATAATTACACCATTTTGGGTTTTAATCGATAACTCTATATCCATACTTGTTGGTGTTCTTTGAATTTTTCTACTAAAATTACATAAGAGAAAATAAATCATAAAACTACAATAAAAAAATATTTTTTTCTATTATGGAATTAATATCTATCATTCTTGTCAGCACACCATTTTGAGGATCCACCACAACTTTTGTCATGGAATAACCTCACCCCTATTGAATTGAGGGTTGTTGGTGCTAATTTTCCATGAACACCCTTGGCTTAGTGCACTTGTTTGAAAAGAACCCTTGTTATTCGTAGTTGAAACATTATGTAATTGGATGAGGGTTGTCTATAAAATTCCACTATTCAATTAAATTTGTGGGTTTCTCCAATCAGTAATCGTTATCTAGGTGACCTTCTGTATCTCACCTAAACTATTTTCTTGTCCATTTCAGGAAATTTCTAGGGTGATTCATTCTACACTTTTGGAAGTGGGATGATTAAATTTCTTACTACCATTATATTTCTCCATCACACAATCATAATTCAATTCTAAATTATGAATCTTATCCATTTGGGACCCTTGAGATTTATTGATATCTATTTTGACTTTAAATTAACATCATATAATTTCCTTATATCTATCAAATTCTCATATCACATGGAATTTTTTTAGACTCAATTTTATCTGAACAAATATGTTGTCAACATTTCATTTGGATGTAATAACAAATCTAGAGACGTATCATACAAGTCTAGTGATTTTTTACCCATAAACCCTTATGGATTCATAATCTTTTTTCATGAGGGAAAAGAAATCCATTTTTATATTAAGTTTAATAGTTCGAGGGAAATATTTCTCAAAACAATATTTCCAGAATTCCATCAACCTCATCTCTTTGTTCAATTCCTTAGGATTTGTATTCTTAATCAATGCCCACCACTGCTCAATGTCTCAATTGAAACATGTTATTTCATAGGGGTATTTGTTCATTCTTTATTTTTTAGGATTCTATTCAAAACCTTATTCAACTGAGATGGTATCATCCTAATGTTTGTGATTACTTCCCTCCTAGAGTTTGGCATCTTGTTTTGTAATTCATCACATTTCCATTCACATTGGTTGTTTACATGGTTATTTCAATCCATTCTATAGAATAAATGGAAAATTATTTATGATTAATTTTAAAATATTAAGCACACAAGAGGTAATAAAATAAAATAAAATTGTTAATTTATAAATGAATTGTATTCCCTTAACATTAGAATTTATAGTCTACAAACTATGTTATCCATGATTTATTTGCTAACATAGACTCCTATGTAAATTTTTGTTCCCTAAATAATGTTTTGTAATGAGCTTGTGAATTAACCAAATAATATCCCCTACTAGTGTCAAACTTGGTGTTCATTAAGGCCCTCTATTATGAACTAATTCGTGATCAAGTCTAGATCAACACTGTGTTTTAGGGGTCAGCACATGGTACATATGTTCTAGATCTAAATCCATTTCTAGTATCCAGATAGGGATGTATTTTCTTGGGAACCACTTACTCAACACATTAAAAACATTAAGGATTTCTTTGAATGTTTATTCTTATACTGGAGTATTTCCCTATTTATTTATAATCTTAGTCCAAAAAATAACTAAACATGAATTTGATAATAACTATAACAATCATTGTCTTTATTATACGTTAATTCATAATTTATTACATAAGAACACACATATTACAACAATGAATATAAAATATTATAATATATTTTGAAAATTAGGTACATTACATTACAACTTAAAAATAGGTGGTACATTAGTAATATTGAAAACGTTCTTAATATTCTCATAATTTTCCACCTTTCCTAAACCTTCATCGAATAACTAAGTGATATACATAAGAAAAGGATTAGCTATAAATCCCGATAAAGGAACAAATATTGCTTAAAATAAAGATGGTATTCCATGCTAGATAATAGGAATTTTGATGGGTCATAAATTGGGAGATAATTATAAACATGAACAACTAGGCTTCATATAACATGATATCATAAAGGCAACATGGGAAAGTGGAAAAAACTTTAAACATGAAATTATAAACATAGTTCAATTATAACTACCAATATATATAACATGGTGTAAAAAGTATAATAATGGAATAGGTTCAATCCCTAATCTAATAAATTATGTCTTGTGAGACTAAACCATTAACTAATTCATTGGAACACTATTTAATTTTGGATGCACTAGTTAGCTTCATATCATCTTCATGCATAAGTGTGCCACATAGATCATATAACATAAGGATATCCTTCATAAATTTTAAACAAAAAATCAATGAGTGTAGGTTAAATACATGGAAATCCCGAATTAATTGTGTATAGGAACATCTAGTAGAATAAACTTTAGTTGAAAGGGAGGTGGATATTCACAATGTAATCGTTTGGCATGAAAACTTGTGGTGAAAGTTTGGAGGCATAACAACATTATATAAAGATTCATAAAATGGTTTTAAGAGAGTAAAAGGGGGATATAATCATTTTTAAATAAAATAGATTTTAATTTGGATGTTTAAAAACATATCCCAACATTAAAAATTGGAAATAAAAGGTATAAAATAGAAAATATGCATGAATAAAGAGGATAAGGAAATGATCCCTTTCCTTGAGAGGGTGGTTCCAAAAGGTTGGGAGGGTCTTTTAAAGGGATTAGGGTAACAATGGTGGGACTATATGAAGTGTAGGGATTATTTTGGACATTTTACATGGTTTATTAGGGAATAATAATGGGTTCTTGGGTCAGTTTATATTAGAAAAGGGAAGACTTATTTATTATTTCTCAAACAACGGTTTTGGGATGTATAAAATAATGTTATAAAAATAACCAATATTATCATGGTTTTTTCACATGGTTTCTACAAAAGAGGACCATATTCTTTTATTTTATACTTATATGGGCCTAAATCATTAAAACATTACACTTGGGGATGTGGAAATGATCCATGTGAATAAAGAAATTATTTTAATACCATAAAATATATTATAGGTTTTGGAGGAATCATAAAGGAATTATAAAATTAATAAAATCAATAAATAATCACATTATTTTAAAGGTTAACTATATAATTTTTTCTAGATACCTGTGATGGTATTTTTTACATAACTTTTGACACATTATGAGGTCATAATACACCAATTATATTTATACCGTATTTAATTTTTACACAAAAATTTAATTATATCATAAATAAAATGAAAAATTAACTATTAGATAATTTTGATGTGATGATTCCCGAATTAATATTTATTTTATCAAAATAATTTTCTAAATTTTTTTAATTTTATCTTTTAAAACTAAAATGGAATTTTTTTTAGAAATGTTGGGTTTTTTTAAAATAACTGTTTTCAAACCCCTATAAAAAATTTCATTTGACATCATAAATAGTATATAATCTTTTATATTTTATTAAAATTATCTAAGTGTATTATTTTATTAAACTATAATTTATTGTAAAATCTATTAATTCACCAAAAATAAATGTCTTCATATAAATTTCATATTACAGAAAAATACAATTTTTGTTTTATCATATCAAACTCAAAATCATTTATTAAGTAACAAAAATAAGAAGTAAATATAATAATTATTCTATTGAAAATATAATATAGATATTCATATTATTAGTGTCTTGATACGTAATCCATTATTTCAACAGAAAAAATCTATAAGGGTATGGTGCTTGATTCAGATATTTTTAAGGGGTGGTTCGACAAACATGGTTTGGGTTGAGATATAGATGACCATTAACTTCTCTTGTAAATAGTATCACTTATCCTTTAGTTGTTCAATATAATCATGGGATTAATCATTAGTAGAGTCTAGTGATGTTATCTCCCTCAAAATCTCTAATAAATGGGCTTCAGGGGGTACAATCCTACTGGTTGTGTTTGTCACTTATTTTTCTATGTCAATTGGATTTATCAAAACCCTATATTTATACTAATCATTTTATCATTGTTCAATGACTATATTATAAATGGTTATGGTGACTAATGGTCCTTTAAATGTGATAGGATATAATAAAACAAAATAAGTTGATGTATTTTCTATAATAATAATACAAAATAGGGATTTTAATTCAATCACAATAGGAATTTTATTTATAAATGTTCATGTAATAACATTTAAAGTAGGTTTCAGATGAAGAACCTTTGACAAGATTGGAAGATAATTGAAAGAGAATCAAGGGGGATAGAAAATTCATATTTGTGGTTTTATCCTATAAGGAATACATATGGAAGGTCATTAAAATATTTGTAATCACTAGTTGTAAACCATTGTAAACCCCCTCTTTAAAAGAATCAAACATTCAAATTCATAGGAACCAAACTTTTATGGATAATTTTAGGACATGGGTAAGATTCCTTATGATTTAGTTATATGAATCATGATGTATGCAATGGTTTATACCCAAGCAAACATATATTTTTTAGTGGTAGTTGTTAGCATTTTAAATTCAAATCCCAGAATGAAACATTTGGATGCAATAAAATGGATCATTTGAAACTTGAAATGTATGGAGGATACAAATTCATCTTTCATAGATGATCATTTTTTGAATGGTTTTATAGATGTGTATTTTTCTAGGGTCATGGTATCATGGAAAACAATTACATGAATTGTATTTTCTTTTGGTGGAATAACAGTTTGTTGAATTCCTCTGTTGCATCCAGTTGTTAGTTTATCTTCTATGTAAGTAGAGTAAGTTTCTTAAACTGAAGAAAATAATATGTGATATAATTTATTTTCATTGAGAAGTAAATTATAAAGGTATTGGATAAACAAATGTTATTTTTTCATAGTTAATGTTCCATTCATCTTGTTTTCACTACATTCATTCATGAAATAATAAAACATGTTGACCTGAAGAATAACATTATATAAAGTCTACAATAAGGTTAACTATTAGAGCTATATAATTTTTTTGGGAAAAAATGATACTGATATGTTTACTAGGCTAATAGTCTAAGAAATTTTGAAGTAAAATTGTACCTCAGTTGGACTAGACAGATTTGATAGAGTGGAGAAAATTATATGAATTAGAAAAAGGATTACCATAGGTGGGTTTATAAAGAAGGATGAAATCATGAAAAAAATTCCATGTGGGGGATTATTGTGTTTCTTAATAATCTACATTTTACCCAGATATATTTTTCTAGATGGAGACTGTTAGACAGAGTTTATTATATGGATAACATCATAAAAAGATCGCTAATTAGATGTTTTTACTATTGTTCTAATTCAAATTAGTCATTGAAAATAGGTTTTAGTGGAAAAGATTCCATTAGATAGAGGATTCGTATAGTGAGATATCAATTTCATCAGATAGACTAATTGGGTGAATTTTTGATAAATGATGTTCACTGATGGTTGTGACCAAATGAATTTGTTGTGTACATGGTGATTAGTTGTTGGTGGTTTCATAGGATGTCTCAATAATGTAACAAATATTTCCAAGGTTAAGGGGAGTTTTAATATTAATCTCATAGGTTGGTGAGAAATTATCACTAGGAAAACAAATATATAAATAGACTTGGAGGACTAGCTCTAATGTGCATGCTTTCTTGTGATTTCTATATTAAATAAAAGATAGTTTCTAAATTAATTGTATGAGAATTTTTATTTGAGATGAATTTATCATTGTTTATTTTATTCTCATTCATCACCTTTAATAAAAATGATTATAATGTTCTCAGATGGATATAGGACATTTTTAAAACCCATGAAAGCCTTTTTTATCAATTTTGTTTTGTTTTTTACTATGAATTGTGATATTCTTGTTTTTTTATGCTTATTTGGGTTTTCATCCTAGTTCTGGTGAAAAAACTTATAGGAGGTACATACCATAAAATCCAATATATGATATCATTGTGGAAATTTCCATTGTGTTGGATGAAATTATTGAATGAATTTTCATCTAGTGTTTATTGTTCTTGTTATCTCCGTATGGCGGAATTGATAGAGGGATTCTTAATATCTCAAAATATACTGAACCTCTAGGGTTAACTATATATCCCCTACACTGATGTATTGTATATTATTCATAAAATAATATTTCTTGATAGATTCTATAAGACCTTTCATCACAAGGAAACATATTTTAGTCCATCTAAGTAAAATTTCACAAATATATATATAGGAAAAATTTGTATAACTTGTTACTGAAACATTAAAAAACTTAACCATATCATCAAAGCTTTAAATCACACATAGGATCTCATATGTCATGTGAATCATAAATTCCAAAAATGATTCCTGAACACTTAACTCATTCCATGTGGACAATATCAAAAACCATAATAAATCAAAAATCAAAGAAAATCCATTTGAATCACATGAGGTGAAATCATACAATCAAAAAATAGAAACTATGAACAATAATATAATTTCCAAGTAACATGGGATTCCCCTCAAGGAAGGTTTTTTTAATTCACCATACTTAGGTCCACAACAATCCTTAACACACTCTTATATCACATTTCAAACATATGTCTAAATATAATGAAAATATAAGAAGATCCTATTATTCCAATTTGTAATTCCATGCCCTAATTCACTCTACATCAACAAGAATAGAGGGATACTAGGGCCTTAGGCATGACTACTCATACACTAGAGGATACTGACTAAAATTAGTGATCTGGGGTAGTACTATAGGGAGACAATACTCTTTTTGTAGTTTTTTAATTATAGAATAAAATTTATAGCATTCATCTTTCATAATAATAAAAATAGATTATGTAGAATCAATTAAATATAACATGTTATAACAATGGAATGTGGAGGTGTATAGTCATATAGACACATGGTCATTCTAGAATTTAATTAATGATCACCCACTAGGTAGATAATAATATAATAAATTTAATAAATAAAGATGATTTACATGGGGATCTACTACTATATTTCATTTAAACCATAATCCCAGTATCTAACACCATATAATCCCTCTATCTCTATCATGAAACATCGGGCCTTTTCCCAACATGGACCCGTAACTAATGTGGTATTCTTGGGTACCCATGTGTTATGGATATATGATTAGGGATTGATTATTACTCAATTGGGAACCCCAAATTAGTTCTCATACATAATTATTAAATTTGTGTAATCACATGATATGCTCAGCTAAATAAATTAATAACTGTAAATTCATGAATAAAAAACCCCCATAGACCCTTGGGTTCTAATGTGAATCTAAGGATCAAATATACCAAATTAGTCTTGTGTCAGGGTGTACTTGAGTGTTTCATGACCATCAGATGGACACATGTCCAACCCAAATCTCAAGTGTTGGCCTCTATATATACAAGAAAATTGTTTCTCAAGTAACCACATGTGAAATCCATCAAGAATCGTAGTCTGATTCCTATGACTTAAACATTTAAATTTCAATATAATAATATGAAATATAATATATTCCTATAGGATAACACTATGAAGTTATAAAAAGAGTCATGTTGGATAGATACATGTAATATATTGGGTATCCCATAGTAATTAGGATCAATGGATGGATCCAAGATAAAAACCTCGACCTTATAAGTATCATGTGCATACACTAAATCCTAGGGAGCATACAAAGAATATCATTCATGGGAATAGTTCCCAACTTATGATGTATCTCACCGTAGTTTTTTTTGAAAAATCACCCACTCGACAAAACCATATATAGAATTAGTCTTAACATCTAATTTCTAGGTCAAAAACATGGAAATCAAATAGTTTCATGCTTGAAGTTGATACATATGGGGATAAACCAATGGAATATAGTAATTTAAGCCACATATATATGACATGGGTAGAATATAAATAATCTCAATTGAAGAATACTTATCATAAATCCATGTTTTACGATCACACCCACAATCATCACTACCCATTTTCACACACACCCTCTCAGGGGTAAATATATCATTAAAAACCCACCAAGGTCCCCTATGTCACATAAAGCAAGGAAACCCCATATCGTATCCTAGGTAATTGTATTCAATCTTATATTATCACCTATATCTTAGAGGGTATCACATCAATTAGTATAGTTATAATCATCTCAAGGTCTCATTGTCCTCCTATAAAAGCCCATACTAATGAAAACCTAGATAGACATCATAATTATCATCTTAAATCCAACGTCATCCTAGGTTGAACCCACCATGCCCAAGCTATATATATACACACTTACTACTTTAGGAAAAAATAATGGGGTGATCACATCTTAGTGGTGAGGAATCACTCACCCCATTCTTTTCTCGATTATCAATACATAAAAATACCACCACAAGGGTTTATAAGGGATTTCTAGGGCCTATCATTCACAACCAATCACATCCCTCTACTCGGTGGTCCCTAAAACACCTATATGAAGGAAAAATATACTATATAACTTATTTAACATTCAAAACTCAGGTTCCGTGTATCACAAGAAATACATTTATATTAGAGGTCTCGATTATCAATGGTTGAGGAATTAAGCTTGTACACATGGGTCTTTTTATACCATGGTACTTTGACCAGTTCATTCAAATGAATTTAATTATAATTTTACAATTTTATGACATTAAAAAGGTCAAATTTCATAGTGATTATACCACACCTCACATGCATAAAAAATATTTATTTTTTAAAATGATAAACACAAGGGACCACCTACCTCGTTTATTGAGTTATTCTCTTTGTAAAAAAGCCCATCAATCCTTGATGAAGTTTCTCCAAGTCCAAATGGTGACTATCCTTCCACACATGACTCTACCTATATTTTTAAAATGTTAATTAATTATAATATAAAATTTATAGTCTATTTTATAAATTATTTCAAAATTAAATTTAGTAGAATAACTAATAAATTATTATTCCCCAAAACCCCCTTTTATGCCTCTAAATAAATCCCCCAGAAAAGGGGATAAATTCCATTTTTGAAAAAATATATTTCAAAAATACCATTATATTTTTGGGTGGGTACCTACATAAGAGTAACACTGGTTTTAACACCTTGATGTTCTAAAATATGAATATTTTATTCAATAGAATATGCGACATGCAACACCAAGCATAAGAGAAAAAAAAAACACCCAGAGACTTTACGATATATTTATTTTTAAATAAATTAAATCTCATCAATAGCTTGAATTTTAGTCAATAATGAATTTATCTTGAATTAAACACAACAATAATTTTATCTGTCAATACAACCAAAACTATGTTTATCTTGTGTTACAAGCGACATAGAATTTAAATGATATCGAACATAATATTAAGATAATTTTTATTAATGTGATAGTTATAACCTATATGTTAGAATAGATGGTCTATATAAGATTAAGAAAAGTATAAAAATATATATATTATATATTTATATTATTTGTCTACTTATTAGTAATAAAAAATAATTACTTTAAAATAATATATTTTTTAAAAAAATTGTATTTTTTAAAAAAAGGTGGCCTAATCAAGCCTTACAAAAAGAATCTAAAATTAAGTTTTACTTATTTTATAAATCTTATTTTAAAAAATAAACATAATTTTTTAAAACATAATACATAATTTATCTTAGGCTTAATTTTCTTATTTTTATAAAAAGTTTCATTTTTTAGAGTAGTGAAAATAATGACATCTAATTGAAAATTGATTTTTTGTTTAGATTATTTGTAATTTTAACATATATTTTCAATTGTTTTAAAAGTAATATTAGTTCGATTATATATAATTTAATCTAATTTTGGTCATTTTAATCAATATTTTATTGAATATTGATATAAAAAACATTGCAAACTTTTGAATATTTTCCAACTAAAACTCACTTTCTTGTCACATAAGTGAGAAAAACATTAAATTAAATTTTCCCAATTTTGTGAATTAAATATGAGAAAGATGAATCCATATTTGGAATAATAATAATTTATAATGTCAAATAATTTCAACTTAATATTTTATAAAAATTAATTGTGAAAATAGTAAATATTAATTACCATGATTAACATAAAAATGAATTCACCAGGATTTAAACTAAGAAGATAAGGACTATAAATCACCTTAAAACTTTTCTAATACCTATTTTGTTGATTTATTTTGACATTATATCTTATATTTTTTATAATTTCCCAATTTTTAGTTTTCTTTTTTGATAAAGCTGTCTGTATGATTGAATTATGTCAAAAACATACAAGTATGCCACTCACCTCACTTATAAAAAGGCCACCCTTCCCCTCCCTTTTTCACTACTTAAAACCTCTTTGGTAAGTAAAATAAATTAAAAAAACACTTCAAAAATTTCATACCCTAATCCAAGATGCCTTATTTTCTTCATAAATCCAATCTGGGAATGATTTAGTGAAACCCTACAGAGGATAACTGAAAAATTGGTAATATTCTTCAATAAGCGTCTTTTTTTATTTCTTTCTCCACCTCCTTTAGTTATTATTACACCATGATGATATAAAAACTCAGAATCTTCCAAATAATATTAGTTTAATATAATATTTTCATTTCCTAAAACTATCTCCACCTCAATCAAATGTGTTATAAAATCCTCATTGTATGTATGGTGGACTACCATCTCGTAAACCAATGTCATTCGTTATTTGATTACCTCCTATTAAAGTTGGGTATGATGATGGATATAAAGTATATAAACGATATATATATATACTATTTATAAATATTTATTCTCTAAATAATATATATATATATGTGTGTGTGTGTGTTTTTTTACTTTCTATTTAGAAGGGGACATGATAATGTCGCTCGTGTGAACAACAGACTACCACCTCACGAAGTGATGTGATTTATCTTTCACTAACACTTTACATGAAATGTAATAAGGTTAAATTTAAAAATTATTTGTGATATTAATTAAATAAGTATTATATTATTGATATATATATCATTATATACGGATAATATATATCATTTTTTCTTACTATTTCACCCTCTTAATGATGATAGCATCGATTGTGTATGTGTGGACTATCTTCTTCATGAAGCGATGTGACATTATTTTCAACACCACAGCATGTTGATTATATATATAAGTATATAATATGATATATATGATTTTATTTTCATTATATATTGATCATATATTACTAACCTCCTTTACATAATGAATATTAAAACATGGAAATGTTACTCAAGCGTACGTACGCCATATTGTCACCAAAATAATTGCACAATTCATTTTTTATAAAAAACACTAATGATTGGTTTTAAAAGAATAATTGATGTAAACATATGATAATTATTTCATTATTATTGTTATTTAGGTAATATAACTATTTAATATTCTCAACAACCATATCTTTCATGATGAAACACATCTGATAAAACAAGGTGATTAACACTCGAGATAATTAAAATAATGAAATATTATTAATGAACGGATGCTAATACGTTATAAAATGACGTTGTATAATATTATAAATATTAATATGGTTCTAGTGAAATTTTATAAAAAAAATTAAACCTCTGTATAGGATGTTAGAGAATGGTCATTCAAAAGGAAGCGTGATGTAGGGTATTTCGTAACTCAATTTCACTCATTGGGACAAACATCTACTTCACTAATTAAGTCATGATAAGATTATGTTTGAATTGAAATTTTATGAGATTATGTTTTATTTTCACTCTTTTTATTTTGATCAAAATTTTATACACACAATATATTCATTGAATAATTATCACATAAACATTATGATCATATTAAGGTTTTATTTCACAATCTCATTATAATTAATATTTTTAATTCTTAAATATCAGTTGATGGAAATTACTTTAACATTTCCTAGTAAAACAATTAAAAATTATTATAATATTATTATTCCTGATATATTCAAGTAATATACCATTATTCTATTCTTTCATACTTAAATTAATTGAGAAAAAAAGTTATTAAAATATGACATTATTTATCTCTTCGCTCGGAAATCCGTTTTCCTTCAAAACCAATGTTTTATAAAAATGTTTTCATAAAAATTTAAGCACTCAAAATGATTTATTAAAGTCATTTTTACCCATCTTTACTTCTTATAAACAATTCAAACTAATCCTATGTCATTTTGAAAACAATTCTCATTTTGTTTTTACCAAAAATGTGAAAGGGATCTATGTTTTAACATGTACGACATAACAGTAATTTTATACTTTCACGAACTCAAAAATTTAAAAGGATTTCATTATAATTTTTACTATTTAGTTACAAATAAAAGTGTTATGAAAATTATTTTTGTTTTAAAAACTTATTTTCAATTTTAAAAGTATATTTTCCTCAAGAATGTTTTTAAAGATCAATATATGGTTTTTCAATACATTTAGGAAAAAACCCTTTATTATTTCTATCATAGTTATATGTTTTATTGATACCATTATTATTTTTTCTAGGGATATTTTAGGATCATTTTTACCATGTAAAGTATTAATTTTCACTTTCATTATTAATTTCTATGGTCATTAACTTTCCCTTTAATGTTTCAATTTCATATGATAATTATATATTAATTATTTCCTAAAAATTCACATTATTTATCATGGATATTTTTATTTATTAAATAGTATATCATTACAACATATAATATGTTAATTTAATTTTGTTTAATTTAATCAAATAATATTTATAATATATATCCTTTTCTCAATATGGATATTTGGTGGTAAGGTACATTGACTCATAAATTAAATCATATGTTTTGAATGCTCTTGACATGCAGTGATGGTAGGGTCCAAGATATTATATATCCCATTGATTCATCGATAAGTCTCATGAGAATAATTTGATTCCAAAATTAAATAGTTTTCTATTTTTAGTTGTATACTGTATTTTGAAAGGTCTTGAATATAGAGGTATTATATGGGTTTTTATTTAGTAGATTTAAAATGTTTGTAGGAATGATCTTCATTATAGAGTTTTTCATGTTCTTAAATAGGACATACAATAAATTATCATTTCCTTCATTAATAATTATTTTTCTATTATCCATGATATTTTCATTGTGATATTACATATGTATGCATTTCATTATTGGATATTGATTAAATTTCATGTGTTTTAAATTATTTACCTCACTGTATTGATTCTGAATTATTCTACCATGATACTCAGGTTATTTAAATATTAGTTGTGTTCATTTATTTACGATTCCATGTGGATTATTCTTATTGATTACCACGAATATCCAGGGTCCGAGAAATTTAGCCCTAAATTTATTAAATAAAATGTAAATTACAAAAAGTTATGCCTTATAGGGGGGAGTTACAAGATCCGGAATGGTTCATGCCCCTCATATCATCATCCAGCATGGTAACGTAGAAATCAGGGATTCGCAACGACCACATGGCGCTCAGCTCTGCAATTTTCCTCTTCAAGAGGGAATCAATAATCTGATTAAACATGAGAAACAAATATCTGAAGGTGACTGGATTGACTGAGGCAAGTGATCCAATGAGGAATAATTCTCCAAGGAATGTCTCCAGTACATGTTTCATAAGAATTTACAGAAAGTTGTGAGTAATATTAAATTAATAAAGGTGACCAGTTATGGTAGAAAACATATTTTATTGTATAGATCACAACCCAAAGTTCAGCTTCATACAATGTACCTTGGCTGATAAATTGGTGGAAGAAACCTTTGATAAAACCATGATAGGTGAGGGAGAAACCTCCACATATTGAAGGTCTAGGTGAGCTAGAAGCGTCACCATAAATTTTTACTTTAATGCTAGGATGGAATGGTAGAATCCATCAGACAAACCTGAACTCAAGAGGTTGCTTCAGTTTTCATATCACACCATGAAACCACAATGTTTTCAAGTATTTAACATAACTCTGCATCGTGATGTATTCCATAGAATAAGAAGAAAGAATATCCCAATGTATGGAAATATAATTAGCATGGAAACATGCAGGTTGAAAATAGAAGATTGCATGGGTTTGTGCAGACCAGATAACATAAATGGTCGGTGCCGTAGCAATAATGAGTAGGTTGTGCACCTTTTCACTCTTCCCATCTTCACCGAGTCGTGACATGAGCTCATCAAGATTCTTATAATGGTATGCATCAAAACCGAATAGAGAAACAATATATTTCAAAATATCCTACACATAAAAATAGTCTATGAAAAGGCTTTGGATGGATTATTCAGTCCGCATACATAGGGGGAAGGCAGAGGCAAGATGGTGACTTGATTTTTGAAGCTTATCATGTGTAGGGAGTCAGTTTCTCCATTGCCTCCAAAGGATAACCATTCTACATGAATGCAAAAAGGCGTCTTAAAATGAAGTAGCCACCTGGGTGGTCTGTGGGAGCACACCATGTTTATAGTATAATACTCTTTGGTGTTGAATTGGCCATATGAATTGGGCTTCCAGATCAAGTTATCCATATCCATGCATGCATAATTATGGATTTACAACACATTTTTATGTCATAGAATATCAGGAAGAGCATGAGATTTGATCATGGAGTTAGCCATAGTCATCAAAGTCATGGTTAAGGGGAAAATAGTTATATCAATAGGGTTTTCCAACCAAGAGTACTGCCAAAAATAATGCATGGAGTCCCTACAAACCATCTACTTTAAATACTACATTATTTCATTGAGGGAGTGTCGAAGTGAGGTTCCTACAGAGGAAATAAGATAATGTAGATATCCACTAAATAGGCGTTGTTTAAACATGTTGAAAAAAAAGTCAATCGAGGACTCACTAAAAGACAAGAGGTTCCATGTAAAATTCATAATGATTCATGATATATTACATTGTACATAACTCTTACTAAGAATTTTAAATCACCCCTATTTTGTTTCCACTCATAGAATTCCATGAAGTGTACTATATTTGATATGAAAGGATATTCTATATGGACAAATGTTATTCTCCAAAAAATTGTATTGTAATTTTCATTCTAAAATGTAATGAATGAGTCAAATAAGTTTCTAGTTTATTAATACAACTAAACAATTTGGTCCTTTGGAATGTGATTCCTTGTATCCTATGATAATGTAATAATTCAAACAACGGTACTAGGATTCTAGGGTAGATTCACTAATGTTTGAATTAGAGAAAGATTGGTAGAAACCATGGGAACTATATTTAGGGAAAAATATACTATGAAACATAACCCACTAATAGAATTTGAGGATAATCATAGATGAACATATTAATGTTTTGTTAAGGGAGAGATTATATGGTTTTTCCGTTATAATACATTCCTTTTTGGATTCAACAAGTGTTTGTGGTTCTAGAACTAATGTATCTAGGGGTACTAACTCTGAAAAGGGTGCACCAGGCTTAACCTAATCATCACCTACTGTATATAAATGGGCCTTATTGTGCACATGGTTTGATACTCCAAGGGAATATTGATAATTCACATTTTCTATACAAACCATTATAATGGATTTGAAATCTGGATATCCCCAATGAATCCATGTTTATGATTATGATATTAGCTATGCATACATTATTTTACTATTTTTGGGATTGTACATTATGTTTCATATTGACATCATCTATTATAGTGTATTCCATAATTTATAAATGGTTCCTATTTGATGGAATGGGAACCACATCAATGCATGTAATCCAAAAAATAAGAATGATAATTTATTTGGGGGGTTTAAGAAAATATTTTCAAGGGAACTATTCTGATAAACATTCTCATCCAATAGGGACATAGTGTAATGTTATAAAAATATAGAGAAATAGTTATCAATTTATTATGGCTTCTAAAGAGGCATTATAAGAAGAGGAAGGATAGGAAAAATAGATAAAGTTAAAAAGGGAGGTAAGTATTTTAATGCATGTGATAATTTTGAAAAGAAATTCCATAATAATTTCTTAAAAGGAATGATAATTTCTTATAATTATGGGGAGAAAGGAAATTGTGATTGTAATTGAAAGGGTATGTAATTTTTTTCCAATGTACATTGTTTCAATTTTATAGATATGGGAAATATGAAAATAAATGTCTTAAGTTTCAATGTAATATATCTCAAGAGAAGCTAATAGATTATGGTCTATATTATACAATTTTCACATAATTAGAAAGAGTGATTAATTTTCATATGTTTAGATTCATGATTTATGTAATTTGAGTACTTTATCAATGATATTCTAATTATATGAATTACAAAATGTATAATGATTTTCTAGTATTGATTTTTCATTAAGGATTTAAAAGAATATGTAAAATGGTACCGATGACCATGAAAAATGATTCAGTGTGAAGATAAAATTATTGGAAACACATGATTATGGAAAATATAACCACAAATATTTTCATGGTGTTAAGATAATATTTTTGATATAAAAATATTGTTGATATAGATATAGATAAATGGATGGTGTTGAATACTTTGGAACTAATTAACGATTTGTTGGAAAAGTTGTTTATGCTATCATTAACGATGTTAAAAAATATTTAATGAATATAACCAATAATATTTGTTTTATTTATGGAATAATGAAATATTCATTTTTTCAATACATTTTTATGGTAATTTTGGTTAGGACCATGTTTCATGAAAATACATAATTAAGGTATTCACATGTTTGGTATGTGACTATTAAAAGCTACCTCATGTGGTTGGGAGATTAATGATAAGTTTATTTTGAAAATTTAGTGACCTTCTTCAAAAAGTTATAGATCATAATATTTTTGAAGGGTACCATGTTTAACCATATATAAATTGGTTTTAGTTAAACATTGGATGATTTTTTAAAGATTAACGTATTACTTCACTATATCACGATTTTTGAATATTGGACTATTAATTCTAACCTTGTTTTTTGGAAAATAGTTAGAGATATAAGAAAATAATTTTCACTCTTTTATAGATATTATGATCTATTTAATGAAAATTTTAGTTCTTAGGAAATAAAAAATCTTTTACATATATTCATTTTTTTGAGTAAGTGATGAATTGGACATTGATTGAAGTGAAACCATAGGATGTAATTATGAATATGAAAAAGAAAAATATCAATTAATTAAATATCAATATATTAATAGATATTTAAAAATATCTACTTCGGAAGAATTATCTCGAAAAAATGTTACCCTATTACATTCATAAATAAGGAATTATAAGAACATTTAAATCATCTCAGATTTATGGTTTTTAGGCAATTAACTTTCCATTGATCATTCACCTTCTTCTGATTAATTACCTAATAAATGTATATAATTATTCTTTCCATTATTTTATTTCGATATTTTCAATTTATAGTAATTTTATACTATTGATAAACCTAGATATTGTTTTTCTAAATTACCTTCATACTTCCTTTTCTCTCTTTTTAAGACGATGTGTTTTTAAAACTATTATGATATGGGTTTTCAACAAAATAGTTTTCAAATATCAACCCTCAATTACCAAAATAATGTTTAACTTATAGGTAGATAATTTATTTATGTTTGGAATAATGTTACACCACAAATAAATCTAAAGTATAATGTAGTGTTTGAGACATGAAACAATAAGCTTAGAAGAAAACATAACACCCCACTAAATTAAGATATATTTAATTTTAAATAAATTCAATCTGTTCAATTGATTGAATTTCATGTAATAATATATTTGTATTGAGTTATATGAAACATTTATTTTATCTCTCTTTGTACAAAACACTGATTTTAGATTTCATTACATGCAATACCAAGTTTAAACAAAACATGACATATTATAAAAATATTATTTTTTAAGGTGGTAGTTATCACCCATCCTTTAGAATGAAAGGTATGAATAGGATTAACTACCTCATGAAAATATATAATTTAAATTTTTTTTAATTTTCCATTGGTTACTAATAAAATAAGAATCATTTAAAAGAAAAGTAAACGTTTTTAAAAAAAAATTGTATTTTTTCTGAAAGGCTGCTTAATAAATCCCTGTGCGCCTAATTTAAAATTAATTTTTACCATATAATATAAATTTGTTTTGAAAAAATAGACATTATATTTGATATAATAAAACCAAAATTATCTTAGAGTGATGTTTTGGGTTTTTTCTTAAAAGTTTCATTTTTGATGAATAGTGAAAAATAATGAATTTTAATTAGAAACCAGCTTTTCATTTAAATTCAGTGAAATTTTATGTGATATTATTAATTGGTTTTAAATTAACATTAGTTCTATTATATATAAATCAATCAAAATTGGTTCTTGGAATAATTTTCATATTGAATTTTTATATAAAAAATTGTAATCTTTGGAATATTTTCTCTTTAAAACCATATATTCTCATCACATATCTAAGAATAATTCTAAATTAAATATTTAAAATTATGTGAATTAAAATTGAAAAAATGGCTATTTTTAATCAGAATAATTTATAATTACTATAAATTTCAAATTAATTATTGACAAAAATGAATAGTGAAAACGTAAAAATTAATTACCACTGTTAAGGTAAAAGTGGGTTTACCAGGGGTTAAACATAAAAGATATGGGTTACAAATGACATAACAACTCGTTAAATATCCATTGGATGGAAATATTGAAAGAATATATCTTTTAGGTTCGATGATGGACCATATTGGAGGCTTCTATCTTGATAAAAATGTGGGTATGATTTAATCTTTTAATAAAATTACATGTGTACAAGTCACCACACTTATAAAAGGCAACCCCCACTCCACTGTTCTCCACAAAATCAAACCTCTTTGGATCACCAATACCAATCGAAATCATATCCAAAAAATACTACCTTCATCCTAAAATCCTTATAATTGTAATAAATTCAACCAAGGAAAGATTTAGAACTACCCTAACACTACAAAAAAATCAGGCATTAGCGACCGCCATTGGCAGTCGTTAGAGGCCTATAGAGACCGCCTAGCGACCGCCATTGGCGGTCGTTTCAGCTTCGTCGCTATAGGCCAATACCGACCGCCAATGGAGGTCGCTATAGGTGGCCGAAATTCTGGCCTTAAGTGACCGCTTGGCAGTCGCTATAGGCTGCCTGGTGGGCACCATTAGCGACCACCATTGGCAGTCGCTGTAGGTGGCCTACAGCGCCCGCCACTGGCGGTCGCTACCCTGGGAAATTTTTTTAAAAAAAAATTCCTACTGAAAGAAATATCTATATATATATATATTAAATAATATATATATATATATATCAAGGAAAATATTTGTATATATAATATTAAATAAAATATTTTAAATATATATATATAATATTTTTCAAATATTTTAATATATATATATATATTGAAGAAATATATATATATAATATTAAATAAAATATTTTTCATTTTTTAAGGAAATGTACGAATTGTGTTTTTTTTTCTTCACTGTGCAAAATCAGAGATAAAACAAGGTAAAAATCATAAAAAATGGAAAATAATTTCAAACAGCATAAACATCAAGATTTTCATAAACAATAAATGATAAATGTGCTTCAATGATTCGAGCAGGTCCATCCATTTCAATCTTCTACTTCAATAAACCTACAATAAGACAAAAAAAACAACAAAACAAAACAAACATAAATTGGACATAATTATTCAGTTATTATATACATATAATAAAATTAAATCTGATATCAAATCATGGTGCTATAATAATTTAAAAACCCCAATTTAAGAAATGCTATCATTTCAGGTCATTCGGAGCACGTTTGCTCCGAATTCAAATGTCTCACGCCGTTTTTGGTGTTTTATGACACCAAAAATGCGTTTCCGGTCACCACGGTCAAACTACCCCTCCGATTGACATGCTGTCGACACGGCCATTTCAAAAATCATAAAACGGCAGTTTTCGTACGGTTTCATGGCATTCTGAGGTCGTTCGGGTGGTTTTGACCCCCCCAATGCGCCATTTTAGCACGCGCTGAGCTGCTGAAAACCACACAATCGGCCGTATTGTGCACACCGCACGTCCGATGGGCATTCCGTATCCTCCTACACATCATGAATAATATTCCTAATGTTTTCGTGTGGTTTCAGGTCATTCGGAGCACGTTTGCTCCGAATTCGACCGTCTCACGCCGTTTTTGGTGTTTTTTGACACCGAAAACGCGTTTCTAGTCACCAAGGTCAAACAACACATCCGATTGATGTGTCGTCAACCTGACCATTTCACAAATCACACAAATGCTGTTTTTGTACGGTTTCATGGCATTCCGAGGTCTTTCAGGTGGTTTTGACCCCCCCCCCCACCCCCCAACGCGCCATTTTAGTGCGCGCCGACCTGCTGAAAACGACACAATCGGTCGTACCGTGCGCACCGCATGTCCGATGGGCGTTCGGTCTCCTCCTACATGTCAAGAATAATATTCCTAATGTTTTAGTGTGGTTTTAGGTCATTCGGAGCACGTTTGGTCCGAATTCGACTGTCTCACGCCGTTTTTTGTGTTTTTTGACACTAAAAACGCGTTTCTAGTCACTGCGGTCAAATGACACCTCCAATTGACATGATGTCAGTACGACCATTTCAAAAAACACACAATGGCTGTTGTTGTAAGGTTTCATGGCATTCTGAGGTCATTCGTGTGGTTTTGACCCCCCAACGCGCCATTTTAGCACGCACCGAGCTGCTGAAAACGACACAATCGGCCGTATCGCGTGCACCGCACGTCCGATGGGCATTCCATCTCCTCCTAGACATCACGAATAATTTTCCTAATATTTTCATGTGGTTTCAGGTCATTCAAAGCACGTTTTCTCTAAATTCGACCGTCTCACGCCATTTTTGGTGTTTTTTGACACCAGAAACGCGTTTCCGGTCACCGCAGTCAAACGACACCTCCGATTGACGTTTCATCAGCACAAAATTTTCACAAATCACAAAACAACTGCTATCATACGGTTTCATGGCATTCCAAGGTCGTTCGGGTGGTTTTGACCCCCCAACGCGTCATTTTAGCGCACACCGAGCTACTGAAAACGACACAATCAGCCGTACCACGCACATCGCACGTCCGATGGGCGTTCCGTCTCCTCCTACACGTCACGAATAATATTCCTAATTTTTTCGTGTGGTTTCAGGTCATTCAGAGCATGTTTGCTCCGAATTCGACCATCTCACGCCGTTTTTGGTGTTTTATGACACCAGAAACGCGTTTCCGATCACCGCGGTCAAACTACACCTCCGACTGATGTGTCGTCAGCACGACCATTTCAAAAATCACACAACGGCAGTTTTCGTATGGTTTCATGGCATTCTGAGTTCGTTCGGGTGGTTTTGACCCCCCAACGAGCCATTTTAGCACGCGCCGAGCTGCTGAAAACGATACAATCGACCGTACCGCATTCACCTCATGTCCGATGGGAATTCTGTCTCCTCCTACACGTCATGAATAATATTCCTAATGCTTTCGTGTTGTTTGAGGTCATTCGGAGCACGTTTGCTCTGAATTCGACCGTCTCACGCCGTTTTTGGTGTTTTATGACACCAGAAACGCGTTTCCGGTCACCGCAGTCAAACGACACCTCCGATTGACCTGTCGTCAGCACCGCCATTTCAAAAATCACAAAAAGTCTGTTTCCGTACGGTTTCATGGCATTCCGTGGTTTTTCGGGTGGTTTTGACCCCCCAATGTGCCATTTTAGTGCGCGCCGAGCTGCTGAAAACGAAACAATCGGCCATACCGCACGCACTGCACGTCCGATGGGCATGCCGTCTCCACTTACACGTCACGAATAATATTACTAATGTTTTCATGTGGGTTTAGGTCATTCAGAGCACGTTTTCCCTAAATTCGACCGTCTCATGCCATTTTTGGTGTTTTATGACACCGAAAATGCGTTTCCGGTCACCACGGTCAAAAGACACCTCCGATGGATGTGCCGTCAGCATGAACATTTCAAAAATCACAAAATGGCAGTTGTTGTACGGTTTCATAGAATTCTGAGGTCGTTCGGGTGGTTTTGACCCCCCCCCCCCAATGCGCCATTTTAGCACGCGACGAGCTGCTGAAAACGACACAATCGGCTGTACCACTCGCACCACACGTCCGATGGGCATGTCGTCTCCTCCTACACGCCACGAATAATATTCCTAATGTTTTTTGTGTAGTTTCAGGTCATTCGGAGCACGTTTGCTTAGAATTCGACCATCTCACGCCGTTTTTGGTGTTTTCTGACACAGGAAACGCGTTTCCGGCCACCGTCGTCAAACGACATGTCCGATTGACGTTCCGTCAGCACGAACATTTCAAAAATCACACGACGACTGTTGTCGTACGATTTTATGACATATCGAGGTCATTTGGGTGGTTTTGACCCCCCAACGTGCCATTTTAATGCACGTCGGGCTGCTAAAAACGATACAATCGGCCGTACTGTGTGCAACGCACGTCTGATGGGCGCGCCGACTCCTCATACACGTAAAGAATTATGTTCCTAATGTTTTCATGTCTTTTCAGGTCATTCAGAGCACATTTGCTCCGAATTCGACCGTCTCACGGCGTTTTTGGTGTTCTTTGACACCGAAAACGCGTTTCCGGTCACCACGGTCAAACGACACCTCCGATTGATATTCCTTCAGCACGACCATTTCAAAAATCACACAATGGATATTGTCGTACGGTTTCATGGCATTCTAAGGTCGTTTGGGTGGTTTTGACCCCCCAACGCGCCATTTTAGCGCGCGCCGAGCTGCTGAAAATGACACAATCGGCCGTACCGTGCGCACCACACGTCCGATGGGTGCACCGTCTCCTTCTACATGTCACTAATTATATTAATAATGTTTTCGTGTGGTTTCAGGTCATTCGGAGCACGTTTTCTCTGAATTCGACCGTCTCACGCCGTTTTTGGTGTTTTATGACACCAGAAACCCATTTCCGGTCACCGCGGTCAAACAACACCTCCGATTGACATGCTGCCGGCAGAACCATTTCAAAAATCACACAACGGATGTTGTCGTAAGGTTTAATGGCATTCCGAAGTCGTTCGGGTGGTTTTGACCCCCCAACGCGCCATTTTAGCGCGCGCCGAGCTGCTGAAAATGACACAATCGGTCGTACCGCGCACCGCATGTCCTATGGGCGCGCCCTATCCTCCTACACGTCACGAATAATATTCCTAATTTTTTCTTGTGGTTTCAGGTCATTCGGAGCACGTTTGCTCCGAATTCGATTGTCTCATGCCGTTTTTGGTGTTTTATGACACCAGAAACGTGTTTCCGGTCACCGCCATCAAACTACTCCTCCGATTGATGTGTCATCAGCACGACCATTTCAAAAATCACACAATGGCTGTTTTCGTACGGTTTCATGGCATTCCGAGGTCATTCATGTGGTTTTGACCCCCCAACGAGCCATTTTAGCGCGCACCGAGCTGCTAAAAACGACACAATCGGCCGTACCACGTGCACCACACGTCCGATGGGCACTCCGTCTCCTCCTACACGTCACGAATTATATTTGTAATTTTTCGTGTGGTTTGAGGTCATTCGGAGAATGTTTTCTCCGAATTCGACCGTCTCACGCCGTTTTTGATGTTTTATGACACCGGAAACACGTTTCCGGTTACCACGGTCAAACGACAACTCTGATTGACGTGCCTTTGGCACAACCATTTCAAAAATCACACAAATGCTGTTTTCGTATGGTTTCATGCCATTATGAGGTCGTTCGGGTGGTTTTGACCCCGCAACGCGCCATTTTAGAGCGCACCGAGCTGCTGAAAATGACACAATCGGTCATACCGTGCGCATCGCACGTCCGATGGGTGTGTCGTCTCCTCCTCCATGTCATGAATTATATTCCTAATGTTTTCGTCTGGTTTCATGTCATTTGGAGCACGTTTTCTCCGAATTCGACCGTCTCACGCCGTTTTTGCTGTTTTGTGACACCGAAAACATGTTTCCGGTCACCGCGGTCAAAAGACACCGCCGATTGACATGCTATCAGCCTGAACATTTCCCAAATCAAACAACGGCTATTTTCGTACAGTTTCATGGCATTCGGAGGTGGTTCGTGTGGTTTTGACCCACCAACGCGCTATTTTAGCGCACGCCGAGCTGCTGAAAATGACACAATCGGCCGTACCGCGCACACCGCACGTCCAATGGGTGCGTTGTCTCCTCCTACAGGTCACGAATTATATTCATAATGTTTTCGTGTGGTTTCATGTCATTCGGAGCACGTTTTCTCTGAATTCGACTGTCTCACGCTTTTTTTGTGTTTTATGACACCGGAAACGCGTTTTCGATCACCGCGGTCAAAAGACACCTCCGATTGACATGCCGTCGGCACAAAAATTTTACAAATCACACAACAGCTGTTGTCGTACGGTTTAATGGAATTCCAAGGTCGTTCTGGTGGTTTTGACCCCCCAACGCACTATTTTAGCGCTGGCCGAGCTTTTGAAAATGACACAATCGGTCGTACCGCGTGCACCGCATGTTCGATGGGCACGCTGTCTTCTCCTACACATCACGAAATATATTCGTAATTTTTTCGTGTGGTTTCATGTTTTTCGAAGCATGTTTGCTCCGAATTCGACCGTCTCACGCCGTTTTTGTTGTTTTTTGACATCGGAAATGCGTTTCCGGTCACCGCAGTCAAATGACACCTCCGATTGACATGTCGTCAACACGACTGTTTCAAAAATCACACAACGGTTGTTGTCGTACGGTTTCATGTCATTCTGAGGTCGTTCGGGTGGTTTTGACCCCCCAACGCGTCATTTTAGTGCGCGTCGAGCTGCTGAAAACGACACAATTGGTCGTACCGCGTGCACCGCATGTCCGATGGGCGCATCATCTTCTCCTACACATCAAAAATAATATTCCTAATGTTTTCGTGTGGTTTTAGGTCATTAGGAGAACGTTTTCTCTGAATTCGGCCGTATCACGCCGTTTTTTGTGTTTTATGACACCAGAAACACGTTTCCGGTCACCGCGGTCAAATGATACTTCTGATTGACGTGTCGTCTGCACGACCATTTCACAAATCAGAAAATGGCTGTTGTCGTACGGTTTCATGGAATTCGGAGGTCGTTCGGGTGGTTTTGACCCCCCAACGTGGTATTTTAGCGCGTTCCAAGCTGCTGAAAACGACACAATCAGGCAGGGGAGGGCTGTCCGGGGTGCGGGGAGGGCTGTCCGGGGTGCGGGGAGGGTTGTCTGGGGTGCGGGGAGGTTGTCCTAGGTGCGGGGGACCTGTCCGGGGTGTGGGGAGGGCCTTTCGGGGTGCGGGGAGGGCTGTCCGGGGTACGGGGGGATGTCCGGGGTGCGGGGCGGGCTGTCCGAGGTGCGGGGCGGCTGTCCAGGGTGCGAGGGGGCTCTTCGGGGTGCGGGGAGGGCTGTCCGGGGTGCGGGGGGGGGGGGGGGGGTGGGGCTGTCCGGGGTGCGGGGAGGGCTTTCTGGGGTGCGGGTGGGCTGTCCGGGGTGCAGGGAGGGCTGTCCTGAGTGAAGGGACGGTTTTCCGGGGTGCGGGCGGGCTGTTCGGGGTGCGGGGAGGGGTGTCCGGCGTGCGGGGAGGGCAGTCCGGGGTGCGGGGAGGGCTGTCCGACGTGCGGGGAGGCTGTCCTAGGTGCGGGGGGCCTGTCCGGGGTTCGGGGAGGGTTGTCCAGGGTGCGTGGAGGGCTCTCCGGGGTGCGAGGGGCTATCTGGGGTGCGGGGAGGGGTTGTCCGGGGTGCGGGGAGCCTGTCCGGGGTGCGGGGAGGGCTATGTGGGGTGCGGGGAGGGCTGTCCGGAGTGCGGGGAGGCTGTCCGGGGTGCGGGAGGGATGTCCGGGGTGCGGGGAGGGCTGTCCGGGGTGCGGGGAGGGCTGTCTGGTGTGCGGGGAGGCTGTTCTCGGTGCGGGGGGCCTGTCTGGGGTGCGGGGAGGGCTGTCCGGAGTGCGGGGAGGGCTGTCCGAGGTGCGGGAGGGATGTACAGGGTGTAGGGGGCTGTCCGGGGTGCGGGGAGATTGTTCGGGCTGCGCGGGGGCTGTTTGGGGTGCGGGGAGGGATGTCCGGGGTGCGGGAGGGCTGTCCGAGGTGTGGGGACGGCTGTCCGGCGTGTAGGGATGGCTGTCCGGGGTACGGGAGGGCAGTCCGGGGTGGGGGGAGGGCTGTTGGGAGTGCGGGGAGGGCTGTCCGGGGTGCAGGGGGGGGGCTGTCTGGGGTGGGGGGAATGTCCGGGGTGCGGCAGGGGGGGGGGGCTGTCCGGAGTGCGGGGCGGCTGTCCTCGGTGCGGGGGGCTTGTCTGAGGTGCGGGGAGGGCTGTTCGGAGTGCAGAGAGGGCTGTTCGGTGTGCGAGAGGGCTGTCCGGGGTGCGGGGAGGGCTGTCTAGGGTGCGAGGAGGGCTGTCCGGAGTGCGGGGAGGGGTGTCCGGGGTGCGGGGAGGGCTTTCCGGAGTGCGGGGAGGGTTGTCCGGGGTGCGGGTGGGGGGGCTGTTTGGGGTGGGGGCATGTCTGGGGTGCGGGGAGGGCTGTTCGGAGTGTGGGGAGGGCTATCCGGAGTGCGGGGAGGCTGTCCTTGGTGCGGGGGGGCCTGTCCGGGGTGCGGGGAGGGCTGTCCTGGGTGCGGGGAGGGCTGTCCGGGGTGCGGGGTGGCTGTCCGGGGTGCGTGGAGGTGTTGTCCGGGGTGCGGGGAGCCTATCCGGGGTGCGGGGAGGGCTATCCGGGGTGCGGGGAGGGCTGTCTGGGGTGCGAGGCGGCTGTCCAGGGTGCACGGGGGCTCTTCGGGGTGCGGGGAGGGCTGTACGAGGTGCGAGAGGGCTGTCCGAGGTGCGGGATGGCTGTCCGGAGTGCGGGGAGGCTGTTCGAGGTGCGGGAGGGTTGTCCGGGGTGTGGGGAGGGCTGTCCGGAGTGCGGGGAGGGCTGTCTGAGGTGGGGGGGCTGTCTGGGGTGGGGGGGCATGTCCGGGGTGCGGGGAGGGCTGTCCGGAGTATGGGGAGGGATTTCCGGAGTGGGGGAGGTTGTCCTAGGTGCGGGGGGGCATATTCTGGGTACGGGGAGGGCTATCCGGAGTGTGGGGAGGGCTTTCAGGGGTGTAGGAGGGCTGTCCGGGGTGCGGGGAGGGATGTTTGGAGTGCGGGGAGGGATCTCTGGGGTGTGGGGGGGGGGGGGCATGTCTGGGGTGCAAGGAGGGATGTCCGGGGTGCGGGGGGGGGGGGGGGGGGGGGGGCTGTCTAGGGTGCGGGGAGGGCTGTCTGGAGTGTAGGGAGGGCTGTCCGGGGTAGGCCAGGGACTAAAAATAGTGAACTCAGCTCATTCATCAAAAAAAAGTTTAATGGTTTATATTAGGAATCACATGTTTTTTTCAAAAATATTACAGATCATGCAATTCTAAACATTGAAAATTAAATGAACAAAAATTATCCAAATCAATAATTTGTTTCATGGTTACTTCTCAATTCGTGCACATAAACATTGCATGAGGCCAAAACACACATGATACCCCCAAATCACAAAAAAAACTCACTAGAAACTCAACATAAATATCAATAACAACCCCACCATTAAAAGCAGAAACACACCTTGTGAATATGATGCGTCATGTGTGTTCATCACTGACCTCCATCCGGTGGCCCAGGGGCCTACAACAAATAAACATTATGAATATTTTAATAACAAAAATAATTTAAATTAAATAAATAAATATAGTATAAACCTACGTCGTATGATCCCCTGCACCATCACCTAGACGCACATATTCCCGCAGTGCTCTAACCTCAGCAGCCAATTGCGCATTTGCCTCCTTAGATACCCGCAGCTATGCCTCGAAATCTGACAACTGTTGTGTCATCTGAGCAATAGAAGGACTGACAACCGCAACACATGACACTACAGAACAAGGAATCCATGTTCCATAGGTTAAACTATATCCATGACCGTCCCGACCAATGATGCGATGAAAGATCTCATCCATTTGCATGGGAAGCTGTCGTTGGTCCTCTGGCAGATGTTCTAATTCAGCTTCAAATTGAGCCTGTGAAATATTTAAATATATATACATATATTAATATACAGATTTTATGTAAGTATTGGTAATGAGTACAAGCACTTACTATCAATGATGCAGCCTCTAGATCATTGTGCTCACGAGTCCTCATCCACACTGACATTTTATTAGTTGGTGCACCTTGCTCCCGCAACTATATATGAATAGAATATAAACACAAAACCATGTTAATTAAGAATATTAAAAAATGAGTAATAAACACCTCATGTCGGATCTGAGACACGTGAAGAGTCCCGAGCATGTGAGGTGGTCCCTGCAACGCTTGATTCTCAGAATGGCGTGTTGAAAACTCCTACATTCTATTCATCCAAATTTCAAACAAATCACACATTCTTGAAAATATATATACCAAAATAAATATACAAACCACAACACCCTCAGTAGAACAATATGCAACTAAATCACACCACTGGTCTGGGAGGACACCTCTCGGGACTTTTTCCAGAATGTCTGGGGCACCCGCATTTGGTACCCAGTGGTCCCTCTTGACTTTGCCTTTATAGTCTTTCCACATCTTACGGAATTTTCTCATACACAATGGTCGAAACTCATCAGGACATACTTTCAAATTTTTCTATTAAAGAAAAAAAATCACATATGTTATTATTGTTTATACATAGAGAATAATGTAAAATGGTCTTCTTACCTGAACCTCCCTCCAAAGACAATCTAATGTGTCCTAAGGGATAGAAGTCCAGTCACGCGTGGTCAATGGAAATCGATGTGGATCACGTATGATATGACCCAGCTGACGAATAAATTCAGGGGCATTCCATCCCATAGGATGAAATACCTCATCAAATGAAACATCAAGAGTTGTGTCAGAATTCCATGATAATATGCCACGACCAGGGCCTCTCCTGCGAGAGGAATAAGCAGCCGAGTCTGATCCAGTTGAAAACAATTTTATATACAAATTGACAGATGTTATATATATATATATATATATGTTTATTAATTACATAAAAAATATAGACAATGGCATTCCAACATACCTCGACCCTGAGACGTAGATGCCTCAGATGGATGATGTGGATCTTCTGCCTCTTCCCCTGACATGCCTATAGTCATGGAGAACATTAGTAAGGGGACCATCCAAAGTGTCCTAATGATAAATTGGATTGTTTTAAAAAAATCAAACTTGTACAGTTGTTAATCAAACAAAAATGGATTGAATAATTAGTTTTAAATGAATTTTAAAAAATCAGAAAGTTCATAAAACAGATATAAAAATTATGTACAAAACCAATCAATGCATAGAAAATTTCAAATTGAATTCACAAAAATTCAAGAAGCACATGAACCAAATGAAGAATACATCAATAGGAAGATTCACCAAAAATAACATCAATATAACATTATTGCGCTACAAACCTGGAAGGGAGGGGAGCCGAAGGTGGTGTTGCGAGGGAGAGGAGAGGCAGTAGTAGGGAGTTGGAGCCAGAGCTGGTGCGGTGAGGGAGGGGATGGGCAGAAGCAGCGATAGGGAGCCAGAGGAGAGGAGGCAGTGAGGTGGCGATGGTGCAGCGAGGGTGGGACGACGAGAGAGGGGACCTAGGATAAGGGGAGCCGTAGTGGACGAGAGGAAGTGGCGAGGGGATGAGTAGCGGTCGTGCGGGGAGGGAGGGGACCGAGCGGCGTCGGTGCAGCAAGGGAGAGGACAGTGAAAGAGGGGATGGGTGGCGGTGGTGTGGCAAGCGAGGGGACGAAGACGGAGGGGATGGGGGTTGGCGGGGTGCGGGTGGGGGGGGGGGTGTTTGGGGTGCTGGGGGGGAGGGACAAGGGGGCGGAGGGCCGAGGGTGGAGGTCGGAGGGGCTGGTGGCCGAAGGCCATAGGGCAGCCGGAGGGCTGCCCGAGGGATACCGGAGGGCTGCCGGAGGTGGGTGGCGGGAGGCCCGAGGGCAGAGGGAGGCCGAAGGGCGGCCGGAGGGCGGAGGGCAGCCAGAGGGAGGTCAGCGAAGGGCGGGGCGGCGGAGGGTAGCCGGTGGAGGGCGGCTGGAGGGTAGAGCGGAGGGCGTCCGGAGGGTGGAGGGCGGCCGGAGGGTGGCCGACGGAGGGCGGGGTGGTGGAGGGAAGCTGGAGGAGGGTGGAGAGTGGCCAGCGGAGGGCGGAAGGGAAATGGGGATGGCGCGCGGTGATGGGGACGGCGCACGGCGGTGGGGTAGGGCGCGTGGTGACGGTGAGGGTGGAAGGGTTCTGGAGGGGGGTGCTTCGAAAGTGGAGGGAGGAGAGGGTTCGAAGGGGCGGCAAAGCCGGGTTTCTGTTTAGGAAAACCTAGCGACCGCCAATGGGAGTTGCTATACATAAAGGGGATCAAAATCCCATATTTCTAGTAGTGTAAGGAGGATAAATGAAGAAGAGGTAATGTTATTCAACATGTGTCTTTATTTTGTTTCTTTCTCCACCTCCTTAAATTATTATTAAACCATGATACTATAATAATATTAATAAAATTAATATACTGGTATTTATATATAATATATTAATTTCCTACAACAAAATTCATCTTCATCAAATGGGTTATAAAATCAACGTTTGTGTGTATGGTGGACTACCGCCTTGTGAACTGATGTCATTTGTTCTTCTACTACCACATTTCACAGTAGGGTATAATGATGGATATAAAGTATATATATAATATTTATATAATTTTTATAACTATTTTGTAATTATATATATATATATTTAATTTCTATTCAGTAGGGTATAAGATAATGTCACCCATGTGTACGACAGACTACCGCCACGTGATGAAATTTGATTCATGTTTCCATAACTATTTACAAATAATGTAATATGGGAACATAACAGTACAATATGTGATATAAATGATATATTTATTATTTTAAGTAATTATTTATCATTATTTAAGGATAATATATATTCTTTTTTTTACCTTTTAACTCACTTAAAGATGATGATATCGTTCGACAACGTGTGGATTACCACCTTCATGAAGTAATGTGACTATCATTTCATAAACACACCACATGGATGATATATATAAGTATATAGTATAGTATATTTTATATTATTCTAATTATTGAAATATTACATATAAATTATCTCATGTCTGTAATGGTCATTGAAAAATGAAAACTTTACCAATGTGTACCGTCTCCATGATCGTATTGTCTCCACGATCGCAGCGTACATAATTTTTAATAACCCTCTTTAATGGTTGGTTTTAAAGGTATAATTGATGTAAAAAATAATAATTATGTAATTTTTATTATTATATAGATAATATAACTATATAATATGTGTGAGAACCAGATCATTCATGATGAGACTAGCCTAAGAAAACAAGGATATTAAAACATGAAACAATTAAAACAATGAAATATTATTAATGAATGGGTGATAAAATATATTAAAGGAAAATTTTTCATATTATAAATATTAATATGGTTATTTTTGTAATTTAATAACTTAATTAAAACCAATATACAAGAGGTTATATAATTTTCAACCAAAAGGAAGCGTGAGGTAAGAGATTTCTTAACTCAATTTCCATTTGTTGGGTTAATCATATACATCGTTGATTATGTCATGATAAGATTATGTGTGTGATGAATTTTTATTATTTTATGTTTTATTTAAAAAAAATATGTGGATTTATATTTGATATACATAATCTCTTCATTTATTAATTATCACTTCAATGTTATGGTCTTTTGAAGGGTTTATTTCGTAATCATATTCTAATCGAGAATGGTTATTCTTGAGTATCAGTTGAAGGAAATAACTTGTCTATTTCATAAGAAAACAAATTAATTTTATTATCCTTTTATTATTCATGATATCATAATGTAATAGCATCATTTTTTAGTCTTTTTTATATAAATTAATCGATAAAATGTTTCAATAACATGCAACTTCATTTCTTTCTTAATTCGGAAATCATTTTTTATTCCAAAACCAAGTTTTAGAAAATATTTTTAACCATAAAAATGATTTATTAAAGTCATTTTACCCATTTTTAATTTTAAAAATTATTTTCAAACTAATGTTATGGCATTTTTAAAATAATTTCTGTTAATCTTCTACCAAAAATGTGAAAGGAATTTTTTTAATGAGTATGAAATGTATAGAATTTTACATTGTCATGTCATAAAAATATTACAAATAATACCTTATAGTTCTTAAATTTTATTTAAAAATAAGGTTAATTTTGAAATTATTTTATTTTTTAAAAATTGATTTTGAAATTAAAATAGATATTTTTCTCAAGTATTATTTTAAATATATTTTTATGGTAATTATATTAATCAATTATAGTAACCATTTTTTACTATAATTGGTATATATTTTATTAATACCATAATTATTATTTATATGGATTGTTTTTTATTGTTTTGAATATGGAATTTATTAACACTTACAACATTGATTAATTTTTTTAGTCATTAACTTTCCCTTGAAATATTCAATTTTCTGTAATCATTGAACATTAAATTTACCCTGAATATCCAAATTATTTATCATGTATGTGTTTATATATAAGATCATATCACATTCCTTAAGACCATATTTAACATTCAAATTTTTTTTATTGACTGGGTAAATATTGATAATTTGTATCCTTTTCTCAATACGAATATTTGATGAAAAGACAAATTGATTCATCAAATAAATCAATTATTTGATATATTAGGAATTCTATGTACCTATAGTGGAAGGTTGGGATTTAAGATTATATATCCTCTTTATTCCTCAACATACCTTGTGAATCAAATTAGTGGGACAAATTAAATGGGTTTCTATCTATGGTTTTAAATTATCTTGGGAATGGCCCTAATGGTAGAGGTATTAGGTGAATTTTTACAAAGATTATTTAAACTATCTAGAGGATATATGTAGACAATAAAGGTTTCCAAGTTCCTTATACATGAAATATATTAATTAATAATTTAATTTATTAATAATTTAGTTATTATTATCCATGGTATTCTCACAATGAAATTCTCTATGTATACTTTTCATATCAATTATTGATTAAACGGAATGTGTTTTCAGTTATTTACCTAGAAATATTGATATTGTATTATCTTAAAATGATAATAATGTTATTTAAATGAACTTTGTTTTCAATTATTTACCTTTCCATGTTAATTATTCTTATTTTTCATTATAACTTTTATTTTACTTAACCCTTAAAGAGCATTTGAGCTCACCTTTATATTGTTTCATTTCTTAGGAATCCATGAAGTATACTATATTTGATATATAAGGATATTCTAGATTGAATAAACTTATTCAATTTTTTTAATATTTCTAATCAAATTTAATGAATGAATCAAGTATGCATCTAGTTTTCCAAGAGTACATAAAAATTTTGTCCTTTAGGATGTGATTCCTTGAATCATACGCCAATGTAACATTGTAGACACAAGATCTGGGATTCTAGGGTCAGGTCACAACATTTTTTAATCTTATTCATACACCCATCATAAGTTTAACAATTATATTAACCTTAGGAAATTATCCCTATATATGGTTAGCCTCACCATTACCTTTATCTAGGCTATAACCTTTAAAGGAATCTCATAGTTACCTTTAGGTAGAGAAACACATACATAAAGGTAATCTGCAATATATTTAAAGTAAATAAATTGAAAAAATAACTCCTTAATTATATTTATTCTCTATAAATTATTAAAAACACCTATTTAAAAAAATGAACTCTTTTAAAACAATAACAACATTTAAAAATCATTAAATCTACCCTTGATTAACTCGTAAATCACTCCATTAATCGCATAAACCCAAAAAATTGAAACAATGATTAAAAATTGGAAATTTAAATAATTAAAATATCTATCATACCTCATGTTGAACTATCTAATATTCAATATTTGAATTTTTTTTCTTGGAAAATTTTACTATATTCCAACTCTTGTTGCGTTCTTCAGTGATGTTTCACCCTCCTCCTCATTTCTTCTAATGGTTTAGACAAGGCTTATATGGGAATCCAACCCACCCCCTATATGAATTTTGGGATAGAAAAAGGGGGGGGAGAATAATTATTAATTAATTTTAACTAATTTTATCAATTTAATTTAATTTAAATAAACTAAAAAGCACACTTCTAAGAACGTGTAACCTGAGCAGATTTTATACATCACATATGTAAAACCCCCCATTTTAGAACCAACCACTAAGTCATAATTCTAATCCACTAATCTCTTAAATATTTATCATTTTTTATATCCATGTAATAAATAATATTTTTCTTAATAATTATTATAATAAAAAAATATACACTTGATTGGAATCTAACCTAATTCCATCCCATTGGTAAATAATCTAATCTAGAATTATGAAAACACTAAGAAACAAATTATGAGATCATCTATAAGGTAATGATACCATTTTACCACTCATAAGTATTCATATGAAAATAATTCAAATTTCACCACTAATTCATAGACAAGAAAATTTTAGGCATTTACATCATCATTCAAAATATCATTCAAATCCAAAGAGAAACATTGTTGATAATTTTTCAATTTCCTATATTCTAATTTAATATCCAAATAATTTTGTGATATTATATATTTAGGTCTTCCATTCGTCATAATAAAATTCTAATAACGTAAGAAAATTATTTTTTATTGGTCAACCAATTTTTTCCTAAAACATTGGTTGATTGAGTTACACATATTAAGTTATTATGGTACTGAATTTTAGAAGTTATATTTATTAAATTATAAATTATTTTTTTCCATAAAATCTTTATTACTTAATAAAATAATGTCATGGAAACTAGTAAAATAAAAAAAATAAATGTATTGTTATTATAAAAATAAGGAATCAGAAAATGTCAATTAGTTAATAGCTCAACACAATTTTTCAAAGGATAGGATTGTCTTTAAAAGAAGTTAAATTATTCAATATTAATTATTTCCCATGAAATAATGTATATTCAGCTCCATAAATTTATCCAGATATTTTTTAACACATTTGGAAACTCGTAAATTATTTTTGTAGTATATTATTTTCATAAATGTGAAAAAGAACAAAACAATACAGTTGATCGCTCAAAAGTATTGGAAAATTTTTAGAACAAAAAACATTTATATATTTGGTTTTCCTAAGTTTATCATTAATAGACATAGTTTTCATTAATAAATATGTATAATTGAATCATTATTACATCGATATGGGGTCACGCATTATATTTACATAGCTTATCATGCTAAAACCCATGGGAAAACTCCACTATTTAATATGTAACATAAATCTTCTAAAATATTATCCTACCCAACAGAACATATTAGTATCATAGATACTTATTTTTGGGGACCCGTGGAGGTATTGGAGTGATGCCCAATAATGGTCTACCATCGGTTTCATTGGATAATATCAAAATAACATAATTAAATAAACCTCACAATATTATTAAATGGGATGTTTCAAATTTAAATTTAACATAATTTAAAATAATAATTATCTTGACTTTATAATTATTCTTGTTCACGATCAGTATGATTTTTCTCTTATGGTCTTTTTGTTACGATGGAGAACGCGAACTAGGATCCCTATAGTTTTTCCACATGTGATCCATAAATCTATAAGCAATGATCTTGGTAGTCTTAGAGATATAGAGGTGGAATCAAGAACCTTATTCCATTCACTATTGATTGCAAAAAATGTTACCTCTCGTTCTCTCTTATTCTTGAGAGAGGGAATGATAATTTTCTCTCAAGGGATTGAGATAATATTAGAGAGGTTATTTTAAGAAAACAACTCACGTATTTAAAAAAATAATATAATAATGAAATTATAAATAGGTTTAAAAATTTAATAATTTCACAATCTCCCTTTATATAATTGTTTATTATAAGTAATCCTTCTTTAAAATAATATTAATACTAATATTATTATATTATCATTATGTGTGGAAAACTCAAGTATTAATATATCATCTTCATTATCCCCTTAACTCGGTCCACCAAGCCTCCTATGAATTTATTAAACCCTGAATAATCATATATATATTAAAATTCATATTATCTATTGAATAAGTAAATAAATATTATTTTTTATAAACTCATGAATAAATATCTATATAAGTAATAAATATTATATTTACTAAAAGTTTAATTATATATTTATTATAAAATTTACATTACTAAATAATATTTATGTTAATCTATTCTCTAACCTACTCAATAAGAATTGTTTAATTATTTCATTGTGAATAATAAACAAGAGATCAAATAAAACTCACACACATATATATATATATATATTCTAAACTCAAATATATTATGATTTAATTTATGCGATCGATAATTTTTGAATAATTATTATTTCAAAAGTAATGAATAATATTTACTCTTAATATTAAATTCACTAAATAATGTAGTGAGATTTTGCATATACTTAATGTGTGACCCTCTAAGAATCATTCTTAGAAGAATTAGGTGAACTTAGCAAAATTCATTGATCACCATATAACACAACATCAAGTCACCAATATAAGAAAAGTTAATGTCACATTGAAGAAAACCTTCCAATGAATGGTTTTACTTTATTAGAATCTATTTTTTCAATAACTCATCAAGATAGTATCATAATTATGCCATCAACTTATATTGTTGATGTAAGTTTTGGGCCAACCTGAATCAATCTTTTCAATGAACTACCCTAGAAGGGTATTGAATTAGAAAGTTTCATTTTAGTCAAAGGGTTTGAGATATCCTCTTCCATTAACATAGAATGTAAAAATCCTTTCTTAAATTATTCAATTAATGTAATTTGTCTTATGATGAACCAATCATATTCGACTATAACATGAAAATATTTATAATTATGTTTTTCCATACATCAGAGTACATGATTCATTGTATAATTTAATTAAAATATCATGTCTAAGGACCAATATCTATGTCCATAGTTGGAATTTTGAATAAAACATATAACATGTTGAATTCCTATTGGTATTTCTATCCTCATTACCTATAATCATATATATTACTAATTGATAACATCAAGAAAAGATGTCACAATATCTTATAAGACTCCTACACATGATAGTTAAACATTATTTCTATTCTAATAGGAAAATGTTTTCTAGCTGATGGACATATTTTTAAAGAATATTGATGTTATAATTATTAAATATATCTATTATAACCTTTTTATTTTAAAAATACTCTATGGTACTTATCACATTAATGTTATTTAGATGAAAATTATAATTTTATAAGATTTTTATTAATATTAGGGTATTTAATTATTCTTATAACTGATTTCATAGAGTTTATTGGTTCTAAAAAACCTACTCAAACAGACTCCCACTTTCACTAGAGCCATCTACTATGTAATACCATTATAACTCTCAAATTATAAACATACTTATGTTAAGGTAAATCAATATTTTGTGTTCCTTATGGGTTCTTCTATGACTACACAATTTTTTGGTCATGTCACCACCTAGAGAAAATCCTGAAATTTTTTATATCAAAAATTGTTTAAATTTTTTCATTTTTCATATACTTTACATCTTTGATCATATAATAGAATTAAGTTTATTATAATATATATTATGATAAAAAGATTGCATCAATATAAAAATCTAAAATATGTAACAAATAATTTATATAACTTCTTTTTATGCTATATCAGAATCCATATCACACTCGGTCTATATTGATATGCCTCCCGCTAGATATTAATTAGCATTAACTTCTTATATATTTAGCCTATTGGGGTACATAAGATCATATAAAACTGTTTAAAAAACTATTTCATCTTCCCATTGACTACTAGTATTCCTATACCTCTATGTAATAAGAACATATACATACACATTCTAAAATAATGTTAGATATTTTTAATTTCTAATTAATGCCCTTCTCCTAACCCTATATGATATTATCCCATTATTCAATAAGTATATGAAATACCAAATCTCATTACATATCATGTAATATGATATATTTTCTAAACACTTAGGTATAAGGAATTATATTTATCACCGTAATCTTCTTCTTTACTTTAAAACATCGACTTGCAGAGATTCTTTTCCAAGTGAAATAATAAATAATTAATTCCTAATTTTTTTTCAAAACCTTTTTAATATAAATGTAATAGCCTAGGTACTGATAAAATAATTTTTTAATTATGTAATTTAATACTTATATTCATTTTAAATGTCTAATCAAATAAGAGGCATTTATTGAAATTAATGAATTCGAACTGATGGAATAGAAACTTCACCATAAGAATAGTAATCTAGCCAATAGAATAGTAACCTAACCTATAAAAGTATATATAAAATTTATGTATCTTATAATTTTAAATATGATATATTTATATCATGGATTAAGTAAATAAATATCTTAAAAATGATAAATTTAGTTTTCGTATTTTTGTGACCCATAAATTTTTATTTACAATCTTTTTATTAATATAAATGTTTAAATAAATAATTTTCTTCATTAAAATAGATTAATGAAATAATATTTTTCTGTCTTATGATTATATGATAACATTGTGTGAAATTAATTAATATTTCAAAGTGTTATAAAATCAGTTATAATTTTAAAATGGGTAATTTTTGGAATAAATGATGATTTAAATTAAAAATTATATTTAAAATATTTATAAAATTATTTACATAAAAAATTATTCTATTTTTTAATTATACAACATGAAAAATGGTTGGGTAAATTTTTGCGATTTTTTGGAAATACTTGAATTTTTGTGAATAATGAAATACGTTAATTTAGGATATAAGCTAAATACGTGATTTATTGATTCATAAATGATGTAATTCTGATTTAAGAACTAAATATTGAACTCTCGTGTATTATTTTAATCTTTTTTTTGATAATTCTCAAATTATTCATATTCATGATCCAAAATAATAAACTACTGAATATAATAATGAGAAAACACCCCTCTCCCCCACTATAAATAGCACCCCTCACCACCTCTTCTCCGCACACTTTAAAGACTTGTATCATGTTTCATTTCTACCCAATTCCCTTACCAAGACTCTTCCACATTTTCAATACCTTCTTGTCTCCCCAAAAGGCCAAAACCAAGTGCCTTATGGAGGTTCTCATGGAGGAGAATTCAAGATGTAAAAACCTCTTTCCTTTTTTCATTTTCATTTCAATTTATTTTATTTTCTTATTATCACCTCATATCCCACTATCCGAGTCAAATGATAACTACAATTTCATTTATATATTATTATATTAGTTTCTTAATGTAATAACACATCATTATTTCTCTTCTCCGCTTTTTTTTTACAAAAAATGAAAGCAACATCCGTGATGTGTTAAAATATCGCATTCAAGGACAACGAGTTTTCAATTTCCATTACCACCTTCAAGGTTTGTCGTAAAAACATTATTATGGATAAATTAGATTTTATTATAAATATTTTATGTTATTTAATTTTTTGTAACCATTATATAAACATTATATTAAATTAAATTATATAAGTTTTAGACGGTCATAAAAACCGCCACAATATACTAAATCATTTTCATTAATGATTTGTCTAATGATTCATCCTCATATTAGATAAAAAATAAAATATGGAATCATTTTAATTTATGAAAACATATTAATACCATTTCTTTCTACTTCTAGGGTTTTTCTTCTATTCAATATGAAAAACTATAATGAAATGACTATGGAAACTATGAAATAAACTCACCCGAAAGAATGGAAATAAAAAAATACTATTAATAAATAGGTAGAATGTTTCTATAAAATGGTCATATATGGTAATATAAACATGAGTATGGTTTTATAATATATTTATAACACTATTAAAACCAGTATATATGAGTTTCTAAAATGTTTGAATTAGGAAGAACCTGGTGTATTGTACTTTTCCTTAAAAATCATCTTTTAAATTTTTATATTAACAAAAAATTCAAAATGGATGTTTTTATGAATATAGTCATGTTTTTTTATCATTTTATAGTTCTTGGGATTTTTTTACAATGATATTCGGGACTTATATATCCCTCTAATTCATTGGGTATGTTTGTGTTAGAGGTCAACCGTATGGTTACTCCAACTATAACTGTGATGGTTACACCATAAGGTAGTCGTGAGGATTACATTCTAAGGTACCTTTGAGAATTACAATTAATATGGTAGCTGTGAGGGATATAATCTAATGTAATTAATAGAAAATGTAACCTATATGGTTTTATTTATCATTTCTATTATTTATAAAATCTCGTCTATTCATAAAGTATGTATACTATACTTCAAGTGTAATAAGTATATCTTATGAAAATGATTTCATATGTGTTAAGTATTCATGGAATAACATTTTATTTAACTATTTTTTTTATCCCTTACTGAGATTTTTTTTATCATCCCATATTTTTAAAAAAATCATAGCATTTTAGTATTTGTAAGAGAAAATAATAATCTGAAAAAATATAGTGAGGAATTCATGTTTTATTAAGAAAAGTTTTGTATTATGGAAGAAATCGAAATTATTTTAGTAGTATCCAATTTTTTTGTTGTGGGATTGTAATGTATGATTTATTAACTAATTATTTAATACTCTAAACTAATATGATCTTTGGTAATTTTGTATGTGAACTCTAGTTCATTTAACTAGATCATATATATTTTTAGGATGGGTCCTTATAGTTTGTATCAGAGAACAGTTTAGATAACTCTATGGGTTAGGATGATGTTATTTGAATAACATAATTATTTTTACCATAAGGTTAAGTTAAAATGATATAATTTTTAAATATTACCATGTTGGTTCATCTAAGATATTTCTATTCAAAATAGTTTTTCGTAGAAGGAACAGGGAAGCTGAAGTACAAAGGAACCAAGAGGAGGACATCTTTGTGAATTCACAAACTAGAATGGTGGGAATTAGAACCAAGAAGTTTGTGACTGAAATTAACCAGTTGAATTTGGCTATAAATTTTGGTGGAAATCATGAAAGAGACCAACCCTAACTAATATAGAGGAACATGATGATAGTGGAGCATTTTTTGAGGTAACACCCTCTTGCTTTCAGTGGATCATCAAACCCAGTGGTAGATGAAGGGTAGATTAAAGACCTTGAAAATATATTTGATATCATTGGGTATTTAGATAATCAAAAGGTTAGTCTTTCTATTTATAATATCGAAGGTGAAGTTGACCAGTGGTGGTAAATAGAAAATAATATCATGGATACTGTGGAGATTGATTCCCTGGAATGGGATGAATTAAAGAAAATTTTTCTTGAAAAATATTTTCCCATGGTGGTTTAAATTAGGATGGAAAATAAATTCCATAAGTTGAAATAGAATAAGGAATATTTAGTGGTCTTTATGAAGAAAACATCACTCCTTTGGAAAGGTATGATCCATATCTTATTCAATGTCTTAGTATTAAAAAATAATTTTTTCTAATGACTGAATCCAAGATATTGAAGGGAATTAGCATTATTTGAATTCAAATGTTATCAGAAACTTGTATGTTGTTTTTAGTGGGTATAAATGGAGTTTTATGATGATCTCATTCACTTTAAACACAATCGGAAGAAAATTTCTAGATGGAAATAAATGGGTGACAATAAATAAATGAAATATTAAGGTAATAAAATTCAGTTTCTAATTTGTGGAAAGTATAGTAAAAATCACTATGGGTAATGCCTTAAAAAATCGATAAGTGTTTTTTATATAGTATGTTTTGAAATATGGCTCAGTATTTCAAATAAAATGATTTTTAAATTTACTCGAATAAGAAAACAATAAGGTGTTTTAAATTTGGTTAGATGGGGTATTATATGAATACCTACAAAAAGAAATATCTCAATGATGGGAAGCATCCATATTATAAGAATAAAAGGTGTCATGAAATTATTTATGACTATGTCAATAGATGTTGGGGCATCTGAAAAAGTGTTATCAAGTACTTTTTTTGTTTTCTCAGACATTGCTAATGTTTTGTTTGACATAGGGTCTACACATTCCAATATTTCTATAAATGTTTTTGGTAAATAGTGAATTCACCTAAAGAAATGAAATCATAACTTGTGGTAAAAACACCAGGGGAAATATTAACAAAAAATGGGATTACAAGAATCTTATGATTATTGTATGTGGGAATACATTACCGATAATCCTTATAGTTTTTAAATTATTAGATTTTGATGTTTTTATGTGTATGGAATGGTTTTCTATTTATCATTCTAAGATTTACTGTAGAGAAAAAAAAGTTTTTTTTGAATGTGTTTCAGTTTGTATTCTATAATAAACCAATTTCATTGATAACATATCCAGAACTGGAGAAACTACTAAAATATGGAAATGAATGTGGTCTATCGTGTTTTGTTGAAAATAAGGTAACTGTAAAAATTAATGATATTCTAGTGGTAAATGAATAATTGTATGTTTTCCCTACTGAGTTTCTTAGTTTTATACCAGATCAGGAAGTTGAATTTACTATTTAATTATTTCCTGATGTTATTACAATTTCAAAACCCCCATATCGAATTGGTATAGTGGAACGTTTAGAATTAAGAAATTAGTTATAAGAGTTTCTTAATAAAAGATTCATTTTTGTAGGAACATCACCATGGGGTTCTCCTATTTTTTGTTAAAAATAAAGATGGATCCATGATACATTTCATTGATTATAATGATTTGAATAGCATTAATATTAAGAATAAGCATATATTTACTCATATCAATGACTAGTTTGATCAACTCCATGGAGATCAATATTTTACTAAAATTGACTTGAGATCGAGATACAATCAAATCAAGGTGAATGAGGATGAAATTATGAAAACAGATTTATGTACTAGATATATGAATTATTATTTTGTTGTTATTCTATATGGTTTGATAAATTCCCCTAATTTAATTATTGATATTTTGAATATAATATTCCATGAATATTTTGATAAGTTTTTTTGGGTTTTATTAATCATTGTTTGTGGTATCATGAAACATATCAAAGGATTTATCTATAAACCCATAAAGAAAATAAGTTATTCAGGAAATTTAAAAAATGTGATTTTTGGTTGAAATATATTTATTTTCTTGGAAATACTATAAATTACGATGGTATAATAGTTGATCCTGCCAAAAAAGGTTTTTGATGAATGTCAAGGACTTAAAAATATTACATAGATTATTCGTTTTCTTGGATTTGTGGGATATTACTGGGGTTTTTTCAAATCAGTTGTGTTGTTTTCTGGCCCTATAACTAAGTGAACACAAAAAAGGTTTAAATTTATTTGGATAGAAGACTTTGATGTTTTTTTGGGAACTAGAAAGAGGTTTCTTGAATGATATAGTTTTCGCCCTACCTTCCATAAATGCTAATATTTTCATCTACGATGATGATTCATTGAAGGGACATGGTTGTTTTCTTTTGATGAAAAATGATCAATTAATTGTTTATTTTTCAAGACAAATGAAACATGTGAGTTAAATTAGCCCAAATATGATGTGAAATTACCAGTTGTGGTATTCTCTTTAAAAATTTGGAGGATTAATTTTTATAGATCCAAAGGAGAAATATGACCTTAAAAGTTACTAGTATATATTTACTCAGAAGAAATTCAACATGAGGCCTAAAAGATGGCTTGAAATGATAAAGGATTATTATTGCATGATAGATTACCATACTGGAAAATAAAATAAATTAGTAGATTCTATGAGTAAAAAACACCATTCATCATTAACTATGTTTCATTTGGAATATGATCTATTGATTAATGATTTGATTAATTTTGGCATGCATGTTGTGGGCACATGAAATTCCTCTATATTGTTTTAGGTTTCAAAGCAGTCGTCCCTCTCAGACTAAATTAAGAAAGCACCAAGGGAATATATTGAGTTACAGAAAGAGTTATAATTGGTTATGAAAGGTAAATTTCTTGAATTTAATGATGATAATGATTTTGTTTTGATATTTGGGAAGAAATTAGGTGTGGATTTTAATTCCCAACTAAAGAAATAATTGTTTTGTGAAGGTCATAGTTATCCATTTTTACTTCATCCTGGAAGTACTAAGATGTACGATGTCCTTTTGGAGTATTAACAGTTGGATGCAATTAAAATAGATATTTCTGATTTTACGGTTAAAAGTTTGAAATATTAGAAGGTTAAAGAAGGGTGAGAACTAAAAATGGGGATGTTTTAGCCTCCTCTAGTTCTAGAGTGTAAATGGGAAAATATATCCATTGACTTCATGGTGGGACTATAAATACATCTAGAGGTAACGTTGGGATTTTGGTTATTGTTGATTGGTTGACTAAATCTGTTCATTTACATCATATTAGAGACACAAATTCTCTAGATAATCTTTCTCAACTGTACCTAAATGATATTGTAAAGTTATATGGAGTTATTCTCTCCTTTATATCTGGCAATGATCCTAGGTTCTCTTTTTTACTTTCGGGAAGGCCTTCCGAAGTCATTGGGAACTAAATTATATTTCAACACACCCTCTCATTCTCTATATTATGGGTAGATAGATCAAATAATTCATACTTTTAAGGATATGCTTTGATATTTTACAATATATTATTAGGGAATTTAGGATCTACATATTTATTTAGTTAAGTGTTATTGTAATAATTGTTTTTATTTCTGTATACAGATTTCACCTTTTGATTCATTATATATAAAGTTGTGTCAAACTCCAGCATTTTGGAATTTAGTCAGTGGAAAGAAATTGATGGGACCAAAATTAGTAGAGGAAGTAGCTAAGAAAGTGAAGATGATTGAGAAATACATGAGGAAAGCCCAAAGTAGGTAGAAAACCTATGTAGATAACAGGAGGAAATAATTTTTTTGACGTAAGTGATCATGTTTTCCTTAAATATTTCCTTGGAAAGGTGTTAGGGAGTTTTGTAAGATAGGAAAGATACATCCATGGTTCATTGGACCTTTTAAAATCCCATAGATAGTTAGACCAGTTTCCAATCGAGTAGCCCTACCTCCATGTTTATCTTAGGTACACAATACTTTTCATGTTTCGATGGTAAGAATGTACGTTCCAGATCCATCTCATTTTCTGAGCCTAGAAGTAGTACAGTTGGAATAGAACATTTCATATGAGGCCAATACAGTTCTGATTATTTATTGTAGATAGAAAGTATTATGGAAGAAGGTAAATCACTAGGTTTAGGTTTTGTTGGGAGGCCACATGGTAAAAAAAGAAACATGTGAATCTTAAAAGTATATGAGGGAAATGTGTCATCACTTGTTTAATAAGTAAATAAAAATTGTGAGGATGCAATTTCTAGAAGGTGTAGGGAATGTAACAACCCATGCACATATAAAATAATTTTATTTCATTCTGGAATCTAATTGTAAAATTCATTATAAATTTGTAATTAAATATGTTTCATTTATATAAATTAAGGAATTTTTACTAGTGGAATACTAAATTTACCTTAAGAATAGTATTCTGGCCAATAGAATAGTAACCTCACCTATTAAAATAAAAAAATAAAATTTATGAATATTATAAGTGAAAATATTATATATGTATATCATAGAATAAATAATTATATATTTTTAAAATACTAAATTAAATGTTGGTATTTTTGTGGCTCATAAATTTTTATTTACAATTTTTTAATTAATATAGATATTTTAAAGAAATATTATCTTCATGAAATATATTCATAAATTAATATTTTTTTGTCTTATGATTATAAGATAATTTTATGAGAAACTAATTATTTTTTTCAAGTGTTAAAAATTTTGTTATAATTTGAAAATTGGTATTTTTTAACTAAATGATGATTTTAATTAAAACAATTATCATATTCTAAAAATTATTTCTAAAAAATGGATTCCACTTTCAAATTCTACTCTCAAAAAATGTTTTGGGAGAATTTTTGCTATTTTCTCAAATACTTAATTTTTTTAATAGTGAAATATGGTAATTTAAAATATAATCTATATACAAGATTTATTGAGTTATAGATGATGTAAGGCTACTGTAATCCCAACATCTCAATATATTCTTCATTATTTTAATAAATTTAGTTATAATTTTTAAATTATTCGTAATATTGATACAAAATAATAAACTAATGAATATAATAATGACAAAAGATACATCTCTTCCACTATAAATTGCACTAATCACAAACTCTATTCCTCATACTACAAAGCATTGTATATTGTTTAATTTCTCCCCAATTCCTATTACAAGGATCTTCCCCACATCCAATACCTTCTGTTGCCACCAAATGTCCAAATTCAGATTCCTTAAAGATGTTCTCAAGGAGGGAAATTGAAGAGGTAAAAACCTCTTTCCTTTTCATTTAATTTCATTTCTATTTCATTCCATTTATAATTATCTCCTCATATCCCCTTATCCAAGTGACATGAAAACTCTGTTATATTTTATATACTTGAATTTTCTTCTGTTAATGTAATAACCCATCATCATTTCTCTTCTCCTCTCCTTCTATATGAAAAAATGAAATCCTAATCCATGATGTGTTAAAATATCATATTTAGGAATGACGAGTTTTCATCTTCCAGTACCACCTTCAAGTCTTGTCATAAAACACTTATTATGGAAAAATAATATTTTATTATAAATATTATAATTTATTTAATGTTCTTAAACCATTATGTAAGCATTATATTAAATAAAATGATATAAGTTCGTGATTGTCGTAAAAACATCCAAAATAAACAAAATCATTTTCATTAATGTTTTATCTAATGATTCTTATTAATATAAGACAAAAAGAAATATGTATCCATTTAAAATTACGTATACATAATAATACCTTTTCATTCCACTTATAGAGTTTTTCTTATATTCTATAAGAAAATCAACAACAAACCGACCATAGAAACCGTGAAATATATGCACCAGAAACAGTGGAAATAACAAATATTTATTAATAAATGGGTTAAAAATTATTATAAAAAAGATATATAAGGTAGTATAAACATGGGTATTGTTATTTGATATATTAATAACCATCATTATATTGTTATACATTAGGTTTGTAGATGTTTCAAATAAGACACACTCGAGGTAAGGTACTTTTCTTTAAAAAACATCTTTTAAATTTCTATTTTTATAACATTCCTTAGAATGTTTTTATCCAATTATTTAGGATTCATCATCATTTTATAGTTCCTGTTAATATTTTATGACTAAGGTTGGGGCACATATATCTCTCAAATACATTGGTAATGTTTATGTTTTAGGTCGTGGGTATGGTTACTCCTAGTGTAACTGCGATGGTTAGGCCATAAGTTAGCTATGAGGGTTAAAATGTAAGGTAGCTGGGAGGGTTATAGTTTATATAGTATCCATGGGGGTTACAATCAAATGTAATTGATTACCAAATTAACCTATATGGTTTTATTTATTATTTTTATGTATTATGAAATCTCATTTTTTAACAAAGTACGTATATGATACTCTAAGGGTAAGTAGTATAATTTGTGAAAATGACTTCATATGTGTATAAGTATTCATGGAATAATGTTTTCATTACATATTTATAAATTCATTACAAATATTTTTTCCCCATCCTATATTTTTTAATTAATTTTCACTGGGGTAAGTTATTTTTATGAGAAAATATGACTCCAAGCTGAACATTGTGATGAATTCGTATTTTATTAAAAAGTTTTGTATTATAAAAAAATGGAAATGTTTTCATAGTATCCAAATTGTTTTTATTATAGGATTTTCATGTATTATTTATGGACTAATTATCTAAAACTATAAAATGATAAGATCTATGGTAATTTATTAAGTGTACTATATTTGAATTAACTAGATCATGTAATGCTTAATTTTGGGTCCTTATAGTTTGTATGATACACATATATCAGGGGGCATGAAAAAAGAATAGTTTTCCCCTAATGTAGCATAGAATATAACTACGGTCATCTCACATGTGTAGTTTCATGGTCATTTAAATAACTAATTTTATACCAAAAAATACAATTTATTTTTGATTTTATTATTTATTTAGGAAAATAATACAATTTAAGGGTTCTGGGTTTTTGAACAATGATTGAAATGTAATAAAATAACATTATAAAAACATAAATATTAAATCAAAATGATATTATACAGAAAGTACATGTTCCTAGGGTTTGGATACATGGGTTATTTCATTAATTATTTCTTTTTTACATTCAGTTTTAAAATTGAATTAATTTTAAAATGATTTATAATCTTCACCTAGAGTGGTACATTTTATTTCCTATGAATCATCTTTGGTACAAAAATAGATCACCTCCTTTGTTTGAATGTAAGAATGGATTCGAGATTCTTATAATGGTTTACATTCACCACACCTATAAATTTCCATATCATATACCATAAAAATAATAATAGAATTCAATAATTTAAAGTAAAACTATTAATAATGTTGTAAAACATCCCTTAGATCTAAGCCTTGGGTTAGTCACATGCCATTCAAAATTGAAAAGAGGTCACAAAGAAAAGAGGTTAAAGGGAGAGAATTACATTAGGGTTGAAATATAATTATATATTATTTTAGAAAGGTAAAACATTTTAAACAAGAATATTTATATGCATTATATTACAAAAGGAATGTAAAATAAATTTAAAGGAAAACACCTAGTAGTTGAATCCATATATGGCAGGTTAGTAGCGGATCCTCAAGAACTAATCCTTTTCAATCCACACCAATTATATTTTTTATATTATTTAATCCACCATAAATCCATCATAAATGATCTTTTAAATGGTCTCATGTCATAAAAAATAGGTTACTCCATTATTTTTAATCAAAATAAATTTTTATAGGTTTTCTTATTGTTTCACATTTTGATTTTTTTACCCAATATGTAATGTGTGGGGATATCTAATATTGTATTTTTTGTCCCATCAAGACTTTTCCTATCATGAATATTTTTCATGAAGTTTATTTTTTGGGGACATGAATCTTCTCAATGCATGTTTTGTATCTTGTATTCCTTTATGTTATATGTTGTGAATGTTTTTCATGATTTTTATGGTTTTTTCAATTAGGTTTCACTCTATTTAGACCCAGTACTTCATTTTCATGATTCATAAATGATCCTTTAATTTCCCTAGACTAATATATAGCATCAATCTACCTTCGAAAATATGATTTTGTGCTGCACCACTTCAATATGTGGCATGCAGTTTCTAATTCATGTTTAATTCATTAATTTTGTTTCTTTTCAAAACATTTATAGTATCCAACCATAAATCACAATAAAAATACTATCATTAATATTATATTGTAGAGTAAAACATTGTGTTTTATATAAAAAAATATGTCCAAAATATGGCTATATCAATTCCCCAATACTTAGAACTTTCTTTTCCTCAAGCTTATAATCACAAAAACATTTTAATGGAATTTCACTATGTCAATATTTAAATTTCAAATGAAATAAAAATAACTGTTTGATAATGGAAAGTAAAACTTCAAATTTAACATAAAATATTTCCTTCAAATCCTTATTCTTAAATGAAATAAAGTCGAACATGTATTTTATTTTTACACTTTTTAAAAAGAGTTTATTTTACTTCCTTCAATTTTTATTTCTTAATTAATCAATAAGGTTCACACTAATTTTAATCTACCTCACATTCAATTAATTTTTCCTAACTATAAATTTAATAAATATAACTATTTTTATTCCCATACCTCTAGTAAATTTCACATACCATGGGATTAAAAATCATTTCACATCTCCACCATATATAGATAGAAATAAAAAACAATCATGATGTATTTTCATTTAGGATCAAATGACTTTGAGCAATCATGTTGGTCTGTAATGAATAAAAATGAAGGTAAAATACGATGTTTGACTCTTTATCATAATATATGTTATCAAAACATAATCCTAATGAATTACACATGGAAATTTCATCTCATAACCCCAATTCTAAAAGTAGTCATATAATACAAATCAGTATAACGAATGATTCACCCTCTCTATATTTTTTAATGCATTTTTTAAGAAAAGTATAACATCCACCACGTAAGTACATGTGATATAAATCATTGGTCTAGTAATTATTATTATTTATACCCAAAAGACGCAACCCATTTCTATTATTATTATTATTTTTATTTTTATTTTCATTTTTATTTATTTTTTATTTTTTCCATTTTTATCAAGATAGGGGAATAATAAAATACAATGAAAATATACCCTTTCTCAAAATATCAATAGAACCCCTAGAATAATTTTTTACATACTGAACTACCATAAAAAATTCTCCCCCGCACTTAGTCCCTTAAATATCATTCATTATTCCATGATTAGGGTAGGGTTTGGTATAATCGATTTTTAACATGGCTCATTTTATAACAATGTCATTCATATATTTTACAAGGAAAAACTAGGATTTATTTCTTTGTGGTTCTAATGATTAATGGATCTATAATAAAATTCCAAAATGATATTAAATTTTATTCTATTTAGTCATAGATTTGAGAAGATTCCAATAAATTTCTAGAAGAGAAAATTCTCTATTTTCTCAAGAAATATACTATTTCAATGAAATAGGAAGTATTTGGTTAAAAAAAATTCTTAAGGGTGATAACATGTAGATTGGTAAAATTATACATGGAAATGATCAAAAAAACTAATCCATATAAATCTCATGAATTTAAAACATTACAAATATAATTATAATTTCACTTACAAAATGAACTCATCTCTAAATATAGTGATTTTTCAAATCCATCCCCCTCATTATTAACCTTAATCATTAATTTTAATATTTAACTAATCTAATCATAGTAATAATGAAAATTAAAACATAGAAGAAATATTATCCTATGAAACTAATGTCTCTTAAATCAATACTAGATTTCATGGTATCAAAGTGGGGAATACAATTTTCAATAAATATATTATACAAATTAAATTAATGGGGGTAAAAAATAATTTTCTAATTAAAATGCATTCACCCATCACATAGGTGATTTAGTTTAAATTGTGTAGGTTTTGGTTGTAATGGATCTATTTTTTTATCACTTTCATTTAGTGAATTAATTTAATGATGTGAATTTAATTCATAATTTAAATTCATTATAGTTTCTCCACGCATGCTTCCATTTGTAGACATATATATGTACCTAAAAAAATAAAACCACTCTTGGGAGTATAAGGGCCCTGTTAATTAATTTCAAAAATGATAAAGGGATTGGGATTTTATCTTAATTTATTCTAAAAACTAATAATTGAAATTAAAATTACTACAAATCAAGTAAATAAAATAACGTTAGGCATTATTCGTGGTTTAATCCCCCAATTGGGCCCTTGGTTTTTACTACCTCCAAATTTGAACTATCATCTATTATCCATAGTCTATAAATGGGTGGATTTTATTAGAATTTAACCATCACCTATTATTCTTCCCATCATGAACTTATTCTTTATTATTTTAGAGAATTCAATGTATAGAGTACACCATATCTTCCCCTTAGCAATGAGGATTCTTTTTCATGGTGGTGGTTAGATAAAGTATGTAACCCCTTCCTCTTTTGTGGCATCATGTTCAACCTTTATTTCAGTATCTTGTGTCTACTCTATGTATATTATATTAAAATAATAATCAATGATAAAATTAGACAAAAAATATACTTGAACAAAAATTGAAAATTTTGAATATATAATTAATTTAACCCTTTAATTATAAAAAACTTTCATATTTGGTTCATTGGTAAAATCCAAAGATATCTTTTCATGTGCTTCCTCTAGTGTATGTTCAATATATTTGTGGAGCTCCATGTGTTCCTCAACAGGTGTATTTTCTTATTTTTATCTTCCTATTAGTAAAAAATATAAGTTGACTAGATCATTAAAATCAAAACATCATGGGGTAATACTCAATTCATATTAAATGATATTAAATTATTTTGAGTGTAAGAATGGACAATCTCTAAGAGTTTTCAACATGAATCTCTTCTTCAATAAAAAACACATCTTATTGTTGAGTAGTAGAATATTGAGGTGGGTATTCAGGATACTCCATTATTTCTTTTAATTCCAACATAGGTGTGGTTTCTTCTTCATCTATAGTTTGAATAATGTAATTATGTGATGATTATTTTATCTTGTAGATAATTATATCTTGTTTCATTTCATCATCTTCACATTCACTCCAAACTTAATCGTAATATTTTCCAATATTCTTATCATCATGTGGGTCTTCATATTAACATTATATTGCTTCATGGTATTCTTGAATTTGTATCTCATGATATTTGGGTTGGAAATGGTCTTCAAGTGTGGCCTCCACCACTTGAATTTCATTATAAAAATCGATAAGATCCACTGGTTCTTCCTCTAGTTCTAGATCTAGTTTCATGAGGGGTGTATTGAAATGTGTATTAATGCATTATATTTTTCTCTATGTGTCAACTAGTGTATTGGTAAACCATTGTAACTAATCATTTATATAATTTTCATCAAATTATTGTTCTTAATATTACACCTATGAGTAGTTAATCCTTGTAGAGAAATTTTTATTTGAGTACCTTGTGGAATTTTTTTTATAAAAAAAAAGAAATTATTTTCCAAATGTGTGAAAAATAAATATGATTGAAAGAAAAATTAGCAACTTGTCAATGGTACTATGTTTGACACCAATCTATCATGTGGTGTATTAAAATAAAAATTTTCATTTCTAGTTCATCTTAGAGACTAACATGGGTAATCTCACCTGAGGGTAGTCACTGTTGATTCAATCAATAATTTTATTTCTATTAATATAAATATTTTTATTGGTTTTATTAGTTATGAATGTAATGTGTTTGGTTTCTTTTAATGAGTAATGCAATACAGAAAATATAACCAAAATAAATATGTAGACAAAATTAAGTTTACAAAGAAAGGGAATTGTCGAAAGGTTCCGATATATGGGTTCCTTCATTCATTAATTATTTCAATTTTACAATACATTAGTTTCTATATATGGATTGATATTGTCTACCCTGAGTAGGATTTTTACCAATCCTAAGAACCCACTTCGGCAAACCAAATCACTTTATCCTTAAAATAAAATAGAAATTAATTTGAGATCCAAGTTATGGTGGACTGCTGCCATGCCCATTGAATTCAATCGCATTCACCAAAAATTGAATTGATACAATATGAAATTAAATCACAATAATTAAGAACACCACAAAACCTCCCCCAAATCCAATCCTTAGTTTAGTCACATTTTATTACTATGTGAAAAAACATAATAATGGGAAAATGTAAAAGAGAGTGATTGAGAGAGAGAGATGAAAGAAATTATCATTATAAGAAAATGAAACACATCAAATAAAATATTAATTTTTTAGAAGGGAAAATAAATTGAAAATAAAAACAAAAAATAAAACACAAGCATTTGTATCCCAACAATGTAGTGTAGTATAAGATCTTAGGGAACTAAATTATTACTTCTCCCCTTAACTGACCCTATATTTATAAGAGTTCTATATGCTCTAAATCCTTTAATAGAATCATAAATAGAGTCTCATGTGGTCCTAGACCACAAAAAAATTAAAAAGGGGAGTCTTAAAACATAATGTTTTTCAAATTTCCATTCTTTAACTCTTTTAAAGACTCTCACATCATGTAAATGTTCCACGACATGTAATATGTGGGTCCAAATAGTGTCACAAAATTTTTTACAAATATTAATTCATTCTAGTTGAATTGAGTTTTTGTAATGGAGTGAAAATATTTGTCACACTATGGCACGCATAAGTGTGGCTTAGATTCCTCTTTTTTCATCCCAAAATAATTTCACGTCTTGTATTATTCCATGTTACATGATATGAATGAATTTCATGATGTGTAATGATGTTTTCCAACTTTTTTTCTCTGAATTATCTCGTTAATTAATTTTCAAGCTTAGTATTTTTTCATTGGAATTCCCTTCTCAAGTCCATGACTCAGTTGCTGCATTAATCCACCTTCAAAAAAATGGTGTATTCAGAATGCTTAAAAAACACTTTTATGCGTCATTTCCAAATATTTATGATATCTTTACATTAATAAAAAAATTAAATATCATCAAGTTTAATCAATTAATGTGAAAATTTACATTATGTTTTATATAAAAAAATAATTGTAAAAAAAGAATATATCAATTATTTTTGACTCACGCATGTCATGGGGTGCCAAAAAAAAATTTATTTTCATAATATAACATAGATTCTGAAAAGGGCCATATCACTTGAGGAGTGTCATATTCAATTTTCTCACTAATCCTATTACACTTAATCAAATTCTTTTTGTTGGTTTAATTGTTGATGAAAGAAATAATTTTGGTTTTGTTAATGAGTAGTGTGCTATAAAAATAAACACTAAATACAGATAATTATGGAATGAAGTTTATAAAGAATGGTCTTGGCCTCAGGGTTTAATTATCTATGTTCATTAATTATTTAATTAAATATTATAGTCCATTAAATTCTATTCATGGATTTATATTATCTACACTTACCATTAGTTTTAGTATACCTAATAAACCTCTTTAGAAAACCAAACCTCCCAACCCTTGATAAAAATTAAAATTAAATTGAGATCAAATTCATGGTGGTCTACTACCACACCTATACAATTCTCTCAAATCCACCACCTGATAAATTAAAAAAAATATTAAATTAATGCATAATAATAAGTAACTACATGAAACCTACCACAATACCAATTAGTCACTTGTCATTCTTAAGTAAAAATATTTCCCTATAGAAACATGGAAGAGATACAATTGGTAAATACAGAGATATAGAGATTGATAAAAGAAATTCTTATTGGAATATAATAGAATAGTTCAATTTACATATTAATGGGTTACAAGGGAAAATAAATTTAAAATAAAAATATAAAATAAAACCTAAGAAGTAGTTTCCCTACAGCACAATGCAATTGAAAACCCCCAAGGACTACTCCTCATTCAATCCACCCAAGAATCTTATTTATTGGTTTTATATTTTCTTACTACATCAAAAATAGCCATTAAATGAGTCATAAGTCATCTCAGGTAATCAAGGTGTCATTAAATGGGTTCTCTTGAATTATTACCTAAAATATACCCATTCTTGGGTTGTCCCGATGGTCTTGCGTCTTGTAATTCTATTCAAGACATGTAATGTGAAAGAGTGAATCAATTCACTGCTTTCTTCATGTCTTGGATTCAAGTCTTGTATCCCATTATGTTTCAAATAATGAATGAGTTTCATGATGTGAACTGATCATTTTCAGTATATTTCATCTAATTTAATCCCAATTCTTTAGTTTTGAGCTCCAAGAATCTGAATTAACATAGCCTCATCACAGGACATCTTCTATAGGTCGAATTCATTTGTTCCATCTTCCTTATTAAATATTATATTGTAACATTATTTCAGGGTGTGGTGTCTCTTGATCTTTCATAAATCATTCTTTTTATTTTTTTTTTCAAAATTTGTGGTATCCAACCATAAATCACAAAAAAACATATTGGAAAGAATAATCAATTAATGTAAACAAATATTGGGTTTTATAATTAAATAAACCCAAAAATTATATATCCATAAATATAATAGGAATATATATATGAAAATAAATATATGTATTTCATAAGATATTATTCCTTGTAATATGGGTTTCTAATTTTAGTCATTATTGGAAAATATTTATTTATCTTTCTATAACTATCTGTAAGAGTTAATGTATATTTTCCATATGATATCAGAATATTTAAAAAAGAAAACTATAGCACTCCCACTAACCTCTTGAATACACATGGCTCACTTTCACTCATAATAATACCTAACATTCTTATGGATTCATTAAATAAATATTCTATGATCATGATTCTTTCTTCAATCCAAAAATATATTACTTTGACTCACATGACATATTAGATTTATTTGGTGTTACAAACCCCTATGGATGTATAATATAGACACATTTCATAGTATTTACTTCATTTATGGTTCTATTGATATCCAATTTACCAATATAATGATAATAAAATTTTTCTAAGATTAGTATAATTATACTGTATTTATCATGTTGTTTTGTGAAAAGGGTTCAACATAATCTATGACTAGAAACTGGTAGAAAATATTAATTAATAATAATTCCTCATAGGTACAAACTTAACAATCCCATTATAGTTTCTTCTTCAATACCTGCAAAATTATTTACAATAAATTGAGAAACAAGTAAAACGCACAGTTGGATTTTTTCACATTGAATCCATCTTGAAATTCATATGAATATACAAATAATAGATTTTTTATATTTACAAATTTATATTAAGATTAATTATTAATATATCCAAAAATATATTACCTATCTTGGTCAATATGAATCCTTCTATTTGGTTTTGAATTTTCAATATAGTATTTGTATCTATAATAACTTCTCCCTTAAAATCTTGGAGTGTTTTAGTGTTCTTATGCCAACTCAGGTACATCTATATCCATGGAATCATTTAGGTATATATTGATCTTATTATCTCAAAATATATGTTCTTTGTACCTATAAAACATATTCAATAAATTGACTAACACATTTATATCTATCATATAGTGATATTCTAAGTATATTTAGGATAATTAACTAATATTCCCCTACTATTTTCCATATGGTATGTTTTTTTCTAAGATTATATTCAACATAAGGTTCTCATAAGAGAAATAATGATATGAAATAATGTATTGGAATCATATTTCAACTAATATTATATTTTTTAAAAAAAATTGAAATATTCTTAGTTGTTACACATTTATTTGTGGAACATGTCATGAAAGTAATTATAGAATATTTAAAATGCATATAAAACTCCTAATAAATCTTTTTTGTTCTACTATCATCACATTGATGTGTATAAGGTAATCTGAGTTGAGGAATTCATCCACTCTAAATTTAAATGGATTATGAATGATAGGTTAAGATATTCTATGACTATCTCTCTTGGATTATTTTATATATTTTACTAACTATATTTATTACATCCACATTACATTCGTAAAATATTTTAAAGGAATCACATGGGGTATATAAATTTACCTGAAACATCAACTTAGAATTTTTCACACATGTATTGTTAAAAAAACTCAAGAATAAATTTCAATTTACGAAATTTATTACCTAAATAAATTTATATCTTAAAACATAATATAAAAGTACATAAAATAAAAAATATTATTAACTTCTAAGAGTATTTTCACCCTTCTAGGAATACAGTAGAAAATTAATTTAATTGTTCATAGTAATGAATTAAATTTCCTAAATAATGTATTACAAGAGTGTTATATTTTATATTAATCACTGATTACCAATATTGGAGCCTTGTGATTCAAGTATTAATAAACTATTAATTGTGAATTAAATCAACAACAATCATTAAAAAAATCATTTCTCATTAGGTCTATAACTGGACAATTAATTAACTTTTTTTGCAGCACTAAATTTATAATAATAATATTTCCTGAATTAATCCACTTAGAAATTTTATTTTGTGGTCTTCTCTATAACTACTTAGTCATAAACCTCATTTGGTTACATATAATGTTTAACTTACTTCTTATAATAAATATGAACTTCCTTGGCTACTAAATTTGAATAAAAATATATGATCCTTATATTGTATTTAATATCCATGTATAAAAATATATATATTACATGACATGATGAAAATACATAAAGAATAATATTATACTGAACAGTTGTTCCACTCATTACAGTTCCTACTCTATTAATATTCATTTTCAATTGTGACAGAAATAGCCTCATTTCCATTATTTTACCTCTAAATCTTTTTTTCATTGAAGGATTTTATAAAGGATCCAATGAATTTAAACCCATCATTTGATTTCCAAATATGTCCCTCACTTCATTCGAAATAATAGGTGATGGGTCACCTTCCCACCAATCCTTATCTTCTTGGTGAAGCATAGCTAAATGACTCATAATCGGCTTATCTATAATATTTATTCTTTAATTAATATTGAATAAAAGGAATCATAATGTTAAAGAAAATAACATGATATTAATGGATAATTTCATATTCATATTGAATCAAAACTTCACTTAGTGATCAATGTACTTAAACATCTTGAATGCAAGATCACTATCTAAGTACTTATCTTCTAGTTTACAAATGTACAATGTAATGACAATGTCATTTATCATTAGCCTCTATTTTTTTATTTCATGATCTATTAAATAAGTTATCATTGTTTATGAATCCATGTATTTATATTTTGAAAGGAATTTTTGGGTGTGAATATGTTTTTGTCAGTAAATCATGTCAAAATACATGTTTTTAAATAATCAAAGAGGAATTCATGATTGATTAAGTATCTACCAAAAAATTAAGTAGAATATTCCAATAGATTAAGGATAAAATAAATGGTATTTTCTCTGTTGGAAGAATCCATTTTTAAAGGCCCCAACTCCATTAGCTCGGAGCCAGTGGTTATCTTACTATATTTTCACAAACCAAAAGGAATTGAATCTCGAATAATTGAATAGTTTAGTAGTATTGGGAGACAAGATACATACATGATTCTCACATTAAATGTGAATACATGAAATATAATATTATAGATATTTCGATAACATTATTATTTATTCTAGTTTATTCGTTATTTAATTCATATATCTCTTCTTGGTATTAAGGGGAAAGGAAAACATAATAAAGGTTGAGTTAAAATTTTTATAAAGGAAATAATTCAATAGAAGATATCAAATAACAAATAAAATATAAAAAATATAAACAATAATCAAATATATTATATAACTAATACCATTATAAGGGGATTAAACCATTAATAAAATAACAATAAAAATAATCTCATGGATACCAATAATTACTTTTCTACTGAGATAATGCTTAATGTTGGACATCATAATATTACTATCAATGCCTTTTTACAAGATAATATCTGTAACAGGTTATAGCATAGGTAAAATACAAAAACAAGCTTGTCTCATAAGACCTACTGATGCATCTAAGGTCTATAATAGACTGATCACATCACTTACTGTGTCAAATTCATTCAACATATGAAAGGGGTAAAATATAATCAATGTAAACATTCATATTGAAAATCTAGCATATAAAATGATAACATTTTCTATAATCAATAAACATAATCTTAGTTTATATAGAGTTATATGGATAATGGATCCAAAAGACTACATCCCCATTAAATAATAATATTCACCAAATAATGTTAACATAGATGATAATAATTTACAAAGATCACTGGAATATTTCTTGGGGAAAATACCTTTTTCATTTTGAAATAACCAATTCAAAATCTAAACATTCACAAAACAATAAGGGAAAACATTTATTTGAAAATAATATTGAAAACAACTAATGGAAGCTTAAAATCATTAATTAGTGATTATGTAGGGATATTTTTTCATTCCTTGTATATAAAAACATGGATAACATTCACATTTTTTGGTAGAAAATAAAAAAGTACCTTAGTCATAAAATGATAAGAAGATTCCTTTGAAACATTTGATAGAAACTTAAACATGGGTAAAAATGACTTTGAAAATCATTATATAATATTAAAAACATTATTTAATATATTTTAATAAAAATATGTATGTGGAAGAAAAAATATTCCATACTGAATAGAAAAACAAGTCGGTTTTCCTTAAAATAGTTATTTAATTATCTTGAGTACATAAAATATGAAAATGAAAGGAAAACATAAAATTTTTATAAATAACTTAATTCTAAGAAAACATATTTATTTTATGAAATAAATATCATATAATTTCCCAAATATTAACATGAACATAAAAATTCATGAATAATAGTTAGATTGTGAAATAAAAACATACCACTTTGGTAATATTTGAATCACAACCCCAATGATATAAATTTATTAAAATTAAGTATTAATTACCATGAATATAAATATATTCAGGATATAACTTGTCAAAAGGTTTATTATATACACCACAAAAATGATACACTTTGTGAATTTGAAAGTTGTCTCACAGAAATAAAACTGAGTTGAGAAAACCCTTACCTCAGGTTTTTCATCCATCGTATGTGCACGAACCTCCTTTATAAAAAATATATATTTATTATTCATATATTATACAATTATTATAGTATATATAATACTATATAATATTAACGTATAACCTTTTATCACTTCTTTATTAAAAATTATATATTTATAAAATCAATAATCTATGTGATAATTGTTTTTTTCATGTATGTTTTTGGTTATGTAATTTTTTTACTTGTACATTATTCATGGTTCTATAATATCTAGAAATTCAATAATGATATAAATATTATATATTTTCATTATATACATAGTTATAATCATCCATAAAATATGGATATTTTAAAATGAATTACACAATTGAAATAGATGGTTGGTTGTGCGTACGCATTAATGTTGTATTCACTTTTTGATAGATGGGAGGAAAGAAATGTAAAAACTAATTCACCTTTAAAAAAAATAATTATATCACATATATAATATATATTCAGTAAATATAAACTTATTACTATCCATGTAATTTTTAAATGATTTTTATATTACATCGCTTTGTGAAGGTTGTAGTCCACACGTACTCATGAGTGACGTTATCATTTACCAATGGATCAGAAGGATAGATGGTAGATATGATATTATAATTTTAGAGAAATAATTAATTCATAAATATCATATATATTCATTAGTAATAAATTTATAACCATTAATTTAAATAGGTTATGATCAATGAATTTCATCGTTAAGTTGAGACGATAAGTTATACATATGCACAAGCGATGTTTTCTCTTTTAATTGAATAAAAAAGGGATGTAATGTAGTTTACACATAAATATAATAACAAATAAGTATATTTATGATATAGGATATATTATTTTATTATTGGTACTTCAAATTTATTTGTATAATGAGAATAAATATATTTGTAAGAGTTCGTAAAGATGATTACTTCTTCTTTGGTGGACTTCCTTTCGATTCATTATAAAGAACCCTTGAAATTGTATTTTAAGTAGATCAGAACATCTAATTAGTTTTTATGGAAGTTTATAAGTTAAATGGGAAGGTTTTGGTATATACCTAGGGCTATAATATTTGTATATAAAAGATAAATGTTTTTCCCTTTTATAAGAGATGAGAGGTGCACTCGTTGAATTTCATAAAATATTATAAAATTATAATATTATTCTCTAAATAAATTCCTAAAAATTGAAAGATATTAAATTATATGGTTGATATATGTTTTTATACCATAAATAAATATTAATTTTATTAGTTTATATGGTGTTTTAATCCCCATATTTTGGTTTAATTCCATAGCTATTATATTTTAACCTTAATCGTGGTAGCAACTATTCACCTCTTAAAGGGATATAATATTAATTATAAGTTGAAAATTGGATCATAAATTTAAAATTCATGAAATTTCATACTATATCATATCCTCATTATCCTCATTATTTTTTATATTTTTAAATAATTTAATAAATTATTTTTTCCATAAAAAATAATTAATATAGTTTTTGACACAATTAATTTAATTTGACTTTAACAAAACTAAGACTAAGATGTTATTAGAATACAGACCCTTCACAAATCTCTACGATTTTATATTTATCTACCAAATTTGTACAACATTACAACTCATCTATGTTGTATTACTTTTAATATTTTTAATATAATTTATTCTATTTCTCTATTAATTGAATTTATACTATATTGGGGTTGCGTAAGAAATTAAGGTCACCATTTAAAAACATAGAATCTGAAATAAATTACAATGATAAAAAATTATTTTATAATTTAAAAAATATTTATAATAATATTTACCATATTTTAATAAATATAATAAAAATATATATATTAAAGTTATGAGTATAACATTTTGAATATATTCTTTTCTTAAATTAATTTAATGGTAAAAATCAAATAAATATTGAACCATGTGGATATATATTAAAAATAAATTGATTTAAATGTCTATGATACATTGCTAAAATATGACAAAGTAATGTGTTTGTTTGGTTTTGAGACCTTATCTCATGGTTTTAATCATATTTTACACATTTTACACATACCAAGGTGACATAGATTTTCCAAGGAGAGTACTCATAAAGGACATAATAATAGGATAATACTTTCCAAATTTTTACTTCTATTTCTAAAAATTGATTCCAATTTTCAATATTCAATTTTTATATGTGGAATAAATTAATTGGAGATAAAAATATATAACAAAATGAAAAACGGTTTTTCAAAAAAAAAATTATGTATAAAAATGTTTCATTATAAATTTAAACATAAAATTGATTCTAATTAACTAAATTGGACTATTAATAGTATAATAAAAATTATATTACATTTAAAAAAAACTAAAATAAAATTTATCTTTTTAAATGCTTTTAATAATAATAAAATTTTCAATAAAAATAGTATTTTTCACTTTTCATTGGAAAATTAATATTATCAAAAAAATACAAAAAAATAACTCATTGATAATTTATAAATGATAATTAAAATAATTATATAATTTTTATAAAATTAAAATTTCTAAAATTTCTACAAATTAGTTATATTCATGGATCTAAATAATCAATAAAACAGATTTTTAATAATGGTTTTTTTAGAATAAAATAAAATTACCTAAAATTGAGTGCTTGTTTTCTTATTATTAATAAAAATGTTTTCATTTAGTAAGATAGTCATTTATATATTTCATAATGTGGTTATTCATATTCATATATTCCAATACAATGGATTGGTTATAACAATCATATATAAAAAACAATATTTCATGGTTCATTTTTTCATGGTGTTATGTGTTATATACGATATCGAACATAATGTTCTTATTTTGAAATATTATAGACCAACCTTGTGGTGTTTCTACTGGTGGTTGTTGAAATTGGTGAAATACAACACTTTGATGATATTTTATAAATAATGATGCGGAACTCACATTTTAGTTGTAGTAAAGACATTTAAAACTATATATAATTGGTGTCGAATAGTTGAAAAATTCTAAGAATGATGAAAAATAGTTTGAGAATGATTTATAAATTTAGAAACATATTTTGATTTCATTTGAGATGGTTTTAGTTAATTAGAAATGGATTTGTAGTTATACTACTTAATCTAAGAATATGGAGTTGAGAAGTAGAAATGGATAAATCTGGAATTCTGCATAACAGTCATCTTAGAGATAAATGCTCAATCTTAGTATTAATAATGTGTTATGTATCCATAATAGGAGTTCTTTTTAGTTATATTAAAGCATCATACATCCCCTATGTAATCCTTATTTTTCTCTATGTAACCATCTTATAAGGCTATATAAGCATCATCTGCTAAAGGATGACTCTGCCTATACATGAATTGTCCATGTTTAAAACTCTTGTTAGTCTTCATAAGCATAAATCATAGTTTGTTGTACGATTTAGTTGTTCACACATAATAAATAAAAGAATAATTTTACTCCAATGTAGAAATTATTTTTGTAATTATCATCTTCATAAGTCTATCTGAGAATAAATTAACACTTAGATAAAATTGATGATTTCTACTTGATATAAAATGGACATTACTTGTTAACTGTCTAAAGAATAAATTGATTATGATGATTTAATAAATAATTATCATCGTTAAAAAAATCATATGATATAAGAAATTATTTTTTGAGGCTATGGTCTTTACATTGAGAAATAATAATATCAAATAAAAAAGATTCTTTAGATACTTCTCATGCTTTTGGAATGAAGTTTTCAATATTGTTTATTTATAAAAAAAATAAAATTATATTATTTATGTGTTTTTATCATTTTTTAAAATATCACAATTATTTTTTATTCAAGATGGTTTTCTAAGAAAAATTATATCAACGGAATATGGAGATTATGTTTTATCTATATATTATTTTCAAATTAGAAAATTTTAAATTCATCATTTTTATCAGAATTTACAATCAAATATGTTGATGTGATAGCTTGATATCAATGTTTATATTATCTTATATCAGTTGTCATTCAAGTTACTGAGTTGATTTTGATGTGTAGTTAAGAGATTATAACAAATTGAGAACCATATTGTGATAAGATTTAGAGAGTAAAATTAGACGAATTTGTTCCATAACTAAAAATATTTTATCATTTTTAAATATCTATGATAATTGTATGATTTGTGGTATATAGTGGAATTATTTCTATAAGAATAAGTGAAGATATTTAGCCTAATGTGGTAATACACTTTAATATTCTTTGGCTGAGACAAATAGGATAAATTGTAAAAGTGAAGTGAACCCTTGTAAATTTATAGGTTAAAATGGCCAAGGAGACAAAAAGTAAATGGGGGTTTTAGAACACTCCCACATATAAAAAATTGGAAAAAGAAAATAAAGATCATGGGAAATGATTTTAATGGAATTTCTATATTCTGGATATTCAAAATAATATTTATTATTAGCCTATATTTTAAATGAAATAAAATGCGATATAGTACAAATATAGTGAACTAGATGCCTAAGATGTAGTGAATAATATAAGAATTAATAAAGAGAAATAGGAAAAAGGGGTTCTAATACTATTATAAAGAGAATATAACTTGCCAATCTAAGCTAAAAGAATAAGAAATATCCTAAAATTATTATGAGATTTTTTCAACTAAGATGAAGTTATGATAAGAATAATTAAAGGAAATAGGAGAGGCTGGCCTTTTAAGAGTAGTTTTGATCATTCTATCATTATTTTTGTCATTTAATGAGATTATGGATTCATGAGGATTATAGGAGCTCAAATATTGAGTGAGAAATTTAAGTGATTAAGAACATGAATGATCTATGAATCTGAGATAAAAAAGGTAACCATTCATCTAGAGAATATCAAAAAGAACCATTGGTAGCCAGAAACCTTGTATTTATGAAGAAGGATAAAAATTTATGGATGTTATGATATCCCTATACTGATCAGTGATCAGCATTATAATAGAGATGGATAGTAAATAATTGTTTATACATTGTGGGATATTATAGAATCAGTTTGATTTCAAGTATAAAAGGACAAAATTGTTTGAAGCTATGATTTCATAATGAATACGTGTTTTTTGGAAGCCTAGTGAGATATTATAATGTTTGTCGAAGGTGAGATGTAATGTAGTTCTGTGAATAACTAACCACTGTAGTTAGTGATTGATTATATTAGAGAGTAATTAATTCTGGATCATAACCAATATAATCAATAAGTATGTACTTCTAGAGAATTTTTTCCAATTTGGGTTTGTTTATACCTTAATTCACTACAAAATTCTTATGAGGATGATAGAAACAAATTAGAGAGGATAGTGACAAGGATCAGTCCAATATGTCAAACTAAATGAAATAATTTATAAAATAAAATATAATACTGATTCACTCCTCCCCACTTTGTGGTCTCTAGTTCAATAGGAACATCATGTTGTATCTCCACCTCTCTAGAAAAAAGATATTAACATAATTTAATTTATATTTATGGAATATTCCATGTATCCCATTAAGGAATATTTAACAACTTTATTAACATGTAGAGGTGGATTTTCTAAAATTGTGGACTGCAATATATATTAAAAAAAATGTTGTTGTAGTAATGTGTTTAAATAAATTTGACATTCCTGGAAATTTTTATAGGTGAGTAATTTTTCATTACCAAGAATTATCACTATGTTATGATGGATTTCCCTCACATTTTCTACAAAAAATAAAAAACGATTTTAGGACTACATCTTGATAACCAGTTTTGACATTAGAAATTAATTTTATTAGTCTCCAACTGATTTATTAAATGTAAATACACCCCATTGTATTAAAAATATCCTATCGATTTGATATTTTAGTGTAAATAATCTATATTCTCTTTTTAGTAACATTTATAGGGGCCTTATCCAGTTATTTGAATAAATTTAGTTATGTATAGCTTTCCAACTAAATTTACAAATAGTTATGTGATATGTTGAGTAAATTCCCCAATATTAAAATTCTAAACATATATTTTCGAAAAAAATGTTCCTCTAAATTATAGTAATTCATGTGGAAAAAAAACTATTAATTGTAGAATTATGTAAGTCAAAAAAACATTAATTAGAACTCCCTGATAATTTAAAGTGTATTAACTAGGGATAGACCAATATATTAATATATAGTTTCATTCTAACTCAATTAGTATAAGGTGATATTTTATTAAATATATTTTTTAGGGATATTTTTTAACTTGTGAAAAAAGTATTATTTACTTTTTTATTCATATTATTATTAATATAATTTGGATTTACAAAACTAATTAACCATGTGAGAAAACATAATTTAAAAAAAATAAATTTATTTTATCCATCATAGGAAAATTGTTAATTTATTCACCTTTTGAAGTCACGTTTAATAATCCAAATAAACAATACACAACCTAAATAAATAACTAATCCTATAATGAAAAATAAAATAAACAAATTATATGATTGTATCTATTATTTTTTATTTAGTGAAGATAAACTAACCTTGACATAAAGATAAATAACCCCTTGAGTAGATGCTTGGCTTGAGTTGTAGTATTAATCTATTAACGTGTGTATCTATTTAATTAGTGTCGCCTCAATTTATGCCTTCAACTACCTAAACTTTTTGGAAGCTCCTTCAGTTAAAAATTTATGCTAATTGATAGGTGAGGGTACTTGGAGTTTTGGATTACATAAAATCAACAATACATACAGAGAGTTGGGAATAAAATAGAAGTAAGGGATGATATTTATATCATTATATTTAATTTAATAACAAATATATCACATAAAACTCATATAATAAGTAATTAAATTAAATTATACCAATAAATACACAACTCGATCAAGCTCATGATCAATCAAATTATGTAGTGACTATGAATTAAACATTAAATAAATCATTTCAATTAATTATTATTCGGATAAATTTACTATAATTAATAAACAAATCGAAATCGATAAAAGTGAATATTAATGAAGAATATCTTGGTACACCTAGATTATAAGGGTGGAGTGGGTTCTTCCATACAAAACATGTCTTTATCAAATGGTGTTTCTTTAGATATCTTATGAATTCATTTTACATTGAAGAGTAAATTGGGAAATGTTTTTTCCCTTAGATATGAAATAGAGTTTGGATGGAATTACAATTGGATTGAATCACACTCAACCCTTGTGGTGGAGGCTTTAAATAACTAGTCCAAGAATATCACTTGGAGACTTCTCCCTAAATGGATTATTTTTCTAGAACTCATGGACTATATATAAGGGAATTTTTCTCAAGTTTATAGGGATTCCAGTCGTGTATTATATTGAATATAAAATAAGGTGACTGAATAAGTGTATTTGTTGTTTTCATTTCTACAACCCTCTGTTTATAGTCCAATTTTTTATTTCAATGCTTAGGGGGGACTTCCACACCCATTTATGAAAACCTATTCTATGAATTTGTGAATTTCTATATTTATTTTATTTAAAAAGGATTATGCTTTTCCCAGTACCTAATACTTTTAATCTATATCACAAGAATCATTCCAAAATATCCTTAAGATTATGAACCTGTATAATTTTTTACTTATTGAATAAATTAAATTTTAAATTTAAATTATTTCTTACACGACATGTAATAATATGGAAACCTAGCATCTACCCTTCCTATTCAGTTTAAATTCAGTATTGGAATTTAATATTTGTATGTAATGTACTATATGATGCATGATGTGTACCCTTCTATGTATAATTAAATCTATTTAGGAAATTTAATATTTTTTTGGTGATTCTAATCACCCAACATGGCGTGTGAATTACATTGCATGAAGTTATTATCATATACAATGTACATACCTATCTTTCATTCCCACCTAGTGTGTCTTATTATAAATGGTTTTTTGTTCCATGGTTGAAACTATGTAGTATGTTTTCCATGTATAACCACACAGAATGACATAAATATACATGGTAACAAAATTGTATAGAGACCATACTTGTCAAAAAGTTTCAAAATTATACATTTAGTAATTACGATTAAATTATATCAACATGACATACAATAGGTCACTCATCTTTCAACTAGTGCAGAATGACACATGTCACAATGTGGGTATACCTAGATACAAACCATGTATTTTGTGTATCATTTTAATAAACTATATGGTGACTCACACAACACTACTATCATAAAATGAACTTTACATGAGTAGGTACATGTCACATAATGAGTATGGAATGATGTATATTGGTTAATCCATTTCTTTCCACCCAAACAACACACCTAGGTACTTTTTGTAACATTGCAACACTAACCATTGGGCTTGAAAAGAGCCAAGGTGTCAATAAAATTAAGAAAAATCCACAAGATAAGAAATTCTGGAAATAAATTACTTGGGATTACCTAAATCATGGGGTATGATTTTCCCTTTTTTAAATAATTCATCCTTTCAATAAAATATAAAATCATCCAAATAAACTATAATATACAAGATTATATACAATACAACTAAAATTAAAACAAATAAAACAAAATTATCATAATTTTAGATAAAATTTTGACAATATGACTACAGAAAACCATAGGATATTCTGAAATAGAAACTCTAATGTTTCATCACTCCAACCAATACATATGAGAAAATATAAACCACAAACACCTTCCCAAGGGAGTAGAATTGAGATTCTTCACTCGAGAAATATGAGACCTTGACATTACACATTTCATGAAAAATGATATCTTCATACACACTAAATTAAATATGTAGGGGTTGATTAATCATAATTAATATTATTTACCCAAGACACTTCCCAACTCATTCTACATGGATAAGATCATTTTATCTCATAGTTAAAATAAATATAAATTATTAAAGAAATGAACATAATTTTTTTTTATCAATTTTAAATAATTTAAATTAAAATTAGAGTAATTTATTGAACAACCCCAATTGGAATGAAGAAACCAAATCCATCTAATATTTATTTAGATACACTATATTTACCATTAAATACTTATAAATGTATCAGGTAATATTATTATATATAGTCATTGTGATGGTATGAAATTCCATGGACCGGTTCTCCCATAATTAATTTTATAAAAATATTAAATATATTTTTAATAATGAATGGATGTTTTTTATAAAATAATGAAAAATATCCTAAATTATGTCTCAAAACCAAAATATGATGACACGGTTGAATCTGGAGTGCGGGATTTACCCTATATGTGACATAAAATTAGTCTGAACTGGGCATTTAGTAAAGGTGGTCATTGGGATTTGTGTTTGATTAAAATAAATAATTTATTTATTTATTTTAATTTAAGTGATATAAGTTATTTTTACTATATAAATAGGATGTTATAAATTATTTTGAAGGATTCCCCCATATCCCTAAGATTTTTTAACGATTGAATCAACCGTTCTTTGTTGTAAAATTGAGATGAGACGATTATTTGTACCCAAATTTAGGAGAATCCAAGAACAATGAATGAAAAGGATCTTCCTCCGTCATCGGTGACTATGTTCCTCACCAGAGATAAATACAAATCATAGTTGGACTTGTCATCTGTGATTTCATCCCTTATAATTATAAAATTGAGCATGATAAAATATGTTACTCTATGATCTATGTTTAAATAAATCATTTGCATGAGTCTGTCTATCAGGTATCAATTATTTATTAATATTTTCCCCATCATGGAATATTCCTATCCAATATTATCCATAATTTGTTTCCACTGGTCAATAATTCTAGTCCAATGATTATTGTAACTTCTTTTGTTCTTTTCCCTCATAGTTCTTCACCCTCTTCACTGTTGACCTATGGGGACATGGTTTAACATTATCGAGCTGATTTGAGTGTGATCAAACCCATGTATTCCTATAAGATTCACTTTTGATGGATAATTTGATGATATTAGGACATAATTGGGTGTTTTTTGGGATTTTGGTGATTCCATTTTGTATTTGGAATATGGTGATGGAGCAGGATGTGGCAAGAATGAGGGAGGACACCTATGGACTTGTGAAGGAGGATTGGAGTTTAATTTCTGGCCATTGGAGAAATAGAATCGATGTTCAGATGAAGTTACCACCCATTTAGTGTGGTCAAACATAATCAACAGAGGTGGAAAAACTAAATATAGAAGATTCATGAAACCTTCTTCGGTTTCTGGAAAATATAGATATACATAGTGTTTATTATGATGAACACATTCTATGGTGTCCAGTTTCTATAGTGACTAGGTTTTCAGGTTGGGGTTAAGTATCACACATCTTATAGAGGGAACACACATTGTGTGGCCCTGGATATATAAATCAGTGTGTACATGGATTACATGACCAAAATCCCATGTATACCTACAAGTTGTGAATAGCATGGGATACACTCTGTACTATAACATGGAATGTGTACAAGGGCATGACCAAGAGAACACAACTCCACCTTCAGAGGTTGAGACACACCGTATAGTACCATTACATGCCATATTCTACTGCAAGCCCAGTTTTTTGTTTATTGGAACGAGAATGGAAAGGAAGTTGAGCAGTAAAACTTGTCCTGAAGGTCCCCTACACACCTTGTTCCAATTTAGAAAATTTATACCTCACATATCTTCTTTATATGAACATGGATTTTATCCAATGAGTAACCTATCTAGAGTTTTATTGTATATAGAATTCAATTTTTGCCTTCATAGTTTCTTTTGAGATATGATACGAGGTTTTCTAATCTATTTTCTTATTTAGACAGCCCTCAATGATGGAAAAAATCATGTAGGGTCATAAGAGAGTGCTCCCCCTGATGGAATAATGTGTGGGTCCTCTGTCTATCTGTTGAGTGGTCCCCCCTCCCAATAGAAAAGGGTGTGGGTCCTCTATCCACTTACTGAGTGGTATACCCTGAAAGAATATAGTGTCGGCCCTCTATCTACCTGCTGATTGATACCCCTGATGGACTGGGGTGTGGGTCCCATATCAACCTATTGGGTGGTACCCCCACCCCCTAACAGATTAGGGTGTGGGTCCTCTATCTACTTACTCAGTGATTCCCACATTACGGACAATGTAATTTGTTCTCTACTTGGATATTGTAACCCTTTGATGGTCTACTTCTATCATGTCTCATATTAACCACATTAATATTTGGGTCATCATATTCAGTATGTATATACTCACTCATGCATGGTATTTTCTGGCACATGTCCTATCTTATGTAGATGAAGGATAAGTTAGTGGATATTTTGGAGTATCATAGAGGATAATCAGGTGCATTTGACAATGTTCGGTGGTTTGGTTTTGGACATCTAGAGTTGGGATATCTTATTATTTACATTTCTATTTATTATTAGGTTGGAACATCTTTTCTTGTTGGGCATGTGTTTTTTCACTTTCATTTTTTTTCTCAGTCTCACTCTCTTTTATTTCCTAGTGATTGCCACATGAATGGTTCTTACTCTAGATGTTACATTTGTTTTATTATTATTCATATGCACTACCTCATGGAGATGGATTAGAGTGTGCATATGGGTACTTTTGAAAATTCCTCCCATTTTAGTTTTTCCTTTCGGCACTGGTCACTAGCCCCTAGTTGATAGAGACAGTATTAGGGTAGTTGTGGCTTGTATCTTCATCAACTAGGAAGTCCATGGTGGGATAAGTAATGGCACAGGAACATATGAATGCCAAATAAAAATATTAATACATACTAATGATGAATTATCCTTCACTAATCCATCACATAGTGATATACCTTCATTCCACCAATCTGGCACTGAGTGAAAAAATTTGTACCAACAAGGCCCCCACACAATTCAAATATGTAAAATTGCCCCACATGTATACCATGTTCTTAGAGAATTTCATTCCACGTAAATTATTATATATTTTGAAATATTGAATTTATCATATTTATTTCTTTATATAAAATTCATTATTTAAAACCAAAATTCAAAGGGTTTTTTTAAAAAATATTCAAATAACAATGATTTCAATGCCATAAACAAAGAGGGATTTCTTTTTCAAAATCGTCCAACATTTTCTTTCAAAATAAAATAAAATAATTTAATAACCCTATGACTACAAGTTCTAAAATTAGTGGAGAAGATAGGGAATCCACTTACCTCTCAACAGGTGATGAAAACAACGAATGGCATAATAAAACCAATAGATCTTAGAACAAAACTACTTTCCATCCGTAGATCCAATCAAGACATTATTATAAAACCTCATAGATCATAGATATATATATAATTGATTATATATAAACATTATTATAAAAGGATATGATGAGATCTAAAGATAAATATAAATAACAAATACTCACCATTTATTGAAAATATCCAACACACTAAAATACATAAAAACAAGCTTCAAGATCAAAGGGATCCACCAAGAATGATTTGAATAAGAGTGGAGTTTGAGATCCTAAGAGGAGTCATGAGAAATGAGGTTTTCAGTGGTTAATACCAAGTAAAAAAACTAATTTTATGAGCATTAAATGCACATCACACTATTAGTCTGCATAGTTTGGGAAACTGTGACTTAACAATGTGAAAGATACTGCCTCCAAACCACCCCATCACATAGTTGTTTTGAATAGCCAAATCCCTTTTTCCATTTTCTAAATAAACCAATTTCTGGATTAGTCAGAACCTCACAATCACAATTCATCCGAAAGAAAGTATCCAACCCAATGAAACCAGATGACCAGATGAACACGCCACAAAAAAATAATAAAAACTCAAAATGCAAAGTTCAAACCAAGCATTGTCACACCACCTCAAGAGGAAACAACATGTGGGAAGATGAAACCTTGCAGTCGCGTCGAGACCACAAAAAACAATCAATACTACCACTGGCCACAAATCTATTATCGAGATTCAAATTTAAAAATGTTATCTCTATCTTCAACATCACATACCAACATCAATAGATGGTCGCAACCAACACCACTACATGAAATGAAATCGCATCGCCTTTCCAGCCTCAAACTGCCACCATGGGCATCTCGATCAAACACCATGATCCCAAAAGCACATTTGCAAAGGTGAAATACATAGAACGAACATACATTAAAATAGAACTTAAATGTACTGAAGGGACACAACCAGTGAAGATGAGTCGCTAAGAACCCCGTTGACTGCTCAAAGATCACCTTCCAAAACATCCTCGAAACCACAACTCTAGACTGACAGGGAGAGGAGCTTTGGAATTCTGAATCCAAGGCAGATCGGAAGTAGTCGGTACATCAACAGTGATCCATCACTAATGCTAAGAATCAATCACCCCCAATCCACCTCAATTCATGGATGTTGAGCAACGACCCACCTCAATCCACACCCCTGACTATCATCACCTTTGTTATCTCTACTTTCCACCAAGAGTCCACCATCCATCATCCCATCTGACTCCAAAACACATCACCAAAGACACCATTAACCTTTCCATCACAATTTCACTGTCAAATCAAACTGAACCCCAGATCTCTCATCGGGGACTTATGAACACAGTGCAAGAACAGGAGCCCGAGAAGCAGATCCCACAAAAAGAGAAAAGGCAAAAGAGAGCACAATGATGAGGAATGAACCACCAAAATACACCTCTGACACAACCCCAAACCATCGAATCATCATCTTTACAAACTAACATGGGGTTTCAAAACAATGGGTTAAGCAATAAGAGTATCTAAGACAGCATTCAAAGCCCTGAAAAATAACAAGAAAAATATCCAACATGCAACCAAATTCCAACAAAACACATTCTTAAACTACCTGAGCACCATATTATAAAACCAAATCGGGTTAAAACACAATGGATCTAGCAATAAAATCATAAATGCAATGTTTTATGTCATCAAGACACCATAAAAACAATGTCGCCAATGAGAACTGCAAGGGAAATGGGGTAGGGAGAATGCACAGAAAAGAACTCACCATCAGAAATACAATGAGGGGTGGAGAAAAGGAAACAAGGGGTAGAGAGAAGCACAATATTCTAGAGGAAACCCTAGAATATTGTGGGCAAAGAGTGAGGGAGGGTACTAGGGGAGTGTGGAACCATAGATGATCAATAATATTAGTTTAGAATTCGAGTTGTTTTGAATAATTTGAAAATTAGTGCATGAACCATGGTTCTCCCCACTTCCAACCCTTTCATGGTTTCTCCTAATAACAAGAATGTTTTGGATAAATAATGCACTAGTAATGTTCACTATCCTACACTCTTCATCCAATCACATGGTTTCCTATAAAAAATCACACAGTTTCCCTTAACCATGATCAAATCATGTACCTTTAAAACACTTCCAAAACATACCATAACCATCTAGAAAATTTTGAAACTCAATGAAAATATTATATATGATTAAAATACATAATAAATTGATTAAGATCCTAAATACTATGTTTTTACATTATCAGCACTATTGGGATTTCTATCCTTTGAAATCTCTATATTTTCAATGATTTGGAAATGTTTTGACAATTATTCTAATATATCTTTTTCATGTTCCCATGTTTTTTTTCTGAATCTCCCTATGTACCCATAATACTAAAATCAATGTAATCTTTTTTCCAAGAAATTTTTTATCTTGTTTGAATAATACTTGAATCAATGGATGAACAAAAGTATCATTTGATTCATGATTAGTATGGTCCCATCAAATGACATTGCTAGAATCGGGGTGGTATTTCCTTATTTCAGATACATCGAAAACATTATGAACCATACTTAATTTTGGTGGTAAATCTAATTGATAACAAAGATCAGAAAATTTTTTATAGTATCTTAAAAGGTCTAATATACCAAGAGACCACTGTCCTTTCCTACCCAATCAATAATTTCGTATCATTGGAGAAACTTTCAGAAACAAATAAAATCCCATGACTGAACATAAAATAAAAATTAAATTATTCCCATATGATTTGTTACATATTTTGTGAAAATCCATCCATTTTAGGATCATTTGAATTTCCACTGTTATGTCTTGAAAAAAACTAGGTCCCAATAGTGAATTTTCTCTAATCTCTACCCAAAAAAGTGAAAATCGATATGGATAATCATACAATGCATCGAACAGGGTCATCTTTATTATGTCTTAATAACTATTATTATAAAAAAATTCCCTAAAGGTAAATTATCCCCACATGAACCACCAAAATCAATAACAAAAACAAAGAATGTGCCTTACAATTTTTGAATTGTTCATTCAAACTACCCATATATCTAATAATGATATATCATGATAATTGAAAATTGGGTAATTATTCATTATTTAATTGATTTCTAAATATAATATTTGAAATGAGGATATTTATCAAAGATGATTGAAACTATTCTTCCATGTAATCTGATCACTTTCCAAATGTTATGATTTTTAAAATCATCAAAAATATTGGATTCAAGGATTATAATCAGATGGGATATATTTCTGAGTAATTCTATAATCACCCCAAATCAAGTAATGATTTTGAAGAGTTTTTCTTAATCCCATGAATGTTTCTATTGATATCTCTTCACTTTTATAAATAGGGATAGGTAATGATTATTTTATTCTATATGGTCATTTATGTTTTGTCTTTTCCTACTGAAACATTAGTCATTTTTAAGGAAAAATAAATGAAATTTCAATTTCTACATATCCAAAAAAAATTGTTTCACAGAGCTTTGTATTTTTTTATGTTTGGGTGAACCACACATTTTGAATAGTGATAAGTAGAAATAAATTTTTCTTAAAAATAAAGTGGGACAATAATTCAATCATAAGAAATCAACTTTAGTTGTCATATTAGTTTTATACATCAATGGTCTCCCCACCAATATGTTCTAACAAAATGGTAAGGAAATCAAGAATAGCTTTTTTTGAATTCCTAACTAGTTCGACCAAATCAAGTATTAGTTTCACCAGAAAGAAGATTATTGATTCATTATACTTAGTGAAATCTAAATACATATTTACTATGATTCTCATCAATTACCACTAATCATCAGCATCATTGAATAATTTATTATATGACATTTTTCTTAAATATTCTTACATGGAATTCTTATTTCCTTGTGTATAAGCCAAGTCAATGTAAATAATATAGTGATATTCATCCATCATCATTTTCTCAAGAATAAATACATTTCGAAATTTTATGTTTCAAAATTTTATGGTTTGTGAAAATAGTGAATTTATCGCAAAATATATAATAACACTATGATTTCAAATCGTGAACTAACATATAAAATTCCAATTAATGGGTTATATAATTATTTCCATAAATTCAAAAATATAAAGATCTATATGCTACCACATGATCACCTTATATGAGAACACAAATGAGTCAAGATCTATATGCATTACTATAAACCACATGATCCTTCCTAGTTTCTCGATTAAACAAGAATTTATTTGGAGGTGAGCCTATAAATGAGCTCCAAAAATGAATATTGTAAATCTAAAGTCTAGTGGAATGGACTACCCTTTCTCTTTAGCATTGTCATAGGCGATGTGAGATGTGACATGTACATAAAAATGTGATTCTACTAACCTTCTAATCCCATAAATCTATATACCACAAAAACATTATTCAGATATTTCTATGGGGGAAATATTCTATATTTCTAGGTTCTACTCATAGTCCATTATCAAAAATAACATAGCCAAGGATTTGAAATTTTGTTTTCTAGAAATAAAATTTAAAATATTTTTAATACAACCTGTTCTCAATCAAAATTCTAAAAAAATATAAGTATTTATCATGTTCATTCCAAGTTCAAGAATACACCTGAATGACTTACATAAAGATAAAATAAAAGATTCTATGTACAATTGAATGACATTATTTATCATTTACATAAAAAATTATGGTTCATATGTAATACCAAAGGTAATAACCACATATTCATAATGACGATTACGAATTCTAAAAAATATCTTTGTAATTTTGTTTTTCCTAACCTAGACTCGGTGACACCCGGAGTAGAAATCAAATTTTGAAAACCATTTTTCTCCTTTCAACTGATTAAAAAGGCCATAAATCCAAAGAAGCTGATATCAATTCTTTATTATAATCATATTTAGAAAATAATAGTCAATATAGAGTCATAAAAAACCATATTCCTTCCTGAAAAAACAATATATAGAATAACCCAAGGTGATGTACTCAGTTTTGTGAACCTTTAACATTCAATTTATTCAGATTGGATATTCAAATCCCTTAATTCTATTATTACCATTTTATATGATGGAAGTAGAATTTGATTTTTTTTCTTGAAGAAGATAAATAAAAAATTACAAATCCCTTTTTGGTGGATAATAGGTGAAATATTTATGAAACACTTCGGGATAGTGATCTTCAATGGTAGAAAAATTTCTACTCTCAATTATATCATTAGTGTCTAAACTGAATGGTATTAATTGATAGGAATTTTTTATAAATATTATTGAAAAAGGTATTTATATTCTATAATTGACATCCTAGTCTCTTTAAAAAGCTTAATCATCCCATTAATAGATGTAAACACTTATCATCCTACATAACAATTGATGTAATCCTTTAAAAAAAACCAATCTATACCCATGATTATGTCAAAGATAACTATTTAAAAAATTTAAAATTCCCAATAAAACTAGAATTCATCGATTATTTAATAATAATATTAAAATTTAAATCCCATGTACTCACACTTCCCGATAGGTGATTGGATCTTCATTGTGTGTGATATCACATTGATATGCAACCCCATTTTATTTACAACACACGAATAAATAAAATATTTGGATGTTCTAGTATTAAAAAGACAATGACCAAGTTTTGTATTAAGAATAATGAAACCATTTATCATCAAATGAATAGATTGATCCTTTGTAACCATCTTCTCGTCACTATATAACATCTTAATTGCTTCCTCTTATTCCTTGATTCTCTATTGTAGTTGCATTATTTGAGGAGTCCGTGTGTTCCTAGAATCACTATAGTTTCCACAATTTTGGAAATGATAAAAATTTTGATATGAAAGTCTATTTGAATTATATTATTTCTAGGACACAAGATATGTTTTTCTAAATAATAACTTTGTAACATTAAGAAAATAATGCTAAAAATGTCCCTTCTTATTACAGTCATGACATTCTCTTTGTGGTGTCGTATAATCTTACTTTATATTCTCAAATGAAACAAAATGTAAATATACATGATTTATATTAGGGTTTGTATGATAGTTAACTTAAACAAAATTAATTATAATTTTATATGTTACCTTTTATATAGGTTTAGATCTTCCACTTATTCCTATAATTAGAGTTCCTAGCTGTTCTTATGGAGATAAATGTAGTTCCTCTAGTCGGATTCCCAGTGATATCACTTAACCATTTTTTTCTATTAACATTCTTTGTATAAAATGTAATATAAGGTAAAATTATATTAAAATGGATTTCTAGACAAAATCTATACTCAAATAGGTGTTTCTTCATGGAAGCAATTATAGCAACATCTGGAGAAAAATTAACTAAGTTCATAAACATAACTACATACCCTTCCATTGAAATATTTTCATTCATAATACTAAACAAATATATCATTATAACTAAAATTAAGGTGTGGGGGAAGAATTATTATTTTTTTAAATAATTCAATTCCTTCACATGTAAGGCCTAGGTTGACATTATCTTGGAAAACTAAACAACATCATTTTCATTCATGATCCTCTAAAATATATATTATTAATATTCCCATTATATTAACTGAGGTTCTGAGGAAATAAAAAATCCAATCCATACTATTAATCCACAATTATTGCTTTTTAGTTATGATTAACCATGAAAGATTGGTGAATTCAGTTTCTAAAGTTGCATAAAATTATCCACTTATCAGGGTACATCATTAAAAATTACCTTATCAAAATCTTGAAAATATATAATTAATCTACTGGTTCACCTATTGTTCATGTGCAACCATTCTCTCTAATACCTCATATGGTAGTTTTATAGGTCGTCTATTCGGTGTCATTTCCTTATAATCAGAAAACCCCAAATTTTCATCATTCATTACAAATTGAAGGATTAGAATAATACAAATCACAATAAATAATAATTATTACTACTAAAATTAAAAAAATAGTCAACATAATATGAAAAATACATTCCTAGTGGGAAGAATCACTACTAATTCATGATATGCTAGGCTAATTGGATATACCCATGATGATGAGACGAAAACACACCTAAAGGTGTCCAAAACACTTTTTTTACCCAATCAGCCATAGTAATTTGAATTAAATCCTAAATTGGTTAGCTAAAAACTTTTTTACATATATTTAAAGATCCAATATTTCTTATCACCTTACCACCATCCCAATATGATGGAACAACCAAGACCAATACCATTTTTAATATCCTAACACTAACCATTTTAATAGAAATATCTAAGGAAGCACTAAAAAGGTGATTTTCCAAATACACCAAAGGCTTGAAATAAATTCCAAGTACTTACATAGACATTCGGGGATGTTTTTTTATTTTTTAAACAATTAAATATGTCAATAAATAATGTAAAAAACCTAACCAATGGTATGATGCATGAGTATAAACAATATAGCTAAATAAAAATCAATAAAAAATTCAGAGTAGTAGAGAAATATTATAACAATATGAATCAAGAAAACCAAAGGATATTCCGATGCACCAACACTAGTGTGGAATCATTCCCACCAATCTATAAGAGAAACTCCAAGCACAAAAAACCATCCTAAGGAAGTAGCATCATGGTGCTTCTCTAGAGAAATGTTATAACATTCCATTACCTATTTCATGAAGAAAAACACCAGTATATGAACTAAAGTACATACATATGGGGTGAGTAATCATTTTTAGTAGGAATTCCCCAAGAGATTTCCCAACTCACATCATTAGGATAAGAACACATTATCTCGTAGTAAAAAAATATAATTTATAAAAAAGAGAGGAATGTAAAAGACACATTACTAATTATAAATAATTTAAATTTAAATCCAAGAAATTTATCCATGTACGCCACTTTTCATACCCAAACAACATCCATTCACCCAAATATACATGCACACTAAACGATAATACCAATACTTGATATTAGTCATCAATCCTTCACCAATACATAAATTGGTGATATAATATTGTTTCCATTGTCTATAATTCAGCACTATGTCCATGCCATCAAATACCCTTATAATAAAAATATGAAAACATGCCACCCATGTATTCTATTTTCTCACACCAATTCATTCCATATAATTCATTATTTTTTAAGAAATTAAATAGAATAGCTTTCTTAGATTAATCCAAATTCATAACTTTTTACCATAATTAAAAATTATTTACCCAAAAAAAATCAAATGATAAATATTTCCAAACCATAATATAAGAGGATTTTTAAGGAAATAATACAACGTTTCATTTATAAATATAAGAAAAGGGTATAATAAATTTAAGCCTATAAGTTATAGAACAAGTGGAGAAGAGAGATATGACACCTACCACTTCTTAAGTGATGAAAATGATGAAAAACACAATGAAATCTGTAGATCCAAGATCAACTACAATTTCGTTAAATATATCTAATCAATATATCATCAAAAACATCGTATATCATAGATTAATACCTAAAGGATTTGGTCAAACATTAGTCTTTAGAAGATATAAGGAGATATAAATACAAAGAAATAAAGAAGAGACTTCTCATTTTTTTTCGAAGATCCAATGCACTTACATCCATCAAAACTAGATTTTGGATCAAAGGGAACCACCAGGAATACTTACAAGAGAATTAGATTTTGAGATCCTGCAGGGAGAGGTGAAAACTGTGGGTTTGGGTGGTTAAAATTGAGTTAGACTCTAATTTTTGGATCATTAAATGTATGAAGAATTTTTAGTCCACATAGTTCATGAAATTGAGTACATGAAATTACCACTAAATCACCTAATCACATGGTTGGTTTCCATAGTTTGAAAAATTATGCACTAACTATTTTTCCCCCTCAATATCCACTTTCACTATTTCTCTAGGGAACCCACATTGTTTTAATAACTCAAATATCATGCTTTGTGTAATATCCTAACCTCATAACACTATATCATGGTTTCTAATTGAAAATAATATAGTAAACCATAACCATTCTGAAACTGTATACCCTTTAAAAAACATTGAAAACACATTAAAACCATCTAGAATCTTCTATAAATCAATCAAATTATTATATAACTTCAAAATACCTAATAAATGGAAAAGTACCTAAAATTAAAAGTGTTACAATATGTGTATATCTCACACCAGTTTACATGTGTTACATCAAATGTATATAAATCTATTCACCAAGTACTTCAAATGATTCTACATCACTTGGTTGCAAATCAATAAGTGTAGTGTACTAACACAACAAAAATAGACTACATGACTTTTCATGATTTACAGGGAGTCAATGTCATGTTCAGTTACATGATGTGTACATTAATTATACATCATGCCTTCAAAATAAATCAATGAACCATATGGTCTTAAATGTAAGGTGTGTAATCATTTTGGATACATTCCTGATATAAGGTTTTATAACTTTCACGTCTATATCTTTTTTATTTGTCCAAGGGTTTTTGGCGTGTAAATTTCTATTACATGTCATGTATCTGTGTCATGCATCCATCATCCTTGGTACATCCGTATATGATCTTTGAACACTCTTCCTATTTTATTGTCTTGTTATGATCAGATTAATTTAAATTAATGTTTTCTCTTGACTTTTGTATTAAAAAATAGTGAATTGTAAATAAAAAATCGCTAACCAAATTGGAAATTGATCAACCAAAAAATAAATAATTTTAAATTATAATGTGATTAAATTGATATGACTTAAAGGTTATGAGGTTCAGTGTAAGCATCATGTCAACTCCGATAAAAATAGCAATTCCAATGGATAATATTTAATTAAATTGAAAAAAGAAACCCCTTAGTCTTCTAAGAGAGGATCTTTCTCATTTAATTTGTTGCTATTTTAAAATAAGAATTACCTCATCTTGAAAAATATCTATTTTTTATCAATTAGGTTTCTAATCTTATGGTCTCAACATTATGGTGGAGACTATAAACTATGGTCCATCTTGTTCTATCCATTCATGCTCCATGAAACACAAAACAATGATCATGGTATTTCAGGATCTAGAATGGGGAAAATAAGAACCTTGTGTCATTGTATGTTGATCACAATAATAATGATCTTCTTATACTGTTTTTATTAAGAGCTAAGAGGATGATTTCCACTATAGGTATTGAGAGAATATTAGAGAGGTTTTGTGGTTCCCATCAACTCTCTTTTCTAAAAAAATGATATTATCGAGAATTTTTAATTAAGTTTAAAGAATTAATTATTTCACAAGTTCCTTTTATATAATTATTTATTCTATATAAACCCCATGTTAGATAATAATATTATTATTATCATTGTATTCTCCTAAAATGTGCTAAACTCAAGGGTTAATATATTATCTTCATCAGTCCCGTAATACATTCTATCAATACTTTTCAAAATGTATTGAACCTTTACGAAAAAAATATTTATTAAAATAAATATTATTCATTAAATAAATAGACAAATATTATATACATTAAAATAATGAATAAATATTTACTTAATAAATAAAAATTATATTCGCAAGACTCAAAAATAAATATTTATTTTAATAATTAAATATTATATTCACTAAATTCACAAATATATATTTATATAAATATCCACATAACTAGAAAGATATTTATATTATTTTATTCACCAAACTGTTGAATAAAAAAACATTTATTTATTACCTTGTGACTAAAAAAATAGATACAATTAAACTTTTATATATATATATATATATATATATATATACTAAACATAAATATCTAGTGATTAAATATATATGATTGAAGATACATGAATAATTATTATTCCACAATCTGAAAATAAAATTTATTCATAATATTAAATTCTAAACACAATTTTACAGTATTCTAGATACACTTATTTTGTGACCCTCTAAGACTCTTTTTTAATGGAATTGGGTAAACATACCTAAGGTACAAGATCGGTGTTTAACGGCACATCGAGGCACAAAAAGAGAAATAATATAATGCCAAAATTGCAACAACCTTAAAATAATTTTTTACTGTGTAATATAATCCCATCTATCTCAATATATCATCAAGTGGGTTTCAAACTTATGTCATTAACATATATGGTTGATTTATCTTTTATTGACTACCGGGAATGAATGAATCTGTTAATAATAATGGATAAGGGATTAATCAAAAAGTTCTATTTTTAATAAAAGATCTATAGATATCATCTTCCATTTTGATGGAAGTGAAAAATCCTTTCTTTATATATTCAATTAATGTCATATCGCATATTAAATTCCCAATGTATGCTACCTCACCCAAAGAATATGAAAAAATTATATTATTTTAGACATTAAAGTATGTGATTCATGAAATATATTAATAATAATATTTATGTATTAGGAACAATAAACACACCCATGGATAGTGATAACCAATGAAATTTATGCTAAGTGAAATTAGTATTGATTGGTATCTCTTGATAACCTCCCTTTTTGAATGTTCCAAGTATCAACGTCATGAGAAGAATTCTCATTGTCTTATGAGCCTTCTATACCATATAGTAAAACATCACCATTTTCCCCGTCATAAAAATGCTATCTAGACCATAGGATATAATTTTGGGAATATTTTCATAGAAATCCAAGTTTCTCAGTATAAGGTGGATCATTTATAGACTTTCAATGTGAAAAATACTCTAATAAAATTGTCATATTAATGTTACATAGAAGCGTAATCATCCTATAATATGATGTTTATTAATATATTTTATTCAAATATTACATTTACCAAAACATTAATTTTTTTTCTTCTAGATAAGTATATCCAATATTATATATGTTGATTCCTTTGGTCTTATTAGACTACCTTCAAATCCATAATTGGCATGTAACCTTATTGATGTATTTTTTTGTACAAGTTTCCATCTCCATATTGATTTATGAAACCAAAAACATTGGATTTTATAGAAATGAAATAATATTCTTTGAGGTGTATGTTCCCAAAGAATATTATAAATTTAAGATTTATAACCTGTTTTCATGATTCATATAAAAACATATGAATGAAAAAAGTGAGAACCAAGGATGTGTTTGATTATCTGATACATCACCACTTGTTCAATAAATTTGATAATATATTATTATACCACACAAGGTAGAATTTATAACTTGGAAACCTACAATATAATTTTTTTGCTCAAATAATGTTGTCAAAATATATCCATTTAGGTTTATACATGTTCATTTTGAATAAAACCTAAATAATTTAAATGTTAATGGGTAGTATCCAAAGAACTTCCGTAAAAGTATTTTGATCCCCCAATAGGTAATATCCATCTTCAATAATCCATATAACTATAAAACACATTTAGTTATAACTATCTATCTTAGTTTTATTTTATTTTTGTTATAATAATGAAACTACACAATTGTTTTGATAGATACATTCATGGGATAGTTAGGAATGTTTTTTCTAAAACCCCATTAAAGTTTATTATGAGTTTTATATCCCTTTTTATCCATTTTTTGATGTAAACAATTTATGATACAGATTCATTAACCACCTATAATTTATTAAAAATTAATATTTAATTAATCTAACTAAATTTTTTAAAATAATAAAATTAAATTTATCTTATTAGAAGAATATGAGTATGCACAGAAATTGAACTATACATATGTATTTTAGTAAAATTGGTTTTATGAAAAAAATATATGAATTATTGTATCTTTACAAATCCTTTGAGATTTAGAAACCATAAAATTAATATCATGAAAATTTATTTTCCCTACTTAAATAAAGTAAAATGTTACTTATGTAAATTATAATAGAAATTCAATAAAGTATTTTCAATACATTAATTTCTTATCTAATTAGTTTAATAACTATTTTGGATTAACCCATGATTGATAAAAAAATATATGATGTTGTAAAAAAATTGAAAAAAATTAATATAATAAAAAATTTAAAGTGATGCCTTGATGTTGGAAATTATGGAATGCTTATGTTATAGGGTTTTGAAAGTTTTATTAAAAAGGATAGGAGCATATGTGGATGAAATTGTCTAGGAAAATTAAATAATTATTGGTTATACATAGATTTAATTGAGAGTGTAATGTAATTAATTAAAATTATTTTCACACACACATATAGGGATTTTATGGCTAAATTAGATCTTGAATTATATTTTTGATAATAATATCATGCATCTCATTGATTTTTTTCTTATATAATTTATTTGAAATATATTTCCTTGTATACTGTGATGTTCTCCATTGTGTGGTTCTTTATTTTCTCACATTGATCTCATGAATATATATTATTTTAAATATATAGCCTTCATATAATGTTAAATATCACCATGCATATATTTTCATATTTTTTGGAATAAATAAAATGTTATTTTTCCTGAGAGTGGAATGGGTTTTGATGTGGGGGATTTATTGTGAAGTGATTCGCATTTTCTTTTACAACCTTATATAAATGATTTTAGTTTTTTAGGATTTAATTTCAAAATTAAAAAAAATAATTTCTCATGTGATTCATTTTATTTGTTTTAAATAGTTTTAAATACATTAATTTCACTTGTTTTTATGTTTTTATTATTGTTAGAGATGACTTGATGTGACCAAGAGAAGAATGGATAAAAATGGGGAAATTTTTTTATAATATCAATTAGGTTTTTAGATTAAAATTAAAATTATAGTAAATATATTCATCTATTCAGGTAATTGTTTTCTAAGAAAATCCTCTAAATTGTCAGATATGGAATTAAAAATATAAAAACAATTCCCATTTAAAGATTCAAAATTTGGCATCTTTTGGAAACCCCCGGATTGATCATATTTAAGAGGGTGGTTTAGTATTTCTAACATATCTCTAACAATAATTTTTATTACTACCAAATATTATAAGTATGTAATAATTAAATATAAAGTTAACCTTTTAATTTATTCCAACAAAAAATAAGACTATATCCTAGCCTAAAATGAGTTACCATTTATATTTCAAAATTATGTTCCAAAACCAATACTAATATTGGATATAAATATGTATATTTGGTACCTCATTTAAAAATTCATCCAAAAGATGGAAATTATATCATTTTTAAGACTATAGGGTCTTTTATAATCCTTGTATTATAGTATTCACTTCATTCATTTTGTGAGAAAGTATGAAGGTATAGATCAACAGGATGTTCATCTTCTAATCCATGAAATGATAATCATTAGATGATAATTATAATGTAAATATTCCATTGGTAAGAGGGTTTTAATGAACGAATTCACTAGTAGTTCTTTATATTTTTCATTTAAAAATATGGATGAAAATTATATATAAATATGGTGTATATTTGACCATTTTATTTTAGTACAAATGAATGAGGTGTTCTTTTGTTTCTTTATGAATTGATTTGAGAATATGAGTAGGAAACTTGAGTTATTCTATTTATATTATAAAAAATAAATTCATTTATAATTAAATTATTCTTTTAGTGTTATTTAGTGTTTTAACTCCATGTATACGACCAAAACCATTACTAAATTATTGATGTTTGAAGGCTCTTTTCTCAGTGCACCACTTTAATTTACTAGGGTATTGTTTAGATCTTCATTAAACTTAATCTAATTAATTATACAATATCTAATAAATATTTTTAAAATATAATCTTCCCAAAATATTTATAAACCATTATATGATAAACATTTATTTTTTTAATATTTTTTTACTTTATTGAGTTTATATATTATGTTTTTCTATTTAATTTATTTCAATTTTAAAACATTTTCCAACTCATTATTTTCTTATTCCTATTTATAAAATTATCAAATACTCAAACTCTCAACCTCTAATTCGCCTTTATAGATGAACTTGGTCTTATCATTATAAGATCACATCATATAAAACCTAATTAATTTGATGTGTCATGATATTGTAGTCACCCATCAAATGATAATTTAATTCTTATGAACATATAATGTTCTCGAACACATTTCATATAACTCAAGTAAGAACACTTTTTATTTTTATTAATACATGTGAATTTTTTTATTGAAAGGGAAAAAAATTCTCATTTTATTCTCTATTCTAATAAATTTGTATATGAAAGGAAATAATTAATTTTTTATAACAAAGTATCTTATAGTCAAAACATTTTTTTATATACTAATTCTAATGTAAAAACACATTACGATCAAATTTCATTCAAATCATCATTAAAATATTAAAAATAATTATTTATTTTTTCCATATATCCCCCGAGTTCATTGATAAGAGTGAAATGTATCAAATATAATTCACTGAAATATATCCATGATGGGATGATTATCTTATGAATAAAATGTTAGATGACATTTTTAGGACCATGAGTGGTTCAAATAATGAAGTTTATCCAAAAACAACATCTTTGTTAAAGGGTGAGTTTTCAAGTGAAGAAGTCATTAAAGTGGATTTGTTTTATGACTTTAGTGTTGTATTTTTTTCAATACACAGGTTTCTATATGAATAATATTCAAATTATAGTGATTCAAAGTGTTTCATTTGAGATGAAGTTTACTCCAAAATTTAGTAGTGAATGTAATTTATTGGAATAATTTTGGATATGAGTGAAGATAGTTGAACAAAATAAATAGCTCACTATATTGTGGATAGTACAAAAATGTGTGTAGAAATAGTAATATGGTAAACTGCACTATTGTAATTGGTAATGGGGGTTTTAGAATATATTTTTGTATAAAAAAATTCACTTATAAATTGGGAAAAAAATTATGTCATATATAATGTTTCATATAATTTGGAGAAAATGAACTATAATAGTAGGAAATAAAAGTGTAAATGATGAGGAGAAGGAAACACCAAGTGAAAAGGGTTTCATGGTGGAAATAGTGATTCAAAAAAACATCGTTCTTAACTAAGAACCAAACCAATATCCAAAATGTTGTGTCCCATGTGATGCTTACTTTTTGATAAATGATGAAATGACAAGATCCTTGTACCCAGGGTAGTGAAACGAATTGTATAAAGAGTGATGGTTTCCTAGAAACAAAAATAGAGAAGTCTATTTTATGGATGGATATGGACAGATCATAGTGTAAATTTGAAAAAATAGTTCAAAATGATGAGGTAAACTATGTTGTTTTCCAATTCATTGTTCTTTGGAGATTAAAATAAAATGGGATGACATTATTCTATACTTCATTTGATGAAATTATTTTCAATTTAGTTTTAATGAAATTAAAAATGTTTGGATCTAATAAATGTAGTGTTCAGTTATATATATTGTGGTGGTGATTAAATTATATAATTAAATTTATTTGATGATGTGAATTTATTAATTCCAGGTGAGACAACTCCAAATAGATTTAAATGTCCCTAAATTACATATAAGGGTGATATAAAAATATTAGGATATCTAATAGTTCATGTTTTACTGAAATTTCATCTTTGATCATGGAATTTAAGATGAAAGTTTTGTTTTTGAGTAAAAATTCAAAAATTCAAGGATGAATATTGTGTTAAAGGATGGTGTGAGTTCTTACATGATATTTATATATGTAATTTTATAATATTGATAATGATAGTAGATATTATTGAGAAGAATGTGGAGAATATAGTTAATTGAGAATAAGTAGATTATAAAATAAAGGAGGCATCTCACTACATCAAAGATGATTTCTTCGGAGTATGAAAATTAAAGAGGAATAAATAAAACAAAAAAATTATATATGTATAATCTTATTAAAGACTATCTTTATATATATTTATTATTATTTAATTATTGTTGGTGTCATAGAACATTACACTAGTTGAGAAGAAACATTTTATAACATTAGTTTAATGAGAAACCTTGCATGTTGTATCCAGCATTTTAAAACTATTTGATCATATGAACACAGGTTTTACTAGATAATTACAAGAATATAGCCATTTATTTGGATAGTTGAACCATCTAAATTCAATGATAAATATGTGTTTTTTCCACTTAAATTTTTTAGATAATTGTAAAAATATTTTACTCACTCACTATAACAAGTGATGAGGGTCATTCCTATGTGGAGTTTAAAAGGAATAAAAGTATTCATTGATTCACAATCCCCCCAATTGAAGTCATTTTTTCATTGGGAAATCATAATTTTTATCAAATATTGGTCCACATTTCCTTCAAATATGGTATAACTATTTGGTGTTTTTTAAAAATACGTCACTCTATGTTTTATGTTGATTTGATTCTATATTTTTGTTTTTATCAAGAATCATATTAATCATATGAACAATAAGGGAATTCAAATGTTTGATGGTAGGAACTATTAGATATAGAAATATAGAATTTTTTCTTTCCTAGTATACATTTTATTATATGTTATTTAATTTAAATGAATGGTTATGACCCACATTAGTAAAATATGACGATGAAACCCATTTATAAAATTAATATTAAGAATGATTGATGAGAACATACTCTAATTGGATCTTCCCTATTAGAGAAACAATTCATAAAAGTATAGGTTATTTGTATTGAAATAGGTATTGAGAAGATGATATTGAATATATGTAAAGGAAATTAGGTAGTGAACAATGTAAAGTTATAATCACTTGAAGATCATGATTCTAACACACTTCCATTAGATAATCTATATATCAATTTGATTACATATAAAAAAAGTAAGGTGATTTTTAAAAAAAAAGTAAATATGAAACGGAAATATCCATTAGATATTTAACATGATGAAATAATTTTAAAAAGTTAATGTAAAAGAAGAGGATTCTGATAAAGCTGAAAATTTTGAACTAAATTTTTTTAAAGTTATTTAATTATATTCAAAAATATAGAAAATAGGAAAATTCAAGTATTGGGTAAAGATTCCACTAAAATGTTTTGAATATGGAACTATTTTACATCTCATAATAAATTATTGTCTTATTAGATAAACATACAGTATCATCGTTATGGTAGTGAATTAAAGATAAAAAATTACAATTTTCACCATCACAAACGCAAACTTATCAAAATTTATAATTTTTAATAAAATAAAAGTAATAAAGTAAACACACTAGATAATAAATATGTATATTTAATAAAATATAACTATCAATTTCTAAACAAAAAAATAAAAAAATGTAAATGAAAACTAAACTAGAACATTTATAAAAAAACACCATGTTTTGGATAATAATCCAAAAACTCTTTTAAAGGAAATTAGTTTCCAAGATAGTTCCTATCAAGTGAACTATTTCATTTTACTCCAATGCAGTGTGAGATTTAAAAACCAGAATCAAGGTATCCCACTTTCACCAAAGTAATATCTTTGATCTATCCTTGATCATGAAAATACATGTTCACTCTATCACTTCCTAGAGAAGTAGTTGATAGTAGGATGCTCTATAAATTATATATACTTTCATTGGCATGATCGTCAACTTTTCCAAGTACCTTGGACATTTTTCATCCCCACGGTTTGGAAGATGAAGCATCCTATGCCTAAAAATTATTCAATCCAAAAATACTAGAATAAATATATTCTTAATGATAATCTCATCAATCACTCGGTTCAAAAGAAAAATAATTAAAAAAGGGAAAAAATGAGCTTTACAGTGATACCAATCACAATAAAAGTTCTTATAAAAAAAAATTAAAGAAAAAAATATAATTATAAATCTTATATGAAATGATATGATGGAGTATTCCAACTAATTTGCAACTATAATTCAGTTTATTCATATTTTTTAAAATTTACCATTACTCAAATCCTTCTTTGAATTTATAGACAATGTTGAGACATACATCAATAGTCATACTCTAAGATCTTTAGGTTTAGTTACTAAATTATTTGAAGTATACTCCATATTCGGATGATGTAGATATAAATAAAAATTAATTAGTTCATTATAACTTTTCTATTTTTTGGTATTTAAATAGATAAAATTATCAAATCAAAACTTAAACAATGAGAAGTTATATTCTGATCATAGAGAACATATACAATAACCCATAGGCTAAATTAAACTTGGTATATAATGTATTTTGATTTTTAGAAAAATGGATGCAAAGGAGTCATTTGACTCAATAATCTCCCCATTTTTTTAAACCACAAGACACATAAGAGAAAGTCGGTTTAGCTAAATTTTAAAAATAAAAACTCTTAGTATCTTCTTATGAAACTCTATCAAAATTTTAAAAATGGAAGAATTATAATCTTAAATTTATCCAATCTCAATAAAAAAAGAGATAAAAAACAATCTACTAAAATATCTCCCCTATTTTTATTTTTAAATGTAATAAGATAAAAAATATTCTTATAATATGAAGTTGTAATAAGATATACCTAAGTTAAATTATAATCCCCAAAAACAATTTGTGATTTATGTAAACATTACTCTATTTTAAGATAAGAAATTAATTTCTAAATGTAAATTTTCTCCCATGAACCATCTCTTGGTTTCTTTCCCTAGTGTTCATTTATCCTACTTACTAAAGCATCATAAGAAAAATTGAATCTATCTCACAATTTCGTATTAAGGAAAAATAATATGAAAGTTAATGAATAATAATCAATGGATGGTGAGAATAAAATTAATTAACAATCTTGAAGTTATCCACTGATGACTATAGATTATCATCTTTTATTTAATATAGATCTATAAAAGTTTCTAATGGATGTCACTTATTTTTCTATAAAATCATTTAGTTAAATTAAAGAAATTTGTTCATGGATATATAAAAAACTCTTAATTTCCCAAGGGTATATTCGAATAATAATAAATTTATAAAAATGTATTAAATTTTATATGAATTAGAATGTCAGATAAGGTTTCTAAAACATAAATGTAATATATAAAGAATATGAAAGTTATCTAAAAAGTAAACAAAAACACTTAAATTTATACAAAATAAAATGTAATAAAAAAAATCAAAAAAATAGATGGTATATTCAAAAGATAAAATACATTATTTAAAATGTAACTTCATGATGTTAACTAACATTTATGAAACAATAGGTAAATAAGATATATTATATAAATTTCTAGAAAATTTTCAGAGTATATATTTTAAATTATGTCCAATGAACTTCCAGAAAATATGATGTACTAAAATAAAAACATTTCCATAATTCTATATAAATGATGAATATCCTCCCCATTTATCGAGGAGTTTTTCAATTTATGGATATTTTTAAACAATAATAATTACTTATGATCATTTATTAGTGATCATACTAAACATATGTATAATTTATTCAAATATTTAAGAATATAAAGGTTTGGAAATATTATCATCAAAATAATTTTCCATTCCTATATAATTAAGAAAAATATGTACATTATGTGTGTACACTTAAAGGTAGTGGGGTCTTGTGTCAATGATTTTGTCCCATTAATTATGTGTTCAATTAATATAAAAATAATTAAAACTTTTGTTGTCATAAATAAGCATATTTTGAGTAAAAATCAACCTAAATATTTATTAGTATGGGTTGTATCCACAAAAATTGAGAGCAGTCACTTCTGATGTCCCTATATTCAGCTTCAGTAGTGGCAAGTGCAACTGAATATTTCTCCATACTAGTCCATGAGACTAAATCTTCACTATAAAAATGAAAATTTACAGAAGTTCTCTTATAATACATTCTATATCCCCCAAAACTAGCATTACAATAACTCTTTAAAAAAGAATCCATTCCACCATAATAAAAAGGTTTATTTTCTCTTGATCCTTTAAGATAAAAAAGATTTTTTTAACTTACTTAAGATGTGATTACTTCATATTTTCTTGGAATCTCTCAAACATGCACTTATAAAACATAATTTCTAGTCAACTATCCAAAACATACTGTAATCTTCCAACTATTTCCCTAAAACATTTATAAAACAAATTCCCATATTCATCAAGGTCAAGTTTACATGAGGTACCTATAGAAGTATTAATAGTATAATCATTTCTAAAACCAAAATTTTTATGTAAACCTTTGATGTATTTTTATTGAGTTAAAATGGCTAATTATAGTCACTATGTTATTTAGAACTCTATAAATTAGTTATTTCACACATCATACTATTCTAAAATTCACATTTCATGAGTTCTAAAAAACTATCTACAAGTTGTTTTTTGGTTGAACAAAATAATGATATCCTAAACATGGACTTTTACAATGATGGATTTGCCAAAAAAAATTATTAAAAACATTGAGATCAAGAATTACTTTAATAATTTTTTAAAAGTAAGAATCCATATAATCTATCATACTATGATCATGGGAATTTTTAATTTTATACCATGCTTTATAATTTTAAATATATGATCTTAAAAATAAATTCTTTAAAAGTAGGTAGTTGTTCAACAAAAAAATTCTCCAAAACTTAGTCATAAAGGATGGAAATCATTTCATCTATTTTAAATAGAGTAAATTTAGGGTGAGTGGGGAAGGATAATAGAATTATAATGGACTAGATTCAATAAAGTGTAGTAAATATTTCTTTATAATCTATACTCATTTCTTAGTTATGACCATTAGAAAATAGTCCCATATTTTTGGGAAAACTAGTTACATTCTCATAAGTTTTATCTAAAAATACACACTTGACTCCTATAACCATAATATGATTCAGATATTTAACGATGGTTTAAAATTTAAAATATATGAAATAAATATACTCTTATTGCATATAAATTGTCTAATTTTCTCAAAAATGGAATCAACTATCATTTTATCTTCTATTTAGGATAATAATAGAAGATGATCACATCCATTTCATAAGGAAATTGTATATCAATTTTTTTGATCTACATCACCAAATATATTATCTCTAGGATGATTATATAGGACCGTCTGGTTTATATGTAAAATGGAATATTGTTCCTTAAATATTAATTAATTTACTTCGGTTAGGCTTGTTATAAATATTTTGATGGATGTGGTTTATATTTTCTAAGAATAATAGAAGGGGTTAACAAAATACTATCCATATAATTTCTATAATTATAACATTTTAACTTCAAAAATGGATCGGTCTCATCAAATATTACATGTATAGTTTCTCCAATGGTATTTTTTTGTTTTTAAAAAACACAATAGGCCTTACTAGTGGTATAGAAATAAATAAATACACCATAAACCTATTTATATTAATGTTTATGAAAATTATCTTTATCACTAAATTTTAATACTTTTCATCTGAAAACATTAATGTAACTATGTTTACCATTACTACCATTCCACAAATTGATAAGGTGTTTTATAAAATAAAAAATGAGGTGATATTATATTAATAATGTAACAATCAGTACTGATTTATTTAGCTTAAAAAAATACACAAAAATAAATATTAACATAAAAGAGTTATAGTAATTTTTTGAATGTCCCTATTCTTCCTATCAACTACACCATTGTTTGGTGTAGTTCTTGATGTTGAGAAATTATGATTAATAATTGTTTCCAAACAAAAAAGTACTTAAAGAGGAACTTATAATTTCTAAACTATGAAACCTCTAGATAGTAATTACCATACATTTTTTTAATTTTGAAAAAAAGTAGAAAAAACAAGATTTGTTTCAATCTAAAGTCAAGAAAATATACCCAAGTGATTATGGTGTAACAATAACCTATGAAGTACATAAAATGTTTTACTCTGAAAAATCTAGTTTTTTTAAGACCAAAAATGTTTGTGTGACCTAATAATAAAGGTTGAGATGTTATGTCTTCACCAATGGATTTAATGTTAATGTATATTTCATACCATATTGGAAAGGTTCAGAGACTCCATATGTATTGAACTTATGTTATTATAGATCCCATACTATTCCTTCTATAGAAATATTATCCATGGTCTGAATATTATAGTGTCTTAACCTCCTTTTCCAAATCAAATACTTATCTTAAACTATGTAAAATGAAAAGTATGTTCTAGAAACTAAGTTCCTATAGGATTTAACTATATACATTATAGTCCTTATTATAAATAACAAGTGAAAATATTTAGAACTTTTCATAGTGAATTTTTCATTCTCAAATTTTATGAAGTATCCCTTATCACAAAAATAAATTATGCTAATAAGGTTTTTGTTATGTCTTAAAAAATAATGTATAATAAAAATTACAAACTTTTGTCGAAACTGGGAATCTCCAATACTGGTAATTTTTCTAATCATGATTTCTTCAAATGTAATATATCCACCCCAAACATTATTTACGTTCTAAAAGATAGAATTTTCCCTTATCATGTTTTGAAAATTACATTGTCAATATACCAAGTGTTATGGATGCTGGTACTCTTCCTTCCTTCATAAATTAAACAAGGATGTATGTTGGGTACCCAAAATTTCTTGGGTTGTTTAATGTAAGTAAAAAAATCCTTGGTTACCCATATCTATAAAACTCCCTAGATATATAAGCCCTATTATTTTTCAAAGAATAAAAATTTAGTATTGCAAGGTCTAAGTTTCTAAATAAAATAGTTTAACTAAAATTGTGAATTTCTAGAAGTCAAACCTATTCTGAAATATGTAAGAGTTATTATCAATTATATTTGGATCATGTAAAAATCATCTCTACTAGAAGTAAAATTAGAGAAAAAACTTTTCAAGAGTACCGAATTCAGACCTTTCACCACTTTACACTGGTAATCATGACTTGAGAAAAAAAAGTTATTTTCTATCGAAGTTGAAAATAGGTTTATAAATATAATCATTTTCTTTTACAATATATTCCTTTGTTTCATAATATTTGTTCAGTAAATTTTTTTTTATTCTCTATGAATGTAACATACCTATCCATTTATTAAAAAAATAGTGAATCATCCTCATTAACTAATGTAAAATAAATATTATTGTTTAAATATAAATTCTTATGAAATTCATTTGTCACCTTTTTTTATAAATATCTTTTATTTAAGATAGATCTTTGTGTAAAATACTATTGTATTCCAATTTTTTTTTCTATCAAAAATACTCATCTCATTAGAATGTAGATCATTATTAGTACTTCGTTTATTATTCATAACAAAAAACACCTTTTCCCGTCTCCATTTATAAATCCTTTTCAATTATCTTTTCTAATTCTTATGTTTTGTATAGTCTTGGATTATATGTCCAAGATTCTTATACTTATAAAAATTTACTAATATATAATCCTTCTTATCACACTTCCCTTTCCTATCCATTTTATCATCTATTTGAAATTATTTATTTCTATAAATTCTATTCATTCATCTCATAAGTTAATAATGTTCACAATAGACAATATATGAAAAACTAATATCCAAATGATGTTTCGAAATTTCTATCATAGATATACCATTATTTCTAGTGCTAGTTCAAAATTAAAATCTCTAGACATTGAAACAAATGAAAACATGTTTATGTTGGTTTATATCTCAACATAACTTTTCAGTATAGTCCCATATTACATAAAAGTAATAAAATATCAATATGACTAAGATTCATAAGATGATATCTATCGTCATTCACTATTTACTTAGATATCCATTCTTTTGGTAGAATGTATAGGATCATCTCAAAAATCCTATCATCATTGATCTCAATCCCATCATCTTACTAAAGTCTATTTAAGTTTTTTACAAACTTCTTGTATATCTAAGACACTAATTCTCTTGGAATAAAATAAATTTCCTAATAGTCAACAAGAATAATAGCTCTCTTAGTTACCAAAACATTATATGCTCTAAAATGTGTGATTTTTAATATTATATAAATTCAATTCACTGTATAACAATATTAAATGTCACATTATATGTTTTGTTCCATAAATTATAGTACAATGTTCAAATATTTTTAATTAGATTGAAATTAAATATTCTCCTCATGAGTAAACTAAATAAAATTCCTTTATAGAATTCTATATTTTCCATCCATCATCAAAAAGTGATCCACCCCAATTAGTAACATCTAAATTCATCTAATCTATCAACTACACATAGTGAACACCATTAAAGATAAAATGAGGGATCATATTAAAATTATCTTTTTTAATGAGATTTGATTTTTTTCCCAAAAAAAATCCCTAAAAATTTATTGAATTGGTTCAATATATGGTATAAGTATGATATTGAATGAGTTTTCACTGTCAAGAAGTTGAAATAGGATGAAAAAATGACTTATAATAAAATTATTGATTATAATAAAAAAGATTTTATGGTTAGTTATAAATTTTTATTTTACATATAAATTATTATTTTTATGATAGTAATTTTTTTAATTTGTAGTAATTTAGTAGTTACCTTAAATGCATACACAATGCTGACATAGTATTTATTCAATTATTAGAAAGAAATAATTAATAATTTAAAATATATTAAAAGTTATATTTTTTATATGAATTATTGTATTACATGAATATTTAAGATAAATATATTATATTCTCGATCAATTAATGTTTTATATCATAATTAAATAAATATATTGATGAATTTAATGTCTAAGTAAATTAATAATTCCAAAAATGATATTAATGATCTTTTATAATAAATAGTAATTTATTAAATGATTAATAATTTATAAAAAATATATCATCACCCATGTATGTGGGATATGGTTGAAAATATCATCCATGGTCCATTTATCAGTCACTTTTCCTTTTATTGTAACATTTTTTACCCTTAAATGGTAAAAAAAATGATATTTTGTTAATTGTAAAAGGGGTCAACGGGGGGTTAAACCAACAAATATAGGGGAAAACATCACCAAAACATTAAAATTTTATTATATGAGATGATTTCTACTAATCCATATCGTATATTCTAAATATAAAATTCTTGAACCCCTTAATTATGAAAAGTTAATTAATATTAATTTAATTCATTAAATAATTACATGAGTGCCCCTCCCCTCACTTATAAAAGGGAACCTTTTATCCTATCTTCCTCACTCATTTTGAGCCTTTTAGCTCAGAAAATAACTATAAAAATTCCTTCTTATATTATATAACCACATATTTTCTATTATGGTCTTCCAAAAATTCCATTAACTCAAGGATTCAGGTGTAATCCATAAGATGTTTCTCCACGAGTATTTGTAACTATTGACTGTGAATTTTCATTTTTTTTCTTCTTAAATATTCTATAAATCCATGGAATTCATTATAAAATATTAAATTTGGTATCTAAAATATACTAAATTTTTATTTTGATTAAATTAAAACCATTACACACCTTATTTCTATCTTATGTAATGATAAAATGTCACTTGTGCATACATACGACTTACCACCTCCACAAAGCAATATAATTATGTTTTCACCACAATTTTAATTAGATGGTTATAATTATGGATTCAATAAATGTATATTATATTTATGAGAATTATATTATTTTGGAAATTTGAATTATTATTTAACTTTTTTTCATTCCATCCACCAAAAAGAGAAACAACATTCATGAGTATGTTCTGTCTACCATCTGCTTAAACAATTTAATTCATTTTTCTATCTATATATATTATGAATAAGTAAATATATATATAAAATGAATATATTTTATATTTATATCATTTTTAACATTATTGAGATGATGGAACCATGATTAATGAACAAGGACTAGAATAGTAAAACTAAAACTTCCATGAAAAATGAAATAATTAACACCTGGAAACAATGATTTTAATAATGAATTGTTAATAAATGGGTGTTTAAATTTTATAAGTAGAAAATATATGTTATTATAAGTTATAAGTATCTGTATGATTATTTTATAGAGGTATAATAAATTTAAAATTTTTATGTTAGAGGTTATATCACTTTTAAATCATGTGAAACCTAAGGTAAAGTATTCAAGTCACAATATTATTATTTATTGAGATAGTTTATGATTATGTTGAAAATGAAAACCTTTTATGACCTATCTATCAATAATACCATAAATTATCTTATAATATGGTTATTTTTATATATTTCATTTTTTCCCTTTCATTTTCCTCTCATTAAGTATTCAATATACTGATATAATATTTTTATGGAATTATGACATTATTTCTCTCTTTAGTTTAAAATAATTTATCTTCCATGACCAGGTTTTATAAAAATGATTTCAATAATTTTTTTAATATCATCATAATATTGTTTAAATTCTTTTTTACCAATGTTTCCATTTTTATAAAATTGATAAAAATTAATATTCTTGTAATTTTCTGAAAGAGGAACATTCAGACTTTTTATCAGAAATGTAACATTAATATTTGTTTTACCATACACAAAATGAATGTAAATTCCCCCCATCATGAATTCTAAATTATTTAATGTTTATATTAGATTTTTCAAGTAATGTTTCAAGAAAAATATTTTCTTTAATATTTAAAAAAAATTCTATTACAAAAAATTGATTTCAAAATGAAAAATTTATATCCTCAAGAAATATACCTTATATATTTTAAAGGAATTTTCATCTAAGATTACATGATTTGATGTTACTTTTTATTTAATAAGTTTGAAACTATCCTATTTCATTATTTGGATATATTGTAATGATAATTATTTATGGATTATTCAATAAAAATGGTTTATTTCCGTGGCTCAATTATGTTTTTATGAAACCTTTATAAAACCCATTTCTTTTCGATGGATTATACTATGATAAAATGATGAAATATTTATGAAACCATTTTCCTTTCAACATATTATGAAATGATCAATGTTTCATGATCTTAATTCACACATGTGTGTGATTTTCATTATGTGATGTGTGGGCCCATAATTACAAAACTCCAATGCATTGGATAAATATAGATATCTCATGAGATAATAAACACTGAAATGTGTAGTGATCCTAGTTAAATAAGGGACTCTATCCATAATAATAGTCTTATGAGTGAAACCTGGCTAAGTATATGATATAATAGAGATTTAACCCAATCCATTATCACAATATTGTAAGTGATAATTGATTAATGAAATTATTTTATATTCTTATGTGTATGCCAAAAATATATGTCTTATTCTAATTTTATTTTTTCACAGATCATGTTAATTTATTCTTTAATGATTCTTGTCTTATCAAATACCAATATTTTTTCCATTATTCAATATTATGATCTTTGATATTTTTGGTATTTTTATCAAATGGTAATATAATTTTATTATACCATTATTCTCATTTTATTATTAATTGATAATTAATATATCCCTTTTTCAACCTTACATGGCATCTGAGCACACCCTTTCTTATACTTCCCTTCCGCAGAATATGAAGAATTATTTTACAAATGATATGTCTATAAAGGGTGATAGTTGTGATGAAATAAGTGGTAGATGATGTAGAAAAATTATGAACAACTTGTTTATGTATCCCTATTTCTAAACACACATGACCAATATGATTTTGGAGAGAATTATAATGTTATTTATTGAATATTCATTAAAGAGATGCGATTTTCTAATATGGAATGTATTGGTTCAAATAGGTGGTATTAGTGATGATAACATACATATAGAAATTTTCATGAAAATTTTATTTTGATAACCCTTTGGATTAGTATAAGATAACATTCAAATGTTTTGGCATGGTAGAGATCACATGGTTTTACACTATGATTATTATTGTACATGCTATTATTTTTTGTTTTAGTCAATATATGAAACCCAAAAAACTTTGTTAATATTTAATATGATCTACAATGAAATGATTATCTTCTTGAGAAATCAATTTTTATAGGATACAGAATAAAAAATCTCATTGATATGAATAGGAAAAGTTGTCAATCGGTGATTAATTCTAAGCTTCCAAACTAAAAAATGAGGGAACAACATTCTATTGAGATCTTTATGAGGTAACTTCCACCATATTTTAGGGGGTTTTATGATCCAACAGTTGTTAAGAAATGTATCAGTGCCACTAATATTATATTTTCCATTCTGAAGTGATTAAAATATAAAAAGTTATTTTTGTTGTTTATCATCTGATGGTGAAGTAGATCATTTGCGGAATCTTATCAAGAACATGAGGCAACATGAATAAATTTACTCTATAGAGTGGGATGATTTTGAGATATTATATTTAAAAAAAGTAGTCTCCTTTTATTATTTATACAAAAATAGAGAAGGAATTATTATAATTAAATTTGAAGGATGATGAATCTATTAAAGTCTTTGAGGAAAATCTTACAAGACTTATGTGGTATGCTTCTGGTATTATCATCCAAAGTGAGAGTAATATTGAACAATTATTTAGTGGCATAAAATAAATTCTAAAATGAAATTTATCCCTAATAGACTTTAGTGGATATGGATAAATCATTCTATGTGATATCAAGGTAGAGATGGAGATTGGAGTTACCCATAAATCTGATAGTTTTTAAAATAAAAATGTATTGTAATTAAAAAGGAATTATGAAAACTATAGAGATAATAATATGATATTTCATTTATACTCGAAGTGTAGATGGAAACATGAGGGAAATTTTCTTAAGGGACAGGTAAATATTTTAAGTGTGGATAGGATGGTCATCATGAAATTGAATGCCAAAATGATAGGAATAAGAAGTTAGTTAATAGTGGAGAAATAGAACCATAGAATTCACCACACAAAATCAAATTTTTTGAAAACAATGAGAATGGTAATTATGAAATATAGTGCTCAGATCTAAATCTAAATGATGATTATTGAAAAAATTATCTTCTTGATCAAATATGCAAATAGAAATCTCATGTGATCATTATTGTGGATATGGTTAACAAATTTGTGAATGGAACACTAACCATACACTCTAGAACTTGTAAAGTATTATTTTATTATAAATATACTGATTCTATTATATCTATGTAATTTTATTAGGGTATAAAAATTACACCCCAATGATTAGATTTCGAATTAATTGTGAAACCCCCTAATGGTATGATGACTGCATCTCAAATCTATGATTTTTCTCTGATTAATGTTTTTGGGAAGGTAGTTCCTACAGAATTATTTATTTTCCCCCAAGAAGAATATGTTGTTATAGTAGGCATGTATTATCTTTATTTATATAAATCCTACATCAATTTCTAAGGGACATCACATTTGATATTCATAACAAACCAATGATCAACTATTGATGTGATGATAAATATGAACTTCTAATTAAAAGTAAAGTTATTTTATGGGTATTGATTCTAATTCAAAATGAGTTTTTGTCTTAGATATTTGGGGAAAAAATCAACATCAAATATATTCCTATTATATGACTGTTTATTAATGTCTTTCTAGAAGGATTTCTCAGTCTTCTTCTAAATTGCGATGTTTAGTTTTCACTAGAATGTATACTTATTTCTACGCATATTTCAAATAATCCAAGTAGAATGCATCTAAATGAGTTTCATAAATTTAAAAAGAAACCTTAAGATAATATTTATAAGGAGTTCATTCAACTAAGTACATCATTGTGGGTTTCACTTGTTCTTTTGGTTACAAATACATATGGATTGATGCAAATCTATATTAATTATCAAGTAATGAATTATGTCACTATCAAGAACAAGTATCATCTTCCCTATTTTGATGACTTATTTGATCAACTATATGGATCGCAATACATTTCAACTATTTACCTTTATTATTCTTATCATAAATTATGGTTCAATAAGAAGTATATACACAATAAATTATTCTATACAAGGAATTTACAATATTAATTTATAATGATTACATTTGTTCTTACTAATTCCCTAACTATTTTCACGGATCTAATAAATATAGACTTTAGAGAATACCTAGATAAATTTTTGGTAGTCTTTATAGATGATATTATTATATATTAAATGATAAAGTAATAGATTTAAAATTACTTGATGATTATACTAAAGACCCTAATGGCGGAGAAGTTGTTTGAAAAATTTTACAATTGTGAATTTTGGATAAAAAAAAGTTTTATTGTTTGGGTCTTATAATCTCAAGACAGACTATATTAGTGAATCCATCAAAAAACATAGTTTTTGAACATTTTCCAAGAAAAACCACAATGACTAAGATCCATTGTTCTATTTTTTGGATATAATGAGAATTTTTAGAAGAATTTATCATGACAATCTAATTCACCCTCTACGTTAGCATAAAAGGGATTCATGATCCTTTTGATTAATAAATGTGAGGAAAATTTCAAGGAAATAAAGAGAATATTATTTAGCACACATGTTCTTAAACTAACCTATAGTAGATAATGGTTTTTTTCTTTAGTGACAAATAAAATAAATTATTGGAATTATTATTCATATAGAATAATATAGTGATAGATTATGCCACTTGATAATTAAATGTTCAGGATATAAATAACCCAGCTCTATATTTGGAGCTAACTGTAGTAATATTTTCATTAATGATATGGAGGCATTATATTCCATGATAAAGGTTTGATATATATACTGGTCAAAACAGTTAGATTATATATCCACTCAAAAGGAGCTATATATGTGTCCAAGAAGATGGCTGTAGTTGATTAAATATATTGACTATTCGATACATTATCAGTCAAAGAATGAGAACAAGTTGGTAGATTCTCTGTGTTGAAAGGATCATGCTAGCTTGTCTACGGTGAGGATGAAAAAAGATCCAATATTACTAGATTTTTAAAGTAAATGTATAAATATTATCTTTATCAAATAAGTGTTCAACCATTAATCCATGTGAATATTAAAGAGGTATAAAAGGTATATTTAGATATAAAGAAGATTGTGAGAAATATTTATGAATTAATCCATGAATATGATGGAATAATAAGATTTATGAATCGTGTTAATATCCCTTATAAACCATATTTGATGAAGGGGTTGTTGGATGAAGCTCATAGTTTATTATTTTCTATTCATCCTGAAAGTATGAAGATGTAAATAAATCTGAAAGATTATTTCCAGTGGGTCAATATAGACTGATATACTATAGATTATTTATATCAGTTCTTAGTATGTCAACAAGTTAAGAATAAGTGATAGAAATCTAAAGGTTTGTAACATCCATTACCCATACCATAATGGAAATGGGAAAACATCACCATGTATTTTTTAATTAGAATCCCAAAAATGATTAATGTCCATATGTTATTTGGGTTGTAATTGATTACCTTATGAATATGGGACACTTTATTTCTATAAAATGAGATTTCACTATTGATCAGATCTCTATAATATACCTTAATTAAATGGTAAGTTTACATAGAGGAAAACATTTTAAGTTATTTGTCTGAGATCTAAGGTTTACCTCAAAGTTCTGGTGAATTCTTGTATGAGTATTGTATACAGATTTGTGATTTAGTACTTCATATCATCCTCATATAAAATTTAAGTGTAATAGAACCATTCACCCCATAGAGTATATAATATGGTCTTGTTCTATGGATTTAAAAAGAGGTTGGGATCAACACCTTCCTCTAGTAAAGTTTTGTTACAATGATTGTTAACACTTGATCCTTTAGATGGATCCTCATGGATCCGACTATGGAAATAAGTTTAGAAATCTAACTTGTTGGTCTGAATTTTGAGAAAGAAATCTATTATGACTTATGATACCTATAAAAATGGAGTAGAATGTCAGATCCATTCAGCAACACGTCAAGGTAGCTCATAGTCGACAGCAAATTTATACGTACAATCATTGATGAAATCTATAATTTGATGTTGGTGGGAAGTTATTATGGTGAATTTCTCCATGGA